>BTPG01000002.1:159238757-159655608 GCA_036245525.1 Semisulcospira habei
CAATATCTTCAGTAGCAGTCGAGGGATTAAAACAGCGGATGAATGCTGTAACAAGAGACCAAGAAGTCTCACCAAACATGAAATTAACCCTTTTGCCTGTCAGTAATTTTTTTTGTCACAGTGATTCCTGCAGGATTCATTGCGACAAAAATCACTACTGACAGCCTAAGGGTTACAAACAATCTCCTGAACCAGAGAATACACATACATCCAGCAACACTAAGAGAAAAATGAAGACTCAAATTTTAATGAATTCCACATGACAAAAAAAGCTTTTGATGTCACATTTATGTGTTGTGTATGGCTGGCTTGTCATAGAACAAAGAACTTAAAGTAATTATGTGTGAAAATATGGGCTGATGACCTACGATATCTTTAATTAAACAGACTGATGTTTTTGCAGGGTGACCCGCCTCAGACTCCAGTTGCCCTGGAACTAGCTGGGGTATAAAAATTAAATTTACTTCATTTGGTTAACTTCTCAAGTTCTACAAATATACCAAATCTAGAGAAGGTCTCTCTACCCCCTACCCCTCCCCCTCCCCCCGGCCCCTCTACATATGCACACATGTACACACGCACACACCCTTTTCCCCTCTCTTGAATTTTCACTTTGTTTTCGTTGCACAAATTTAACTTTATTATGAGGTCTTGCCTTCTCACACAAACACTGTCTTTCTCTCTCCCCCCCCCCCCCCCCCCAAAGCCTCCCCTCCATTTGTATTGTCCAGAAATTAATTAATATACGTTATGTGTGTGTTAGTGTAGATCTTTTAGTACAAAACTACAATTGTTAAATCGAATGGAGAATGTATTCTGTTTCAGTATGAAGTTTGTAGATACTGTAAGTTTTATAATTATATATATATATATATATATATATATATATATATATATATATATATATATATATATATATATATATATATATATATATATATATATATATATATATATGATTCTTTTTTTCAGGCTGCAAGACACTTCAAACTGTCTAAAAGGTTCTTCAAACGACTTGTGGATTCAAGAGTGAGTTGTGAGAATCATAGCTGAGGTGGTCAAGAAGAGAGTAACATCTCTACTTTACAAATGGTACATGGGTGACAGTCTTCAGCCCTGGAGACTGATTCAGCATTTGCAATAGCCCAGGAAGCTGAATTTCAGCTATTAGGTTCAGACAGAACAACCCATATAGTCAGCCTGTTGCACCTGCAAGAGACCTAGATTCTCATGACCCCGTGCGGATGCAGGGTCTCATGATAATCTACGCCTCTTGCAGATGGAATGGACTGGTATTAATGTATCTCATTGGCATGGATCAGCCCCAAGATGGGGGTGGGGGCCTCATGAGAATCAATGGCTTTACTTACTTACTTACTTACGCCTGTCACCCCTACCCGGGTATAGGCCGTCGACGAGAGACCTCCAGCAACTCCTGTCCTGTGCTTCTCCTTCGATTCTACTCCAGGTGGTTCCCAGTCTCTTGATGTCTGCTTGAAGGTCTCGACGCCATGAGTTTCTCGGCCTACCTCTTTTCCTCTTTCCCTGGGGGTTCCTTGACAATGCCTGCCTAGTGATACTGGAAGCTGGCTTTCTCAGGCTGTGACCGATCCATCCCCATCTTCTTCGCCCAATTTCATTCTCTGCTGTTATCTGCTCTGTTCTGTCCCAGAGTCTGACGTTGCTGATCTTCTCTGGCCAGTGGATTTTCAAAATTCTTCTAAGGCAACTGTTCATGAAGGTCTGTACTCTGTTGACTGTGGTTTTTGTCAATCTCCAAGTCTCTGCTCCATATAGGAGAACTGCTTTTACATTGGAGTTGAAAATCCGGACTTTGGTGTGTTGTGACAGCTCTCTGGAACTCCACACTTTTTTTAACTGGAGAAAGGCTGCTCTGGCTTTACCGATTCGTGCTCTGACATCTGCATCAGTGCCGCCTTTTTTGTCTATGATGCTCCCGAGATAGGTGAAGGACTCCACCTCCTCCAACGGGGTGCCAGCAAGCAAGATTGGTTCTTCCCTGGTTGTGTTCAGCCTCATTGTCTTTGTTTTCTGTTTGTGAATGGTGAGGCCCACTTGGGACGAGATGTCAGCAAGCCTCGTGGTCTTGTCCTGCATTTGTTGATGAGTGTGGGACAGTAATGCCAAGTCGTCTGCAAAATCGAGGTCGTCAAGCTGTGTCCACAGTGTCCACTGTATTCCACTTCGTCTGTGCTCTGTGGTCATCTTCATGACCCAGTCTATGGCCAGTAGGAAGAGGAACGGAGACAGCAGACACCCCTGCCTGATTCCAGTTCTGACCTGGAGCTCCCTGGTGAACTGCCCTTCGTGGATCACGTGACATGTCATGCCATCGTAGCTGCTCTTGATCAGGCGGACGAGCTTTGTGGGTACACCGTAGTGTCGTAGGAGTTTCCACAGAGTCTCTCGGTCCACGCTGTCAAATGCTTTCTCATAATCCACAAAGTTGACGTACAGCGGGGAGCTCCACTCCAGAGACTGTTCCACGATGATGCGGAGAGTGGCGATCTGGTCTGTACGTGATCGGTTCTTCCTGAATCCTGCTTGCTGGTCTCTCAGCTGGGGGTCAACGGAGCTCTTCATTCTCTCTAGGATGATCCTGTTGAAGACCTTTCCTGGTACTGACAGCAAGGTGATTCCTCTGTAGTTGGAACACTTGCTGAGGTCGCCTTTCTTGTGAAGCTTGATTAGGTACCCCTCCTTCCAGTCAGCTGGCATCACCTCCTCTTCCCAGATCTTTCCAAACAGTGGGTACAGCATCTCCACTGTTGTCTCTAGGTCTGCTTTCAGAGACTCCGCTGGGATGCCATCTGGCCCTGCTGCTTTGCCATTCTTCAAAAATGCCACTGCTCTTCTGATCTCTTTCCGGCTGGGTCTGTCACAGCTGATGGGTAGGTCGGTCTCTGCCGGCTGGATGTCGGGGGGGTCGGGTGGGCTAGGTCTGTTCAGTAACTCTTCAAAATACTCGGCCCATCTGTCGAGTTGGTCTGCTCTGTCTGCAATAGGCTTGCCTTCTTTGTCTTTTACTGGTCTTTCTGTATGGCCATACTTACCCGACAATCTTCTGGTAATGTCGTAGAGCTGTTTCATGTTGCTGCTGCCTGTGCCTTTTCTGCCTCTGCTGCCAGGCTGTCTGTGTAGGCCCTCTTGTCTGCCCTGATACTCCTCTTCACCTCGCGGTTGGCTTCCGAGTATTCCTCCTGTGCCCTTACTTTGGCTGCTCTCGTGTGACTGTTGTTGACCGCTGCTTTCTTCTGCTTCCTCGCTTCTATCTTCTTCAAGGTCTGTGCCGACAGCCAGTCCTTGTGGTGGTGTTTCCTGAACCCTACAGTGTCTTTGCAGGTTGAGTTCAGCGCCTCTCTAACTGCCTTCCACTGCTGCTCTGTGGTGACCGCCTCCTCTTCATTTACTAGCTCCTGTAGCGCTTGAAACTGGTTGGACAGCACCAGTCTGAACTCTTCTCTAACTCCAGTTTCTCTCAGGAGGCCTACATTATAGCGCTGTCTTCTTGTTGTCTCTGTGCGGCTTTTCTTTAGCTTGCCTACCCGGCACCGGCCTCCACGTGGCGTAGGTGGGTAGTCCGCTCAGTCCCTGACTGAGTGGGCTAGCGGACGGGTGCCATCTTTGTCCAGGATTAGGACTTGATGTCAGCAGATATGTTGTTCAGCCTTTTCACTGGTCCGGTTTTTAAGGAGCTGTGCTAACCTAGGTCGTACCATGTTGGATTGGTCCTTAAAAATACTCGTGACTTTTTGGTCCTTTGGATCCCAAGTGTTTGCCGTGCTTGGAGACCCGTGTCGGGGGAGAAGAGGATCCTGGTGGCTGAGGTTCCCTTTGGGCTGCGGCTCACTGGTGCCAACACTCCACTTCGGCCTTGACTTCTACCTAAACGGGAGGCTAGTCGTACCGGCCTAGTCAATCGGCTCTTGTCACGTTGAGCCCTATCCCACTGTTGACATGCGGGTTGCTATACGGAGCACCATGTTATAGCTTCTGCTGCTGATTAGGTGCTTTACGCCAGTATTCCCCTGCATTCAACGGTGTGATAGAAGGCGGTGGCTCAAACGGTTCAATCGGGCTTACCCCCTTGAGTATATCTTTCGGGCAGTCTCCATTGTGCGTCGGCTGGAGACCCGCCGACAGTTGCACTTTCCCTTGTTGGGCTCGGTGGCGGGCGGGGACCCCCGGGGGATGAATATCTCTACTAATATAATATGGATAAAACCAAAAAACCAAAACTAGCACAGAAACGGCGCATAGACACCGACATTGCACATGACAGTGATTCAGACTGTGAGGAAGCGACACCTCAGGCGTCGGCCGTATGGCCTCGCTTCCTCATTGTCCATAGCAAGGTGAAGGAGAAACCAGTTACCAAGCTGCATCCTTTTCTGGTGGGGGAGACCCTCAGGAGCCGTGTTGGCAGGCCTGACGCCCAGCGCCTCAGGTCTGGTGACTTGCTGGTGGAGTGCCGTACTCGGGCACACTCCAGCGGGCTACTGGGGCTCTCTTCCATCGGAGACACTCCTGTGGAAGTCACACCCCACAAAACTATGAATTCGTCAAGAGGCGTAATCAAAGATCAAGCTTTGGCAGAACTGTCAGAAGATGAACTTGTAAGGAACCTTAAGTCTCAGGGGGTGACTTGCGTCAGGCGCTTCGCTTCCAAGCGAGGTGGTGGGGAGATCCGTCTCCCTACCATCATCCTGACGTTTGGCACCCCCACCCCTCCTACTACCATCTGGGGAGGTTACTACTCCCTGAGAGTGAAAAAGTACGTCCCTCTTCCCCTCCGGTGCTTTAAGTGCCAAAAGTATGGCCATGGGCAGAAGACATGCCGTCAGGCAGAGGCTTCATGCGCCCGTTGCACTAGGCCCTGACACTCTGCTGAGTCCTGCACAGCCACCCCCCTGTGTGTGAATTGCCAGGGGGCGCATATGGCTTCGGATAAGAAATGCCCTCGTTGGATATCTGAGTGCAAGATTCAGCAGGTGCGTGTGGAGAAGGGGCTGTCCTTTCTGGATGCCAAAAAACTGGTTGAAGGCCCTGGTGCAGCTGCGGCTGCCCCAACCTCTAACACCTCAGTGTATACTTTTAGTGCAGCGGTGGCAGGCAAGCGCCCCACCAAAGACTTTTCATGTCAGACCCCAACTTCTTGGTTGGGGGCGGAGCCTCGGCTCATCTCGCCCCTGGAGAGTAACCCTCCTCCGGTGGTGACAAGGAGCCAGGGAACGCAGAAGGCGGACACTGCCGGTCCGGTTGTGCCGCCTTCTGTTGCCCCTAAGCCTCAGCCCCCACCCAAACCTGTTAGTCAGTCAACTCCAAAGGCTTCTGGCTCTGGTCAGCCTTCTAAGGCCGCTAACTCTAGCGGCAGGAACGCTGCCCAGGACCAGAAGTCTAAGAAATCTATGGGACCGCTGTGCGCACGGGCCCAGAAGGGGAACACAGATGTGCCCCTTCAAAACAAATATGCTGCACTGGAGGAGCGGATGGAGGGAGTGGAAGTTGTTGTTGCTGATGCTGCGGCAGCTCCACCCCCTTCCTCTCCGAGGAACCAGAGGAGGCCCGGGAGCCGGCCCCCCTCTGTTTCTTCAACTCCTTCCAAGGTAAAGGAAAAAGGGGGGAAAAACTCCTTACCCCCAGATCAGACTTAATCATGGACTCTTTGCTTCAGTGGAATTGTCGTGGTTTTCGAGCTAACTTTGAGGAATTACGTCTTTTAGTCAAGTTCTATAACCCCTCAGTCATATCTCTTCAGGAGACTTACCTGAAGACTTCTGACCCTGTGTCTTTTAATGGTTTTAATGTTATACATAAAGGCTCTGATTCGGAGAGGCGCTCGGGTGGAGCGGCTCTTCTCATTAGTAGCCAAATTTTATGTAGCCCCGTTAGCATCGACACCTGTCTTCAGGCTGTCGCTGCTCGGGTTACCTTAAAAAAGACCATAACCATATGCAGTATTTACCTGCCACCATCACTGCGGGTCTGTAGCAATGACATTTTTCACTTAGTAGATCAACTGCCCCCTCCCTTTATTCTCATGGGGGATTTTAACGGTCATGCTCACCTTTGGGGTAGTGACCACTATGATGGCAGAGGTCAGATGTTAGAAGATGTTTTTTCTCAACTTAACCTATGTGTCTTTAACGATGGCTCACCTACATACTCTAACTCAGGTTCCGGATCTAGTTCTGTTCTAGACCTCACTGTGTGTGATCCTTCTCTCATGCTGGACTTTGACTGGAAGGTTCACGACGACCTGTGTGGTAGTGACCACTTCCCAGTAGTCCTGTCATCGGTCAGCTGTGAGGAGGATTCGCCGGTGGGGCGCTGGAATCTCAAGAAAGCTAACTGGTCTCTGTTTGCCTCTCTCTGTCAGTCTCGTCTTACAGAGGAGGTGGTCATGTCAGCTGAAGAACCTGTTTCTTGTTTTACTTCTATTTTGTTGGAGGTTGCAGGTGAAACCATCCCTAGAACTTCCACATCACTCCCTCGGAAGCCGAGAGTACCATGGTTCAATGAAGAGTGCCGCAAGGCCCAAACAATGCGCAAATCTGCTCAGCGACGTGCATTTCGTAATCCGTCGCAAGCAAATATTTTAACCTTTAAAAGACAGCGGGCGAAAGCCCGTTATATTTTTTAACGTGAACGCCGTGCTTCCTGGAGACGCTTCGTCTCATCTTTATCTTCTAGGACTCCGTCCCAAAAAGTCTGGAAGGCTGTTCAAAGAATTAGGGGCAGGGGTCGCTCGGCTTCTGTCGGCCATCTTAGAGATGGTGCCAGTTTGGTCACAGATAAAAAGGCTGTGGCCAATTTGCTTGCCTCCACCATTGCCCATAATTCTTCAACAGAGCATTATTCACCTTTCTTCCAGAGAGAGAAGGAGAAGCGAGAATCTTGTGCTTGTGATTTTATATCGGATAACTTGGAAGACTATAATGCCCCTTTTACGTTTTCAGAATTGCAGCAAGCCATGCAGAAATGTACTGACTCTGCTGCTGGATTAGATACCATCCATTATCAGCTCATAACACATCTGCCTGAGGATTCACTCCTTGTACTTCTCAAGGCCTTTAACCATATCTGGATAACCGGTCATTTTCCGCCATCTTGGCGCCAGGCTGTGGTTGTGCCAATTCCCAAGCCGGGTAAGGATCCTTCCGACCCGGGCAACTACCGGCCAATAGCTTTGACATCATGTTTATGTAAAACTATGGAACGCTTGGTCAACGCCCGACTGGTGTGGCATCTTGAGTCGCAGGGTCTCATCACAGACCTCCAGTGCGGTTTCCGGCGCTTCCGTAGTACAACTGACCATCTAGTCCGCTTTGAGTCTTTTATCCGAGATGCTTTTGTCAACAAGCAGCATGTCTATGCAATTTTCTTTGATCTTGAAAAGGCATATGACACTACCTGGAAGCATGGTATAATGTCTGATTTGTCGGACATGGGTTTTAAAGGGCATCTGCCCGTTTTTATTCACAATTTTTTGTCCAACAGGTCGTTCCATGTCCGTGTGGGCTCCACCCTCTCCGACTCCTTTGAACAGGAGATGGGTGTCCCGCAGGGCAGTATTCTATCTCCTGTTTTATTTAGCATTAAAATAAATAACATTGTAAAGGCCGTCAAGGATGATTCTGAATGCTCTTTGTTTGTGGACGACTTTGCTTTGTGTGCACGAGGTCGAGGACTTGCGTCCCTTGAGAGGCGCTTGCAGCTGTGCGTTGATCGCATCCAGGGGTGGGTGTCTCTCAATGGATTCAGATTCTCGCCCTCCAAGACAGTCTGTGTGCATTTTACTAACCAGACGAAATTTTTTCCAGAACCTAGCCTGAGCATTGCTGGAGTGCCAATTAAGGTGGCTGAAGAGGCTAAGTTTTTGGGGGTCATCTTTGACAAAAGATTGACCTTCTGCAACCATGTTAACTACCTTAGAACCTCTTGTCGGAAGGCCCTCGACATTCTTCGTGTCGTTGGTCGTACTGACTGGGGTGCAGACCGCATCGTCTTACTTCGACTGTACCGGGCCCTTGTTCGGTCCAAACTGGATTACGGCTCTGTGGTATATGGCTCGGCTTCCAAGTCTGTTCTGCAGCGTCTGAACACAATTCACCATCAAGGTCTGCGCATATGTCTGGGAGCCTTCAGGACATCTCCAGTTCCTAGTCTGTATGCAGAGGCAGGGAAGCCTTCTCTCAGGCTCCGCCGCATCCGCCTCATGCTCAGCTACGTTCTGAAGCTGAAGGCCCATCCAGAAAATCCTGCCTATGATTGTGTTTTTAACCCGTCGTTTGCAGAGATTTACGATGCCCATCCGGGAGCTGTCCGTCCACTTTCCTTCCGTGTCCGACCTCATCTGCAGGCGGCCGGAGTGGACCTGGACAAAGTTTCGGAATCTCTGCAACACGTCACTCCACCCTGGCTACTACCAGTTCCTGACATCTTGCTGGACTTGACTGCCCACAAGAAGGATTGTACTCCACCAGCCATATACCAACAGAGCCTCAATGAACTCCTTTCAATTTTTCCTGGCTATTGTCGTCTTTATACGGATGGGTCCAAGTCTGAGGATGGAAGAGTGGCTGCGGCTGCAGTGTCCTCTCGCCATCCTAGATGCCCATTTAAGCTCCGTCTCCCTGACCATTCCTCTGTATTTAGTGCAGAACTGCAGGCCATTCTGCTAGCACTCAAGCATGCCTATCAGTCTCGGGAAAGGAACTTCCTGATTCTGTCTGACTCTCTTTCTGCCCTGCAGGCCCTTCAGGGTGCGGGAACAGACCATCCACTGCTGGTGCAGATTAGAGAGCTCTACGCGGACTTGATGAAGGAATATTATGACATCATTTTTATTTGGGTCCCAGGCCATGTGGGCATCGAAGGCAACAGAATCGCAGATTCTGCTGCCAACAGTGCCCGCAGTGACCCTGTCCCTGACACACAGACTGTCTATAGTGATTTTAAACCTGTTATTAGTGCGTACATAGCCCGCGAGTGGCAGTCTGAGTGGGACAAAGAGGAAGGGAACAAGCTTCATGAAGCTCTTCCTAAGTTGTCTGACAGTCTACCTTTCCGCTGCGGCAGCCGCCGTGAGGAGACTGTCCTTGCTCGGCTCCACATCGGGCACACATATGTTACGCACTCTTACTTACTTAAACAGGATGAGCGTCCATGGTGTTTTGCCTGTGATGAGCAGTTTTCTGTTCGACACTTTTTGCTGTATTGTGCTGACCTAATTGACACCAGATATAAACACTTCACAGCAGACTCCTTGAAGGTTTTGTTCCGGGATGTTCCCCCGGACAAAATCTTCAATTTTTTGAGAGAATGCAATATTTTTAACAAGATCTGAGCATTCATAGACTATGTGAATTTTTTTATTTGCCCTTTTTGAGAGTCTGTAGACGTTTCTTTTCCAGACATGTGCGACATTTTAGCCTGAGATTTTTAATCTATATTTACATCTTGTCTTAAGACCTTGCTTTTAGTCTGGCTGACCAGATTTTTACCCATCCCGCCGTGAGATGGCCTTAGTCGCCTGCTCGGCGTTAAACCCAAATAACTAACTAACTAACTTTTCTTTAGCTTGAGCTTCATTCTTAAGGTAAGCAGATGGTGGTCTGAGGCGACATCTGCTCCCCTCCTCACTCGAACATCTTGAAGGGATCTTCTAAATTTCTTGCTAATGCAGATATGGTCTATTTGGTTCTCTGTTGTATGGTCAGGTGAGACCCAAGTTGCTTTGTGTATTCTTCTGTGTGGGAAGATGCTGCTTCCAATGACAAGTCGGTTTAGAGCACAAAAGTCTACAAACCTCTCCCCGTTCTCACTCATCTCCGAGCCTAGTCCCTGTCTCCCCATCACCTCTTCGTATCCGGTGTTGTCCTCCCCTATTTTGGCATTAAAATCGCCCATGACGATGGTGATGTCTCGCTCCGCGCATTTGTCCACGGCACTCTGGAGTCGGTCGTAGAACTCTTGTTTCTCTTCCTCGTCACTGTCATTGGTGGGCGCATAACACTGGATGACGTTCAGCTTGATCTTTTTCTTGGTTCTAAAGGCTGCTGTGATAATTCTTGGCCCAAGAGGTTCCCAGCCCATCAGCGCTCTCTGTGCCACTGGTGACAGCATGAATGCTACTCCTTCTGTATGGGGGGCATTCTCCTCTTCATGACCTGAATACAGAATCATCTCCCCACTTAACAGCCTTTTCTGGCCAGACTGTGTCCATCTGGCTTCACTGATACCTAGCAGGGAAAGGTTGTACTTTTGCATTTCCGCTGCTATCTGGGCGGCCTTGCCGCTCTGGTACATGGTCTTGACGTTCCATGTGCCCATGGTTGTGTCCCTGGATAGAGAGAGGCGGCTCGGTCCTGTGGCTTCCGAAGACTTCCGGCTTTCACCACAGGATGTCATAAGTCTTCTGGTAGAAGAACCTTCCTCCTCCAGGAAAGGAATTACTGTTAGTCTTTTCGTCGGCGTTTTTGTAGCTATTTCCTTTTTTGCAGGGTGGGGAAGCTACCCCCATGCCCAACCCCCTTACTAGGAGGACCAGGGGTTTTCTGTTGGGGTCACCTTCCCTTAGACCATGTTGGTTCACAGCACCTTATTTCATTCGGTGCACCCCTCTCACGAGGGACCCCCTATCCACCACCCAGGGGACGCGCCTCAACGCCATATGGTCCCAGCGCGAGGAATCAATGGCTTTAGTAGGTCTAAAATGACTGTTGCAGGGTCGGGTAGACCAACAACAACAAAATACTGTGTCAACTCTCTGTAATCACTTTCTGATCCAGTTCTGTTGTGCCAGTTGTAAACTTTTCTGGCAGTAGAAGGGGTAAAAATGACACAAAGAAATGAAAAACTAGCAGATGACACAAGGGACATCACATGTGTTGAGACATACCGGTATTTGCTCCTCTCTCTCACAGTTTTCTGTGCAGCTGAATTTTTTTTTTAAATGACAGCCTACCTACTCTAATGTTTTCAATGATGAAATTGCTAAGAGAATACTTTGGGGGCAGAGAGACTTAGGATTATTGATGCAATTTGCTGGCCGGATGAATATACACTATTTGATTGTTTGCTTGTGTGCAATATTTAATGTTTTTTGTGTGTATTTTTGTGGTGTTGGTTCTCAGGCAGAGCAGCTGGATATGGATGGATTTCGTACCATACAAGAGGTGGAGCAGTATGCAGAGAACACGGCTTCCACCCTCAATTACCTCATGCTGGAATGTCTGGGTTAGAACCATAACAGATGTTTTGAGCAACCACTTTTATTACAAGGAAACAGGTTGTTGTAAAAGACAGGTGCTCTCACAAAAAAATTCTTGAAGGTCAGGGAGTGTTACCTGTCATAACCTTTTGAGCCCTGAATCCCTACAGCAGGAGGTGACTTAACCATGATAATTCAAGGGTAGTGCCAGATTAGCTAGGCCATCTCCTGCAACTGGTACGTAGTCGTTAGGCAACATCTCCAAAATTTGAAAATTGGGACCTTGGGGCTAAAAGGGTTAAACACCATTGTTTAGATGGTGGCATGCAACTATCTAAATGATGGTCTTTTATGGCGGGTGATCTCTCAAGAGGTTGGTCGCTCAAAATAGGTTGTGCTGTTAATTAAAATAAATAAGCATTGATGGTGGCATCATTGTCACTGCTCCCATTTTAGCGCTTTTGTGTGCAGTGGTATATTGAAATCTCAGGAACTGAAAATGCAAAGAGGGGGTATGGGCACTGGACATTTTGTGTCCAGCAAGTTGTGTCCTTCCTCTCCACTGTGCCAACTGCTACATCTGTAGGCATATTTGTTTTATTTTGCTTTGTTATTTATTTGTTTTTATGATGTTTTTATAATTATGGAATAGGATGACGTATTTTGGTTGGTTGGTTATGCCGAGTTTAACGTCCACAGCACCGAGGTGATCATGGACGGCCCTGACGGGCAGGTTATGGGGGACAGGGAAATCAATCCTATGGAGTATGACCTGAACACTGATCAACTCAGGCGCACTCCAACTGTGCCACTTTGATTTACCAGGACCTTTCAACGGACATGCTATTGAACAAATCCGTTTGTTTTTTCAAAATACATTACCGATGGCATTACTATCTGGGAATACACTCTATTGCCTATAGATTTCAGCAAAAATTGTGTGTAGCACACAACTGGGGAGGAGACAACGGGGATCCAAGCACTATGACCCCGGGTGGCCTCCCCTTACTACCCTATCCCGGCGAGCACAGGGCGACCTCGTCAGTTTCACTCATAGCTCGACCGGGGACGGTCGAGTTTTTGCCTTTCTCCGTTCTACGGGTTTCAGTGGTTTTTGACTGTGGGCTTGAATTGGAGTCTTCGATTCAGCCCTGCACTCACTACATTCGTGGTTTTTCCTTTGACAATTGGACTCATTGTGACCTGTGCGCCGACCGGTTTTACCGGCTCTGACTTTGTGAGTTCACCCTTGGCTTGGCCTTGGGGTTCGACGACGCATGTGACTTGTGCCCGGCTGTTTTGTGCACGGTTGACTTTCTTCGCCGGCGTAGTTGGTTTAGGGCCTTATGGCTTCTTCTGTGTCGAAGACTTGCCGCCGTGCGGGGACTTCCAGTGGCCGGATGATGCACTCGACTCTTGCTTGCCGTGTTCGGGCTGTGCTTCGGACGGAACGTGTGATGGTGGCGCCGCTTGGACGGAAGACCGGTGTTCGCGCAGGTGGGACTTCTTCAGGCGTGACCGGTCCCCTCGCCCGCTTTGGTCTCCACGGGATCCTCCACGGGTGGACGTACTTCCCTCGGCGCATCGGGCTTTCCGGCCCACAGGTAAGTCCCCTTCTTGTACCGTTACCTCGCAGGTTCTCCCTCCCCTCTCCGAGTCTTCGGAGCAGGGTAGGCGAGTTTCGGAGTCACGCTCCCCACGCTCTGCTTCGTTAGCGCGTGGCTTGAGCCCATTTTGGTGCCCACCCCCCGCTCTGCTTCGGGCGAGCGGTCTGGGAGAGATGAGCGTTCGTCGGCCACCCCCGGCTCTAGGTCTCCGGAGCGGGGACGGGTGACGGAACGCAAGCATAAGAAAGAGAGTAAATGTGATAAGAAATGCTCTCGCTCACGCACCGAGGCTTCGGAACGTGACGAGACCATTAGTAATGCTGCCTCCCCGCTCTGTATTTTCGGAACGGGCACGGCATGCTTCGCTTTCTTCCCCCCCCCCCCCCCCCCCCCCCCCCCCCCCCCCCGCCCGCCCCGTCTCGCCTGGGCGGGCCCGGGGTGTGGTTGACTCTCGCCCCCCCATGCTCCGAGGAGTCGGAGCGGGGGTCGCGTGCACATAATTGTCCCCTCCCCGCTGCGCTTCGCCTGAGCGGGCTTGGCGTGACCGTAGACTGTCCCCCCCCCCCCCCCCCCCCGTCTCGTATCGACCGGACAGGCCCGGTGTGACTTGGACCCTCGCCCCCCCCCCCCCCCCCCCCCCTCGCTCCGAGGCTTCGGAGCTGGGGCAGCGGGCTCATAAATCGTCCCCTCCCCGCTCCGCCTTTCCTGAGCGGGCTTGGCGCGACCCTAGACTGTCCCCCCCCCCCCACCCCCCCCCCACCCCCCCCGCCTCGTATCGACCAGGCGGGCCCGGTGTGACATCGCGCGTCCTCCACGGTCCGAAACATCGGACGGGGGGCCGCGTGCCCGGTATTGGTCCCCTCCCCGCTCCGCCTTTCCTGAGCGGGCTAGGGGAGACTATTGGCGGTCCCCCCCCCCCCCCCCTCGCACCGGTTCTCCCGGGCGGGCCAGGGGTGACCAGGCCACTTCCTCGGTATTCCGATCGCGGTTTGTCGCTCACGTCGGCTGCCGCGTGCGGATCCCGACTTCGAGGTGGACCGTCGCTTTGCCACGGTCCCTCCGTCGCCGCGGCGCGCCTCTTTGCGTGCGTCGCGGGCGGCTGCGTCTACCTCACGCGCGGCGGTGCGGCGCTCTCGTAGCCGCTCGCCCCTTTCGTCTTTGCCGCGAGAAGATCAGTTTTGGAACCGGACGTCCTCAGCCTTCATCCGTCGGACTCGGCCTAGGCGATCTTCTTGCAGGACTCGGCGGCTGGTTCTCCTTCCCGCCTTTTCCGCTGTCGCGTCGGCCTCCGCCTCGTCAGACGTTGCCGGCCCTTCGCTCGGATCACAGACGGTCCACGCTCTGCGTGAGGCTTCAAGGCTTATCACCAAGTCCCTACCGCCCGACGTCTGTCCGCCTTCGCCTCCTCCGAAGAGACAGGCTTCGGCCATGGTCGACGCGCAGAGGCAAGTCCAGCGCCGCAAGTCCCTCCCGCAAGCCGGCTTCCGGGACCTCACCGATGCTTCTCCGCCCAGCTGCGTAACGACGCTTTCGGCGACACGGGATACTTTACCACCGCTCGATCGCCGGTGGGAATCAACTTAAGCTTCCGCCAGGCCTGGTACGCTGGACTCTCCCAAGCCTTCGCCATACCTTTCCAGCGGTGGATGCGGCGGCCTTACTACAGGCGGGCGGCCGCAGGCTCGTCCAGAACTCGTGGCCTCGGCCTCTCGACAGGATCGCCTCCTTAGCGCGGAACTCGCTGGCGTGCTCGGGTTTGGAACTGGCTACCCAGGCAGCCCTGCAGTGCCTACAGGATACGTGGGACCTGGAGGCTCAGTCCCCGCTTCGTGACGTGCAGTCCATCCTGATAGCGGCCAACCGGTCCGCCTACCATTCTTCCGCCACCGCCAGGGCAGCAGCTGCCAAATGCGACCTCTGGAGGAGGGATACCCTTTTGCGCCTCTGCTCGGACCTTCCCTTGTCAGTGAAGACCCAGCTCCGTCAAGCCCCCTTAGGTGGTCCTCAGCTGTTCGGCGACACTTGGCACACCGTTAAGGAATCTTCCAAGGACTTGTGGCCCAAGCCTGCATCTAACCCAGCCTCGACCCGCTTTCGCGCCCCCCGCACGGCGGGGGTCGTGCCCAGCGGTCTTTCAGGCCCTCCTTTCCTACAGTCGGATCTTCACGAGGTCGGGCCCGTCCATTCCAGGCTACTCAGGCCGGCCCCGCCCCTCGCCCTGCTTGGCCCCGCGGTGCCCGTAGATCGGGCCGCGGTCGGGCTCATTGACTCGCCCCCGCCTCCGCCCCCGCCTCAGTAATCGGGCCTCCCGTCGGCGGGCGGCTGTCGCTTCAGCGATCTTGGAGATCGCTGTTCCCGGACGACCCCTGGATTCTTTTAACCGTTACCGCAGGCCTGCAACTTTCGTTCCTGTCGCCTCCGCCTCTTCGCAGAGCACCCATGTGGACCCAGGAACCGCTCGACGGCACACAGGCGGACGCTGCGCGGGGAAGTGGCGACCCTCCTCACCAAAGCGGCGACAGAGGTGGTTTCGCGGCAGGACTCTCCGGCGTTCTACAGCCGACTCTTCTAGTTCCCAAACCAGGCGGCAAGTGGCGTCCAGTTATCGACTTTATCAGCTTGGCCCCTCGCTTCAGGATGGAGACGGCCAGGACACTCCGTGCGGCCCTCCGGCCGATGGACTTTGCGATCAGCCTCGATCTGTCAGACGCCTATCTGCACGTCCCGATTCATCCGTCGTTTCGCCGGTACCTTCGGTTTGACTTGGGGGGGTCATCTACCAGTTCTGCGCCCTTCCTTTCGGCCTCAACATCAGTCCGTGGGTGTTTACAAGACTGCTCGACGCCGTGATAGCCTATTTCCGTCAGCGCTCCTTGAGCCCGGCCTCCAATTACTTGGACGACCTTCTACTGCGCAACTTGGTTTCCGCAGCCCTCCAGATGGACAGGGATGCCCTGCTTTCCCTTCTGCGTCGTCTAGGTTCCTTCTCTATTGGGGAAATCCGATCTTCTCCCTCTCGACGGTTTCTACATCGGGGGATGGAATTCCTGACCGACCTCAACCTTGCCCGCCTGCCTCTGGCCAGGCGACAGAAGATCGTCGACTTAGCGACTTCGATGGGGATGGGATCCTCCTTCACCGCCAGGGTCTGGCTTCAACTCCTGGGCCTCCTCAGGGCGGCTGCGGACCTGCTTCCCTTGGGCAGACTTTATGCTTGGCCTCTCCAGCTACGTCTCCTTCTTCACTGGCGACCCTCGGGTGCTCTGTTGGATCTAGTACCTGTCACGCCTCTGGCTCGTCCTCACCTCGAGAGGTGGGCGGACCTCGCTTGGCTGGCTTCGGGGGTGCCCTACACTCCCCGCCGCCTCGGTGGTCTCTCTGTACAGAGGCGAGCCAGGCCGGCTGGGGCGCGCACCTGTTACCGGATTTCTCTCGGCCTCGGGCGTTGGCTTCGGGAGCTGTTCGGGAATCACGTCAACTGGCTGGAGCTGAAGGCAGTTGGGTTGGCATTCGACGTTTGGCAGGAGACCTTGGCCAATCAGGAAGTCCTCGTGCTCTCCGACAACTCGACGGTGGTGGCTTACATACAGAATCAGGGTGGCACTCACTCGCCCTCCCTTTGCATTCTTCGGTACCACCTTCTCCTCTGGTGCAGGGATCGAGGCATGGCCCTACGAGCCCGCCACATCCCTGGCCACCTCAACGTGATGGCGGACGCCCTGTCTCGTCGCGGACAGTTGCTCCACACGGAGCGGTCCCTACGCCCGGATATTTTTTGCCTGCTCTGCTCTCACTGGGAAACGCCGCTAGTGGATCTTTTTGCCACCAGATGAAACAGCCAGCTCCCGGTCTACGTCTCGCCAGTCCTGGATCCACTCGCTTGGGCAGTGGACGCGCTCCCCATTCCTTGGGTCGGCCTGATTGCTTACGCCTACCCCCCGTCAGTCCTCGTTCCGAAGGTACTGCGGAAGCTTCTGGGATGCTCGGCGGTCCTCCTGCTGGTGGCCCCCTTCAACTGGACCAAGAGCTGGACCACGGACCTCCTCGCGCTTGCGACGGAACCTCCTCTGGAGCTTCCTACCCCTTCCACGCTGCTCCAGCAGCCCCGTCAGCGGCTTTTCCATCCGTGCCCCGAACGCCTCCGCCTACACGCTTGGAGGTTGTCCGGCACGCCCGCGCCACTAGAGGTTCTCGGATGCTGCAGTGGCGGCAATTGCAGCAGCCTGCAGACTCTCTACAAGGAAGGTGTACGAAGGCAAGTGGAGGGTCTTTCAGACCTGGTGCACCTCCCATGGGCTCCCTCCCACTAACCTAGCCTCCCACCAACTGGCGGAGTTCTTCCTGTGGCTCTTCGATGACCGGGGCTTAGCCCCGGTCGCCATCAAGGGCTACCGCGCTATGATCGCGGACATCTACCGTCACCGGTGTCTTCCGGACCCAGGCGCCTGCAAGGATCTGTCGAATTTCTGGCTCACTTTGAACTCCGACGTCCGGTTTCACGTTCCCTAGTACCCCGGTGGGATCTTGCCTGGGTACTGACGTGGTTGAATACGGACCGGTTTGAGCCCCTCCCCTTGGCTCGGTTCTCAGACTTGACCCGGAAAACCTGTTTCCTTCTGGCTCTCGTTACAGCGTCCCGAGTCAGCGAGCTTCACGCGCTCTCGATGCTCCCAGCCTGTTTGCGGTTTCGTTCCGACGGCTCTGCGCAGAGGCTCTCCGATCCGTCCTTCCTGGCCTAGAACCGCCGCCCGCGGCAGCTCCTCAGGTGCTAACGATACGGCCCCTCCGTGGAGCGGACCTCTCCCCTGGATCGCGGCAACAGGACCCAGTGCGGGCGCTCATGATTTACCTGCGCCGCTCTCAGCCGCAGCACCGGGGGGCGCTCGCGTCTCTTCTTACCTTGTCCGCGGGCAGACGCCACATCTCGGCCCAGATCGTGTCATCCTGGCTGCGGTGGGTGATTAGGTCAGACTACCTAGACCTCTCCCCACGCGGCACTGAGCCTTTACAAATCCGGGCGCATGAAGGGAGAGCAGTAGCCACCAGTCTAGCCCTGGACCGCAACTGCTCGGTCAAAGATATTGTGGCAGCGGGTGGCTGGCGCTCAGACTCCACTTTCGCACGCTTCTACCTTAAGAGACCTATCCGGCCGACGTGACTCCCTGGCACGGTTGGGCGACATCTCCGCGGCCCAGCACTCCCTCCGAGCGCTGCTGGCGTCTTAGGCACATCATAGCTGAAATCGTCGGGAGTTCTCTCTCGAGGGGGCCGGCGGAGTGGTTGGGTTATGGTTAGATACGGCACCCTCCGCCTGTTCGCCATTCTCCCAGATAGTAATGCCATCGGTAATGTATTTTGAAAAAACAAATGAATTTTTTTTCTAAAATGTATTTTTTTGAAAAATACTTCAAAAAAATACATTTTAGAAAAAAAATTCATTTTTTTCCCCTGGATTGTGAGTCCAGCTACTGGGGCCGGGACAGGATTCGGGGACGTATTTTACTTTCCACTTGCCTTCAGTGTCATTTATATGGCAAAAGTCAGTTTGGAGTTACAGCAGATGTATGCAAAAAATTAAATGGTTGTGTACATGCTTAGGGTTTTCATCTTTTAACATTACATGAGTGGGTTTTTTTTCCTCATAGGTGTGAAAAATGTGCATGCAGACCATGCAGCCACACACCTCGGGAAGGCACAAGGGGTGACTACTCTTCTGCGAGCTATACCCTACCATGCTCAGCTCCGCCGCGTTTATCTGCCCTTGGACGTTATTGTGAAAGTATGATGTACTCCAAGAACTTATTCTAGTATTTTTTTTTTAACTTCAAATTGAGAATGCAAATAGAGCTATTTTCTGCCAGCAAGAGGCATAGATTCTCATGAGCCCCAGCAGCCTGCAGGGGCTCATGAGGATCTATGCCTCTTGCAGATGGATCAGTAGGTTTCATCTCAAGAGACGAGGAACAGAATACAGTCAGACCTGCATACAACAGTCTCCTAAGGGACAGGACAGACATGGCCACTATAGATGTGGTGCTATTTTATACAGGATCTTATAAATTAAAATTGAGGGGGAGGCAGACTTCTTGGGTGGCTGTTGTAGACAGGTGACACCACTATTTAGAGGTAGCTGCTAAAGCCACTAGTAACTTGGAACTTTTTAACTAATAAAAATAATATCGGTTATTATATAGGCGCTTTACCCAATTCTGCGAATCGGTTCAAAGCGCTGCGAACTGAACCCAACACGCATTTAATCTAAAGACAAACACAGTACAAGACAAACACAGGACATTCACGTGGTGTGAAGGGTCAGCTACTGAAGTTTTGGAAATTTTGATCGCTTGTATTTGAAATTTATAAAGTGGCCTGAAACCGGTACCACAGCCCGATGGCCATATTTCCCAAATTTTGGAGGGATCATCTAATGACTATGCACCAGTTGCAGAAGATGGATCGACCATGATAATTCAAGGGCAGTGCCAGATTAGCGCCGACAGGCGCAAAAGATAATCTGGCACTACCCTTGAATTATCATGGTCGACCCATCTCCTGCTGTAGTGCGTCAGGGCTGAATGGGTCACTGGAAATAAAAATCATGAACACTACAGTTTACTCGTTGCTTTTTGCAATTATTGTTTGGCTAAACAAAGACAAAGTTCAATTGCATCAACACACCCCAAGTGGACAAGTGGAAATGAAGTGTCGTGGGTGGGTTTTCATACGTTTTCACTTAAACAGTTACCATTTTCTTTGCAGTGTTGTTGTTCTTGCCTTGTTTTGTCTTCACAATATTGTGTGAAACTCTCTTTGCTAAATGCGTTCCTTATGATACTTTTCTGCTGCAGCATAAGGTGTCACAAGAAGACTTGATACGAGGGAAGGCAGAGCAGAACATTCTGGATGCTGTGTTTGAAGTGGCCTCTGTCGCGCACAGGCATTTGGAAACTGTGAGTGACATCTTTTGGATGTTTTCTAGTCTGTGATTTTTGACCTTATGGCCTCGATCACAGAAGTGCTGGTTTGTGATTTTGAACCTATGGCCTTGGCCGTAAGGTCCAAAATCACAGACCATCACTCTTATGTTTTTACATTTTGGTGCTTCATTATAAATTCTTGGGCGGTCCGTGGCGCAGTGGTTAAGGCACCTGCCACCAATGCTAAAGGTGCGGGGTTCGATTACGGGTTCCGGCGTCGGATTTTTCTCCTCTAGTAAGTGTCACCGTTAATTCGGGTGGACCGTCGGGGGTTCTTTCTCCGGGTACTCTGGCTCTTCCTCCCCCACAACTTTGGTATCAGTTTCAGCCCACTTAATCAAATTTCAAATACAAACGATTTTGAATTTCCAAAAACTACAGTAGCTCGCTTGAGCTTGCCCTTAGCACCACGTGAATGTTCTGTGTTTATGTACAGTGTGTGAGTGAATGCGCGTGATTCACGTGAGTGTGCTTGTTGGGTTCAGTTCGCGGTGGCGCTTTGAGCCGATCTTCAATTGGGATAAAGCGCCTATTTAATGCGCATATTATTATTATTATTACAATAAAACCTTTGCGCAACCATCATTTTTTTAAAAAGAAAAAGTGATGTTAATAGACAGATGCTCTCTCAAGAGAAGTCTTGAATGGCAAAAACAAAGTGTCACCTGTCATTAAAGACCATCATTTAGGTGGCTGCAGTCACCTAAATGATGGAATTAAATGACAGGTGATCTTATAAGGATGGTCACAGGTTATGTTGTACTCTTTAAATCAATTATTTTCCTGTCTCTTGCAGGCAAGGTCTTTTCAACAGGATGTCCCCAGAGAGGCATTTCCAGCGTTTATGAACACCGTGAGCACGCTTGTGGCCATTTTTCTACCAAGGTTGTTCAGTGGTAGTGCCAGATCAGCTTAAAGGTTTAGTTGGAAAGTCAGCTTTGGGTTTTGAGCAGCGATGAAGCGCCTTGTGCCTGGTATAATTTAATGCTGTATTGATAATGTAGCTGTACGTAACGTTTGTCGACCTAACAAAAGCGTTCGACACGGTGAGCAGGCAAGGCATGTGGCAGATCCTGGAGCGACTAGGCTGTCCCCCCAAGTTCCTCAGCATGATCGTCCAGCTTCACGAGGACCAGCAAGGCCAGGTCAGACTCAACAGTGACCTCTCAGAACCATTCCCCATTCTCAACGGCATGAAGCAGGGCTGCGTGCTGGCACCGACCCTCTTCACCATCTTCTTTAGCATGATGTTGAAGCAGGCCACAGTGGACCTCGACGATGACGACACAGTGTATATCAGGTATCGTCTCGATGGCAGCCTGTTCAACCTCAGACGACTGCAGGCCCACACGAAAACCCTAGACCGAATGATTCGTGAGCTGCTCTTTGCTGATGACGCTGCCCTCGTTGCACACACAGAGAGAGCCTTGCAGCGCATCACGTCCTGCTTCGCAGATGCTGCCCAGCTCTTTGGTCTTGAGGTCAGTCTGAAAAAGACAGAGGTCCTTCATCAGCCGGCACCCAAGGAAGAGCATCGCCCTCCCCACATCACCATCGGCGAGTCTGAACTGAAGTCCGTACACCAGTTTACCTACCTTGGCTGCATCATCATGTCAGACGCCAAGCTGGACAAGGAGCTGGACAACAGGCTGGCAAAAGCAAACAGTGCTTTCGGGCGACTATTCAAGCGGGTGTGGCACAATCAACAGCTGAAAAAAGGCACCAAGATCAGCGTGTACAGAGCTGTCGTCCTCACCACCCTGCTGTACGGTTCCGAGTCCTGGGCCCTCTACCGCAGCCAACTACGACTCCTCGAACGCTTCCACCAGCGCTGCCTGCGTACCATCCTGGGCATTCACTGGAGTGACTATGTCACCAACGTCGAGGTCCTTGAACAGGCGGAAACTGTGAGCATCGAGGTTTTGCTGCTGCGTACACAGCTTCGCTGGGTGGTGCACGTCTCCAGGATGGAAGATCATCGCCTACCCAAGATCACTCTGTTCGGTGAGCTCGCCACTGGACACCGAGACAGAGGGGCACCAAAGAAGAGATACAAAGACGGTCTTAAGAAGTCATTAGTGCCTGTCAAATCGACCACCGCCAGTGGTCTTCCCTTGCTGCGGACCGTGACACCTGGTGCTCCACCATTTACCAGGCAGCCGTCTCCTTTGAGGACTCTCGCAGAGCTAACCTTAAGGACAAGCTCCTCAGGAGAAAAAAACAGAGTTGTCGTAACTCAGAACCCTGACCAGACCTTCCCCTGCAGCCACTGCAGTCGAACCTGCCTGTCCCGGATTGGCCTCCGCAGCCACGAAAATGCCTGCAGACGACATGGGCAAGCCCTATAGAATCTTCGTTCGCGAAGTCAAGCCAAGAGAGAAGCCATGAGATAATGTAGCTATCAGAGAACAAGTGCCAAAGTAACCCATTACATCGTGAGGCTGAATTTATTAACATTTGCTGATTGTCACATGAAGGCTACATTACAGATTAGAAGATAGCTCAACCATTTAGTTGAAGGGTGATGCCAGAATAGCTTGGCGCCTGAGGCGCCAAGCTATTCTGGCACCACCCTTGAACTATCATAGTCAAATGTATTTCACGTGATAGTGTATCAGGATAAAAAGGGTTAAAACCCCATGTGCCACTGGTATCGTAAACAGTATTGGTGTCTGCATGCACATTGGGGTTACGTCTCATTTTGTCAATGTGTTGGTAAGTCAAAAATGCACAGATTTATTTATTTGCTTTTATTAATTTTTAACTTGACCAGGTGGCCACAGACGAATATCTGAAGAAACTGCAAGCGGCCAACTTCAATGTGTTTGATCCCAAACTGCAGTTACGTAACTCCATGCTTCCAATCCAACTCTGGCTTCAGAAGAGGAGGAGAAAATATTGATTTTGACGTCTGCGATATTTTATGTATTGTTAGTGTGTGATATTATTATTAAATTGTGGGTTTTTTTATAGTATTTTCAGTGTGTTTTCTGATACATGTGTGATGGGGATGGATGTTTGTGTGTGTGTGCGTGCATGTGTGTGCATGCTCTTTTTGGTGGGAAGATTTGAATCAAAGCCACCATGCAGTCCCTACTGTCTGCAAGAGACACGGATCCACTTGAACCCCAGTGGCATATTGGTGTGCATAGAGGCACCAGTTTATTTAGATATTATGACAGTAAGCAAAAATCCTTGGGCCCATCACGGCCACAGTAGGCCCATGCACAGCTGTGCATGGGCCCACTGCAGTCATCATGGGCCCAAAGATGTTTTGCTGCTAGGGTACTCCAGAACAATTCATATTAAATTATGCCTGACCTCCAGTTATGTAAAATAAATTACTAGTGCTCGGTTCGACCGATAAAATTTGATCTTTAGATAGCATTTTATTGGTTGAACTGAGCGTGTGTTATGATTGTAGTTGTGTTGTTATGTGGGGGCGTGCATGCGCGTGTCGTGGGGGGCGATCCGTTTTGTTTGAGCTGTCATGATTTCGAATCACGTGCCTTTTCGGTGAATTTCACTTTCGTTTACGTATAGTGCGGTGTTGATTATCTGTTGCTGCACGGAGTTGTGTCACGAAGGGTCTAGAAGCCGCTCAAATATTCATTTGTTTACTGCGCGCGCGTCGCTTAGCTTTCAGTACTAATGCACTGATCACGTGTTTACCAAATAGAGCGGGCAAGGTCGTGACCTGTCTGGCCTACTTTTGTGTGATGTCATGGCGCGCCGGGGATTTTCCTAACATAGAAGTTGAAAATAGCAGCCAGTTGTTTACAGAGTATTCCAGTGTGATTGTACCTTTGAGTTTTAGTTACGTGTTTTATTCTGATTGGTTGTGTTGTACAATTTTGCTTGATTTTTCTGGAAAACATAACACTATAAAAGAGCCGTGCTAGGAAGCACCTGTGTACATTGTTTAGTTGTAGAATTGTGATGTAACAGCATCGGTACATTGTTCAGTTGTATAATTGCAGTGTATCGTAAGCACATTGACTTTGAGCTACGCAAGGTATCGTGCTTCATTGTCAGTGACGGAGTTGTACCAGTGAATGCTGATGTACAGTGTATGAGAGACGCATTGTGTCAAAGTTGGACATTTTGCTGGAAAGATATTTTATCAGTGTTGGTGCAATTGTGAATGCATCTCGTGGAGATCGCATTGCTGTAATAAAATATTGTTGGAACTGTTACTCCAGTATTGTCTACATCCTTAAGCCACGTGTGACGGATTGCAGCTGAACGAGGTTTTTTTTTTAAAAAGAACTCTACGTGTGTGCGTTGGGTGTAGTTATCATACTACAACCACGATTCTACCACGTAACAGCGTGTGTGATTTATTTTGCATAAACGCAGGTACAGGCATAATTTAATTTATTTATTCGACTTTTTGAAAGGGGTTTAACCCCTTCCCTACCACTGTACTTACACTTTTGTTTCTGAAATCTTTGTTTATTCAACGAGCAAAAGTCACACACTGTTCAAGAAACATGGATACAGATTGCTGTTAACAAGGGGCTTGGATCCTCATGACCCACTGGGGGGGGGGGGGGGGGGGCTCATGAGGATCTGTCTTGTGCAGTTGGGATTTTTCTCGGCAGTCAAGGGGTTAACGTCAGAATCATATTCCTGTCTCCTTGAAGTGGTGCGTTGCTGCAAACGATCGTACTCGACCAAAACCCGCTTATCGATCGACCCATTCACAGGCTAGGGCGGCTTAGAGACTGAAATGCGTTTTGACAATGCCCTGTGTCGATCTAATGCAGTGTTTATTTAAACATTGCACATTGATATTGACACGGCATTGTGAAAACGCATTCCTCTACCCCAACCTGTGGACCCATCCCTTTCTCCAGGGATTCTATATACATGTATAACGTTATGTATCCCTGCTTTCTCTGAGCTTAACTCATTCAGCCCGACGCATGTATTTCCCAAATTTTGGAGGCATCATCTAACGACTATGCACCAGTTGCAGGTGATGTATCGACCATGATAATTCAAGTGTATTGCCAGATTAGCTTGGTGCCGACACGCGCCAAGCTAATCTGGTACAACCCTTGAATTATCATGGTCGACCCATATTCTTTTTTTTTTTTTTTTTTTTTTTTTTTTTTTTTTGATTTTTGGAAACGCAACCCAACCTTATGATGTGAAAAAAAAACACGGTCTACAACTACGGCGGACGTATGCCGGAGTCGGTGCTTACTGGGGTTAGGCTAATGAGTCAACATCCTTACATTAGGCGTAGCCAGTAAATATACCGCGGCGAATCCATTCAATGTGATCACGATAAACACATGGGCCAAGGGGAATCACAGCGCTGGACAGACAAACAGATCCCCTGCCCCCGCCTATCAGGCACCCAATCGCCAGCCCACAGAGAAATACGCAGGTATAGAACAAGACGATCATTTCCATCCTTAGGATGGAAATGATCGTCTTGTTCTATACCTGCGTATTTCCTTAGGATGGAAATGATCGTCTTGTTCTATACCTGCGTATTTCTCTGTGGGCTGGCGATCAAAGTTGGGTGATGAGGCGGGGGCAGGGGATCTAACTGTTTGTCTGTCCAGCGCTGTGATTCCCCTTGGTTTTTATACAATTCTGTCAGCGCTAGCCTCACCTATCGGTTTGTGTGAAACACAGGGGCGTCATGAATGCACACATTCTTCAAACCACCTGGCTGAAACAATGGGACGGATATAATGGCTGCGCAGGTTTACAATGGCCGGGTAGATTGCCTGCCTGTCTGGCTGCGCTGAAGTGTTGCTGGTTAGTTGGTTAGTTTGGGGTTTAACGTCCACGGCACCAAAGTGCTAATGGACAGCCCTGACGGGCGGGTTATGGGGGACAGGGAAATCTATTGCATATGGAGTACGATCTGAACACTGATCAATTCAGGCACACTTCAACTGTGCCACTTTGATTTATCGGACATGCTATGGAACAAGCCCGTCTTTTTTTCCCCCTGGATTGCGAGCCCAGCTACCGGGGTCGGACTGACGGGGACTCGAACCCACGACCCGGCGATTCCCTTCGCTCTCTTGCTCCGACGCTTAACCGCCTGAGCTATTTCGGACTCTGTGTTGCTGGTAAGTTGACCACTCAGCCTTATTGGGATATTCTCGCTAATACTGGCAATAATTAACCCTTTTCATCCTGACAGACCTATTGCTTGAAATAAATTTGACTATGATAGTTCAAGGGTTGTGCTAAATTAGCTTGGCATCACCCTTGAATTCAAATGGCTGATCCGAATCTGTAATGTAACCTTCACAGGACAAGAAGCCAATTTTTTTTTAAAAGTCAGCCTCAGGACGTAATGGGTTAAAAAAAAGTGTTTGCTGGCAGAAAATTCATGATGGGCTAAGTGCGCCTACATACGAATGCAACATGTTCATGCGTGCTTCGGCGTTCGTCTTCGGGGACACATCTATGATCTGTATACTACAATGTGGGCCCATATAAAATGTAATGCCGGCGCAGTCAATGGGCATGACCGGTCATGCCCATCGACTGCTCATTACATTTTAAACGGGGGCGTCGCAAGTCAGCACAACATAGGGACATATTTCAGTCCACACACTGGCGAAACCACTGATCCAATTTTTCTTCTGTTAGCTCATTTTGTTTTTATTACACTACAACAAGTAAGTCGGCCGTAAGTTATGTTGACTTCAACAGAAACAACGTTTTGCGACGCCTTTTCTACCACTCCCAATGCCTAGATGCAGTACACTGTGTACAGAATAGTAAAATGTAATGGTGCCACACACGGGCTTTTTTGGTTGTTGTTGGTTTGGTTTTTTTCTCTCACTACCATTATGGACGAACTACTCAAATTTCAAAACATCATTTCTGCTGATCCCGTTGTCTAGTGTCAGACTACAAAATAAGTGTCATGTTGTGCTTGCGGTTTCATTTAACCCTTTTCATCCTGATACACTACCGCTTGAAATTTATTTGACTATGATAATTCAAAGGTGGTGCCAGAATAGCTTGGCGCTTGAGGCGCTAAGCTATTCTGGCACCACCCTTGCGGACTAAGATGGTCGATCTGTCTCCTAATCTGTAATGTAGCCTTCACTTAGGACAATAAGCAAAAGTGTAATAATCACTGAGCCGCGTGGTGTAATGGGTTAATAGGCCGCGAGCGGCCACTGAACATGCTAAAACCGGCCAACGCCAGGTTTGTCAAGCGGAACTCGGCGGCTAGAACAAGATCAGTCAGGAACTTGAGATACGAGCCGCGGCCATTGTTTTGTTCACAGCATATCAGTCAAACCACGGGAATTCGACCATCAAGTTATACCTATAACCTGTGTGGATTAAGTTCAAAATGGCTAATCATTTACGACCGTCCACCAGTGAGTGCATACATTACGTTTGTGAGAGTAGGCCTGTACCTTAATTTCTTAAGGTTCGGCGGCTTAGTTCTTCCATTGAATGCGGACAGCGTTTTGAAATGTAACCCATACAGCCATGATACGATATCGACCGTGATTGTTCGAGGCTCGATCAATTCCGCACATTTCTTTTGACACTTCTTACCGCTTGTATACTTTGGCTGCACATTATATATAAACGGCAGTCACACATATCTATTATAACATATCTATTATACATATCTATTATAACTTGATGGTCGAATTCCCGTGGTTTGATATGTTGATTGGCTGCACATTATATATAAACAGTCATACATATCTATTATACGTATGCAAGTGGTACGAACAAAAGCTTCTCCTGGATATATGTTTTTTCCCCCCTCTCAAGTAAACACTCACCTAAATATATATTTATTATTAAATTTTGACGACGCAAGGACTGCATGCACTAAAAAGAAATGCTTCAGTCTTCAAGCCGCAAAACGTACATAATGATCATTAGTACAGGTTCTATTATGCTTCTGACCACAGCGTAACCTCCCCCACCCCCATCCCAGCATGCCTCACAGTGGGTTACATTTCTGACTGTTTATATATAATGTGTAGCCAATCAGTATATCAAACCACCTGTTTGGCTTAGTTCTTCTTGTTATAGCGAAGGAGCCAGTGTGTGTATCGTATATTATACGGTCTCCGACCATTGACTAATTTATTTCGCTTTTCAGACCGTAATAAAACCATTATGCCCCCTACGTGGGATGTGACGCTAAGGAGCCAGTTCTCTTTTTCGGCTTTTTCTTCACACATTCAGAAAGATCTATTAGGCCTAAGTTCAAGTTCAAATCATGTTTTACACCCGTGTGTTGGCAAAGCGAGAAAAAACTTATCGACGACTGTACTGGTACACAGGCAAAATGGTGGATGAAACGCGGGTCGGTCTTTCAGTGCTGGCCCAAAACTAAAGTCACGACCAACACGTCGGTAGAGAGGCACAAAGCTACGACGGTCCATATGTAACGTCCTCCCATCATGGCACAAATGCTTGCACACTTTCATTCACAATAGCATCTGCATCCCAAAAAACAACACAAATAGCAGGGACATGGACGAGCCAAGGCTCGACGAACAGAGTTGGGCCTACCAATTTAAGTTGCCAATAACACATATAAATGTGTATTTTGGTCCGTCAGTAATTTTGGACCTAACTGCCTAGACTGAGCCGTAATGTATCAAATCGCGGACCAGCATACACAACCCAGTAAACAAAGGTCTTCGGGCAGACGTCGACTGTAGTGGGGCCGCGCACGAAAGTGCGCGGGCCCGCCACTGCAGCCGATGTCGGCCCGAGAGTCTTTTGCTTACTGGGACAGCCTATGTTACAGATTATTGAGCCGGATTGCTGACTAATGTCACGGTTGCCGCTGAACTGATAACTGTCAGTGGTGAAAAGAATAACGTGCTGCAATGAAACGATCTACATCGGACACACCGCTTTCACAGGTGAGTGACAAGTTTCGATGACTGCCTGATACACGAAGATACTTGTTGATGTGCTTGATATGTGTGTGCCAGGTAGACTTTGATATGCGTGTGCCGCCGACTGAGTCACTGAGTTTTCTCCTCTCTTTGTTGTTATATGGGACATGCAGCTGTGTGCAGACCGTCTAGTTATGTTGCGGATTAACCCCCATGTGCATGCAGTCGCCGGTACTTTAACTCATTTAACCTCAAGGCCGCATTCCCCCGATTTTGGAGGTGTCACTGACATAAGAACTATGTACAAGTTGCAGACGATGGATCGATCATGATAATTCAAGGGTAGTGCCTGATTAGCTTGACCTTCGGCCTTCGGGGTACAATGATTCCTTTGACCTCCCTCAGGCCTACAAAGGTCAGTGTAGCGAACCCCTCCGACCAATAACTTATAACATATATATATAACATACATATATATATATATATATATATATATATATATATATATATATATATATATATATATATATATATATATATATATATATATATATATATATATATATATATATATATATATATATATATTATAAGTTATTGGTCGGAGGGGGTTCGCTACACGGACCTTTGTAGGCGGCCTCGGAGGGAGGCCAAAGAAATCATTGTACCCTGAAGGCCGAATGCCTGAGGGGTACAATGATTTCTTTGACCTCCCGAAGGCCTACAAGGGTCCTTGCAGCGAAGCCTTCCGACCAATAACGTATTTGTTTTCATTCCTCCACTATTTTCGTAAAAGAAATCAAGAAGACATCTTGCGACCTGGATCACACCAGACATGACTGACGTCAAAGGAATATACATAATAGACTGATGACGTAATTTAAAATATTTCATGACGTTGCCGTCTCCAGTACTGAGTGCTTGTTGTTTCGAACAACACTATGCAACTTTTTACTTAGAACGTTTTGGTGATCTTTTATAGAACAAAACTCGCATCCAAGATGCGTCATCGAGAGGACTACAAAACGTCCGCCATTTTTCGCTACAGGGTTTTTTATATCACGGTCACATGTTACGGTTTGCGCTAACGTGACTGGTCGTGTGACGTAAGGATGAAAACAATTATATTTGTTTTTCCTCCATACGTCACACGACCTTTGACCTCCCTCAGGCCTACAAAGGTCCGTGTAGCGAACCCCTCCGACCAATAACTTATAATATATCCCCTCCTCCCCCCCCCCCCCCCCGCCCCCACCCCATCCCACTCTTTGCGACCCCCTCACCCCCCCCCCCTCCCTGCGATTCCATAGCCCCTCTCCTGCTTTCCCCAGCCCCCCCCCCCCACCCCCCTCCCACATGTGTTTTAAAGAATGCCACAAGAGTCCGAAATAGCTCAGGCGGTTAAGCGTCGGAGCAGGAGAGCGAAGGGAATCGCCGGGTCGTGGTTTCGAATCCCGTCCCGGCCCCGGTAGCTGGACTCGAAATCCAGGGGGAAAAGACAGGCTTGTTCAATAGCATGTCCGTTGAAAGGGTAATTCAAAGTGGCACAGTTGGAGTGCGCCTGAGTTGATCAGTGTTCAGGTCGTACTTCATAGTTAATAGATTTCCCTGTCCCCCATAACCCGCCCGTCAGGGCCGTCCATTATCACTTCGGTGCTGTGGACGTCAAACCCGAACTAACCAACCAACCTTTAAGAGTAATCAGCACTTTTAGCAGGACCCAACTGTCCCAAGAACGGGCAATATGTTCCTCCATAATCATGGTCAAATAAGGCTATATCAATTAAAAATCTAGGAGACATGCTAATCTCCTCAAAAACGTAAATAATGAAGAATCAAAAAGTGAGTAAAATCACGGGAAACAACCGAAATACAAGGCACACAAGCGTGCCACCACGGTTACCTCCCTCTTGGTATTAACCAGAGGCAGAAAACTTCATCCAGCGAAGCAAACTAAGCTTCTCACCCTCGGTCAAATAAGACGAGGAAATGGAAAAATTAGAAAACGTAAAAAAAAAAAGAAATATGCCCAAGGGGGCGAACGCATATGACCCGATAAATAAATCGGGTCTAAATGTAGAAGACTGAAACAACAACAGCCAAAAACTGCTGTGAACGTGGATGTCTCAAACGGTTTGGTCCGCTGACGAGAAGAGTACCGGCTTTGAAAGCAAAACGTCCTCGAAACACACCCCTTCTTAAACACAAAAATCTGACTGACTTGCTGTGAGAATAGAGTGTGTTCGGCCGGCCGAAAAGAACAGGCCATTTCATCGGATAGTGTGCGATGTGATACACTTTATTACAAGCTAATCGTCTGGGATACGTTATTAATTTCACCCCGAAAATCACCCCCCCCCCCCCACTAACTCCATCTCACTCTTTGCGACCCCCACCCCTCTTTGCGATCCACCCAGCCCCTCCCCCACTTCCCCCAGTGCCCCCCTCCAACCCCTCCCCCTTCCCTCCCCATGTGTTTTAATTTTCGACCAGTGGAATGACGTTACTGTTATGTAAATGATAAAAGCTGACCTACAATCCGACAATCCGAAGCGCGCCTACCCCCCCCCCCCCCCCCCCCACACACACACACACACACACATACACACACCTCTAGCCCCCCTCCCTGCCCCTACTCCCCCACCCACCCCCCTTTTGGCCAGTGAAAAGAGGTTGTGAAACATTGTCTACTGTTTGTTTTTCAGAAAAAGAAACTCAAAACATCAGTGGACAGCGGCACTTTGCAGAGTATCTTCTCGCAATGGCGGAAAGTTATCATCTTCCTGTACCCGGATCTCGAAAGCCGGATGTACTGTGTTCCGCCCGTAATCTTCAGACGTGTTTGCTACGAGAAACAGACGGTATCCGGAGAGTCTTTGCTTGTGCAGCAGGAGCCGCAGGGGTTTAAAATGTCAGCTACTAACACTGTTGGGCAGGATGTTCTTGCTGCGCACGTCCCATCGTCGCCAAAGAGTCCGAAGTGTGAAGTTCCAAACGTACGCCTATCTGGAGCTATACCAGGAGTGCAGCAACAGTTTCGGTCTCAGCATAGACTGCAATCGACACCATCCCAGTGCGCTAAGGTCATCGGGCTGACGTCGACTGCCGTTGACCCGCGCACAGCCGTGCGCGGGCCAAGAGCGGCCGACGTCGGCCCTGCGACGGCTTTTTGCGCATTGGGATCCAACCTCAATCAAACACACACATCAGCCCGTTTTCAACATGGCCAGCGAGGCAGAGCACCACCACCTTTTCACCAATTCGTGCCAAATACTCGACAGTTTGATTCACAACCGCACATCCAGCTCAGCTCACCGCGGCCTCCGTATCCACCGAGGCCACTAGCTCAACATAGGACGACATTCAACATGCCACCCAGGCCACAAGGACCCCAATGCAGACCGCAATTCCACCAACATATGCCACGAGACCAGTGCCAAATGATGCCGCCACTCAACCGACCACCATTCGGCGGACAAAGACAGTTATTTTCCCCCGACCCACCACCATTTTGGTCATCACGATTTCATCCGCAACCCCCATTCGAACGATATATGTCGCATTTTGACCAACGCAGTCCGTCATTTACACGAATAAGGCCACCTTACGCGGGCCAGTCTGGGCCGCCACACCATCAGCACTGGCCGCAGCGATGCATCGATTACGGACAAGGCGTGCAATTCCCATCAGCTGTACAACAAAGGCATCCTGCACAACATAGACAGCTGAATGCAACTGTACAACTGTCTCAATCTCCGCAATGCGACGAGCCAAGGCTTACTTGTTCTCAAACTGAGCGGAGTCAGGCTGCAGGCCTGTCACACACCAAGCAAGCCACAAATACGAGTGTTTGTCGCGATCAGTTTCAGAGGCAAGCGTCCACATCATCATTTCAGCTCAGCCTGGACCCTGCCAACCAGCCTATGACCGGCTGTATGTGGACTCCCGGGTCACAGCCGGACGTCAAACTGGAGTCCGTGTCGGAATGCGACAGCAGAGAGGACTTTGCCCAACAGCACGTGCTGAACTGCATACAGGCCTTGGGTGAGGCTAACGGCGAGGTCATGTTTGTCATTTCACAGCTCAACTTTGCAGGCTACATGAACAGGCCGTGCTACGCTGCTGCAGCAGAGACGCTACCCTGTCCAAAGAACCTGCCCTCAACAAAGCACCGTCGTGGTGATTTTGACTTGCTGCTCATTCACCGTTACAATGGTGTTCTGGTTGGAGAAATCAAGGCCATAGGCCTTAACTCTGTTGTGGATCCCAAGGTGTTGGCTGACAGAATACAGAAAGCGATCCATCAGCTCGATAAATCAGAGGTTGTAGTGAAGCATCTTGTTAGCGACGTGGCTCGGGGTCTAGCCGTACGAAAAGCACTTATTCTGCCTTACGTCAGCAAGGCCGAGCTTCGGCAGGTGGTTAACTTCAGCTCAGCTTTGCAAAAGGTAAGGAAGCAGGGGAGAAGCTATTGGAACGCGCAAATTAAAATCTTCATATTTTCGAGGTGTTGACCTTGAAAAAGCAAGTATGAACGTCAAAAGGTGACACGCGAGTTGAAGTTAGAAGCATTAGAATGGAATGAATTTGAGATTTTTGTAAAAGCAGAAGTGCTGCCAGCGTTCCAGTATCGGAGCCTAGGTTCCGTTACTGAAACGTTTAGTTCCGATATTGGAACGCTTACAGTAGATATGGCCATGCTATGCTTAGTTAATCTGGAAGATTCAGCTTCGTTATATAAGTAGCGTAAACTCACTCCGTTCGTACATAGAGGAAACACTCTCAGAGTTAATACATACCTTGATTAACTCCAACATCATGTTCTACCAGGTTCATCTGGCTGCACCATTTCTGACGTTATGAACACGGTATCTTTCTCCCCCTCTTTGACCCCCCCCCCACCCCTCCCCCTCCACCCCCCCCCCCCCCACTTAAAAAAAAAAATAAAAAAGATCATCTAAACTTTGGATCTAATCGGTGCTGTGGCTTGAGGTATACACTGCCTGCACAAAATACAAACAAGCAGGACCATATGGCCTGAAACGTTACAGTATTGGATCCCTGGCCTGCCGCAGATAAAGACGTTATGTCGCAAACTGACAAACCTCTTTGGTATAAATATCCATTTTTGTTACCAGTATCATGATGTGAACAGTCTTTATACACTCTCAGTGTTGCTTTTGCTGACAGTCTGGTGTTAAATGCACTGTTCGTGCACTTTTCTGCAGTAAACACAAAGTTAGCCGCAGATTATGAAAAAAACAAAGAAAAAAAAACTTTATTATCCTCTCCTTGCATCCGGCGATGTTGTCTTTTATCTTTTGGTGCTTCATCTCAATAGCGCCGCCTACTTTCTAATGAATGACAAATTTTATTTCTGGCACTGACCGTTTTTCCGAAACTGCTGCGTTCCAATTTTCCGAAACTGCTGCGTTCCAATATTGGAGCCCGTTCCACAAAACAGAGTCTCTCCCTTTCTAGATTGTATTAGTTGAACTCTAACATAATTATGACATGGCCAGAATCTCACGTAACAAGTAGGTAAATGAAATCGTGTGCATCGAACTGCATAAACCGTCGAAATTAACAGTTAGAATGTAAGTCATCTTTTTGAAGTTGCATAGACTTCATTGCGAGGATTGGTGAGTCTCTTGGATCATTCAAGGGTAGTGCCAGATTAGCTTGGCGCCATCAGGCGCCAAGCTAATCTGGCACTACCCTTGAATGATCATGCTCGGTGGACATACATACTAATCCTGGGAGCAAAGGTCCCCGGGCCCCTGACAACTGCAGTGGGTCCGCGCACGGCCTACTGCGACCGTCGTAGGCCCGAAGACATTTTGCTACGCGTGAACATCCATGCAGCTTCGGTGTATAATAATCTCCCGAATTTCTGAGAGTAAAATTGTAGTTTATAGTCATTTAACCCTTTGCTTGTCGGTAGCACTTTTTGTCGCGATGATTCCTGCAGGTTTCATCGCAACAAAAAGCGCCACCAACAGCCAACAAACGTGGTCGATCCATGCCCGACAAATGGCAAGTGCTGATAAGAAAATACATGTAACCTGTTCCAGCTCTTTGCTTTGAACGTTTTAATGGTTGTTAACCCATTCAGCCCTGACGCACTTCAGCAGGAGATGGGTCGAGCATGCGGATAATTCAAGGGTAGTGCCAGATTAGCTTGGCGCCGAAAGGCATAGTCGTCAGAGGACGCCTCCAAAATGTGGGAAATACTTGCGTCGGGCTGAATGAGTTAATTTTTTGTCATCGCAGACGTTCTGTAAGTGCCTGGGTGGCCAGGACTTGGAGACAGCCCTCGGGTTGTGCCTGTGTTCTGACCATTTGAACGACCGCACGAACCCACGAGATGTCAGCGACCAGGTCCTTGTGAAACTCAAACGCTGGTGGCAGCGACAGATGGCAAAATCAGACAAACATTGGTCGCCATCGGCGTACTTGGATGTTGTTGCAAGGTTGAGTATCAGTATGCGCGTGTGCACACGCAGATGGGGATATGGGTTTTACACACACACACACACACACACACACACACACACACACACACACACACACACACACACACACACACACACGCACGCGCACACACGCACGCGCACACACACACACTCACATACACACACACACGCACGCACACACACACACACACACACACACACACACATACTCGCACAAACAGATAGAGAGAATAATGAACATTTATTTAATAGCGGTAAGTTTTGGTACGCAGACCATTTTTCAAACTCGCCGTAGATGAACCCGCGACTACAGAGGCTCATGAAAATCTATGTCTCTTGCAGCTGAATTTTGTCCACTTTTTCTTGGCAGTGAAAGGGTTCAGATCCAAAAGATCATATCCAGAGATACAGCCCCTGAAGCACGATCTGCTTTTGGCGAATGTTAAAATGCACTCGTACATATTATACTGACGAACAAAAGAAATGCGACATTTTTGGAATCATCCAAATTGATTTAAAAATTGTCACATTTCTTTTGCTCGTCAGGATATAGTTTTACTTATTACAGATTTGTACACATTACATTTTACTTATTACAGATTTGTGGGACCAGCCACGACTGTGTCCGTGCATTGCGTGGTGCCCCCTCGCGTGGAGGTACGCACACGAGGTGACGCTGTGTCCGAGCTAGGAAACAGACTGGCCCTCCTGGTCCTGACGCCTCAGCAAGTGCGGCTGATCCATGCCAACAAAGCCAAGGTGTGCTTGACCGGACCGCCGGGGACGGGGAAAACTGTGGTGCTGTTGCTGAAGGTAGCAAAGTTAACCACTCTACTGCCGGGAAGAGGCTGAGCACCGCCCAGCTGCAAGATGTATACGTCCACATGAGCCCCCACAGTTGCCGGGGCTTATGAGGATCTATGTCTCTTGCTAAAACCACTTTGTACCAGTTCTTTTTGGTGTGGACTTTACAAAGATTTAAAAAAACACAGTCAGTGCCCGTTGGCAGAGAAGGGGGTATTTTTATTAAGTGAATGAATGTCTAGAAATACCGAATACCAGATGTGAAAGATACCATGACATATCAAGGGTTGTGCCAGATTAGCTTTGCGCCTTCCCAGTTTATTGATTCATTATGCTTACCAAGGTGGATAATCAACGATGTACAAACACGCAAACAAACACAGACGAGTTTTCCTCTCTCCACCCCGCTCCATCCCCCTACCCCCCCCCCCCCCCACACACACACACACACACGCACACACAGCGATGAGTAAGAGATCCTTATATATATATATATATATATATATATATATATATATATATATATATATATATATATATATATATATATATATATATATATATATATATATATATATATATATATATATATATATATATATATTGGTTTTCATCCCTACGTCACACGACCAGTCATTTTAGCGCAAACCGCCCGTGCCGTGTAACCGTGATACAAAAACCCTTGTAGCGACAAATGTCGGACTTCTTGTAGCCCTCTTTGTGACGCATCTTGGATGCGAGTTTTGTTTTTTAAAAGATCACCAAAACGTTCTAAAGTAAAAATTTACTTAGTGTTGTTCGAAACAACAAGCACACTCAGTACTCGAGACGGCAACGTCATGAAATATTTTAAATTGTTTCATCAGTCTATTATGTATGAATGTATATTCCTTTGACGTCAGTCATGTCTGGCGTGATCCAGATCGGAAGATGTCTTCTTGATTTCTTTTACGAAAATAGAGGAGGAATGAAAACAAATACGTTATTGGTAGCAGAGGCTTGCTGCACGGACCCTTGTAGGGCTTCGGGAGGTCACAGGAACCATTGTACCCCTCAGGCCTTCGGGGTACAATGGTTCCTTTGACCTCCACCCCCACCCGGGTCTACCCTAGGGGACTTGGGTGGGGTTACTTTTTAGTTCCCAGGGTCACCCTGGTTAGTCCCACAGAGTGGGGTTTTCCCTCTATTCTGGGGCATGTGTTTCTGTCTACCCTTGGTCCATTCACCTGTATTTTCCTTTTTAACCTTTCCCTACTGTCTGCGCTGCCTGTGGCTCTTGATATTGGATGTGGTAAATGGTCGTAGGTTTACTTAGCTTATTAGACAGGTTGGCGACATACATTCAATATTCTGTTTAGTTATTTTTTTCCACAAGCAGTGCAGGCACGTCATGAGAAAGTCTTGTTGCTGTCGGGACGTTAAGCAATGTACAATCAATCCTTTGACCTCCCTCAGGCCTACAAGGGCCCGTGTAGCAAACCCCTGCGACCAATAACTTATAATATATGAATAAAATAAAACCTGTCCAAGTATGCTGGCACCACACACTCCATAATATGGATCCAAGCGACAGTAAATACTTTGAATATGAAGACAAAATCCATACATACCACATAGTATAGGAATTACGCTTTTATTTTCACAAATGTTCGCCCTCTCAGCGACGGCTTCATCAGGGAAATCTATACAGAGGTTGTGTGATTCCCAGTAGTATGAGTACTACAAAACATATCAGTCATGTAACCCAAAAACTAAACAACAATTTTAGAGATTGTTTAAGCATTATTTATGTTTTGTGACGGCCACTTTTTGTATGAATACCACAATCTCCCTCCCCGGCCCGCCCCGCTCCCCCCTCTTGTTTTTCTTTTACATTTCATTTTCAGGCTCTCCACTGGCTTCGTCAAGGGCATGACGTTCACATCGTGAGTGCTCGCATCACCAGCAGAGCTGTATCCTGCCAGATGCGCCACCAACTCAGCATGTCCGTCGACCAGCAGCAAGCGGAGGAACTCAAGCGAAACTCTGAGAAGACCAACTTCGGGAAGATTCAGCTCTGCTTTTACGACGTGTACGAGAGGGAGGAGGATATTGAGGAGTGTGTCTCTGAAATGAAGGAAGCTGCAAAAGATCGGCTCGTGCATATCATCTCGGATGAGATCCACCCTAGCCACAGGCAAGTACCTGATCCACGAGTACGCTACCCCTTATCCTTACTATATCCAAACTGGTTGCCTCTCTTCAACCGCTTCGAATCCGCGCATCCGGATGCGGCTGGCCGCGAATGAGCTAAGATAGAACAACCTGAATCGCTAAATTATTTGGCGAATTTTAGCGCATAAAGCCCACCCTGTAGACTGAAGTATGCTCCTAACCTGAAAGTGACGTATCAGGAAAATGACATCAGACACCGTAGACTGAAGTTCAAAGTGTTACAGTCTACACCTATTTGTTTCTTTAACAGTTCGCAGATCTTGGCATAGATGAAACTACAGGGAGCATGATTGTGTTGACTTCACTATGAATTGCAGTTTAAATGCATCGTTATGTTACAGGTCAGCTTCAGTATATCGCGGTACCTGGGAGCCCTATATCGGACGGCGTTATTCGCGATCACGTAATTAATCGTAGTGCTGAATTTACATGGATGAAGAAAAAAAAAAACTTGGTAAGCAAAGGTCTTACGGCCGACGTCAGCCGTGGTTGGCGAGCCCGAAACCTGTGTGCGTTGTTCCAGATACCGCGATATACTGAGGCTGGCCTGTATTAATTTGCGCAACCTCTAACCCCCTTGTGCAGGCGGCCAACGACGCTGTTCACAGTACTCATGGCTGCATGCACAACGCAGATCTAACTCCTTACGCCCTGAGGACGAAATTATCACATTTTTGTAGATATCCTCTGAGGTCTATATCACAGTTCTGGAGACAGCTCGACCATGATATTTCAAGGTTATTGTCAGAATAGCTTGGCGCCTAGAGGCGCCAAGCTATTCTGACAATAACCTAGAAATATCATGGTCGATACACATCCTGTCGGCGTCTTTCAGGGCTTTATGGGTTAATATGTGTTTACAACAGAGTCGCAGGCCCACGGTTCCACAAGTTGTTCAAACGGCTTTGCGCTGACATCCCAAGCGTCCATCTTTGGGTCGCCTCTCTCACTAAGGAGAACATACCTTCTTTTCTTGACCAAGAAATGCTCACCGTGCCTCTTCGGTCTGCGCCTGCTATTTTGCGAGAGGTATCCAGATTAAGACATTCATTTTCACTGTACGCAGGGGCGGATCTTGGGGGTGGGATCCTAGGGGTTCCGGACACCCCCCCCCCCCACCTCTCCCCCCTTCCAGACCCAAAATTCTTTAAAATGCTTTTTCGATTTTGTAGGCCCCTGGAAGCAAGGTCTAGCAACGGGCAGGCCTTTTGTATCAGGTTGAAGGTTGGTCCCAAAGAAAAAGTTGGACACCCCCCCCCCCCCCCTCATTGCATTGTACATTGCACGTCTGAAGTCCGTGTCAGTTCAACGCGAAAAAGCTCCATTCGTCTTGTGAATAATGGATACGAAGTGGTTTCAGCAAGAGACATAGATCCTCATGAGCCCTCGCAACTGCGGGAGCTCATAAGGCTCCATACCTCTTGCGCCTTCCCAGTTTATTGATTCATTATGCTTACCAAGGTGAATAATCAACGATGTACAAACACGCAAACAAACACAGACGAGTTTTTCTCTCTCCATCCCACCCCCCCCCCCCCCCGTCCCCCGTCATCCCCCCCCCCCCCCATCCCCTGAATTGTCTCTGTTTGGTTTGAATACTGTCTCTTTCATTTTAATACACTTGCTCGTATTTTCAGTCTTCAGTAAATCGGACATACACAGAAACTAACATCAGCAAAACGTTTGAAATGTTCAGTCTGTTTTTGCGTGGGTCTGTGATTTTGGACCTGAACAGCCTAGATAGATAGATACATACATACTGTTTATTGCCATATGCATTAAGAACATAAAGCATAGTGTGAACTTGTGTGCACCCGGTGTTTGTGGGTGAATTAGGTTGGGGAATACAAGAAGCCGAAGCAGAGGTCGCGTTGACGTACTTTATTTGCAGTTTATCAAATAACGGAAAAACAGCACCTAGGACAAATACAACAAAACATATTATCAGAAATGGTACCAGAAAGTTGCATCATACAAATACTGTATTCACTAAATGAACCAACTTATTAATTTGAGTCATAACTAAGGCTGAAACGTCATATCGGCACTAAATTATAATTAAAACCAAAAGATCAATGTGAGGCATCACACAGTCAAAGATACACATGATCAAACATACCACACAACATCATGATATTAAATGGCAACGAAGCATGAAATCAACATGCAAATCAGGGCTTTTAAGGCATCATGACCATAGTGTAAGCAAATCATATGAACGCTAACTGTAGCAATAACAGAACGTATAGTGAAATGGGAGACAACTACAACACAACATATAGCAGGTGCAACCATTTATCTCTCTAAATATATAGTCTTCCCTAAATATATAAGGTAACATACACACAACAGTCCTTTTGGTCACTTTTGTTACAGTCACACTGCAACCACAATCATACGCATCTAACGACACATACAGGCAAACTAGGTGGCATGCACTCGCATCTCTCTTAAAAACAAACACGCTTCATACCTCTGGTTTCACAGTCGTACCCAGACTCTCGCTCATCCATACAATGGGTACACTAGGGACAGGGACATTTGCGCGCGCCCAGTCATACTACTTATCATGCATAACATCCCTACTCAGACCTAGCTATATACACAACACATCGCATACATTCCTTGGGCACAATCAAGTGGGAAGAGATATCACATACTTAAATCAATAGTCACTCTCATTCAGTGTGTGTAACACAGAACAAAGGAGGAGATAGGCAGAAAACTTAAGTGTAGGCTGTGGCTTACTTGCATGTGCAAACGTAGTGATCTAAGTCTATGCAAAAGGCAACAATATAGACCTAATGCAAACAGGCATGAACATGCAAAGCAAAGCAACCTCAATAAACAAAGCAAAAGAATATGTCGAACAATATATTATGGACAAACAGAATGTTCAAGGCAAGGACAGTGAAAAGGAAAGAAAAGAATAATGCGTCATACACAACTAGTGGCCCACAGGAAATACTGTGTGTTGTTCCTGTGATTCTGGACCCAATGGCACCCAGCCATAGAATGCAGTATAACAGACCAACTTAGATGTCGCACAACCTAGCATGCTATAAGCTCATGTGTCGGTCTGCGATTCCGGACCCAACGACACCAGGTCGCAGGATGCAAAATCACAGACAAACACTACACTGGAATTACTAAGTGACGCATAATGGCCAAACACTGTGTCAATCTGCAATCCCGGACCAAACGACACTAGGCCATATAATGCAGAATCCCAGACCGACACAACATGCGAGAGAGAGAGAGAGAGAGAGAGAGAGAGAGAGAGAGAGAGAGAGAGAGAGAGAGAGAGAGAGAGAGAGAGAGAGAGAGAGAGAGAGAGAGAGAGAGAGAGAGAGAAGAAATCTGCATCTTAAAACATGAACAATTATCGTGACATCAAGAGTGTGGATCCGGACCTTAAGAACTTTTACTAAAACAGGCTGCCGGTGCCTTTAATCCCAGTCACATGGTATACGTATAAGGGGCGCCATGTGCGCATATGTCAAACTCTCTGATGACTACTATGCACTTAATCCGTAGAGAAAAGGATTATTTCCCGGAAGTGGGCAACCGACTACCCAGAAAATCAGCGAGTGTTGCCACTTGTTGTAACCGATCAAAATTAAAAGCCGTGGCTAGTTAGTTGAATGCATTTAACGTTATAATCAAACACTGCCGATCATACACTAAATTTGAAAAGGTAGACATCGGTCGCGTTACTCTGCTCGACCCAATGTAAACAAGCAGCCGACAAATAGTTGGTCAAAGGTCAGACCAAGATGGCTGTCTATTTTAGCACCTCGTGACGTCACACATATTGCCTGAGAGTGGAATTCACGCGGAACTAAGCACCACAAGGTAAGAAAGGATAGCAGCGGCAAGAAAGCCCAATTAAACATGAAATAAAATGCATCAAGCACACAATACAAATAACGTATCAAAATCATATCTCAAAACAAACATTCGATGGCAAATCAAACCAACAAATGAATCGAGCAAAAGGCAACAAGCACTGAAAGCATCTTCGATCAGTAAGTCTGTAGACCAATCAAGCGAGCATAACAATAGCTGTCCTGTTGTTTTGCCCTGGTTAGAGTCTAAACTACAGATCTAAATACCTCCTTCATAAACTCGGAGTGCCACAAACAAAATTGGCACAGAGCCAACAAAGCGGAATGAAAGTGTGCGTCATACTGCAACGAACTGATCACTCAGTCCTGCCTCTCTCTTCCTTCAACTTTCAGTCGACCAGCCACAAGAGTCATACTGAAATTCAGCGGATAATCTGGCACTGAAAATATGTTACTCGACAGCAAAGGAAACTAGCACTTAGACATCAGGCGAAATGGGGACAAGGTTTTCCAAAACAAAGTAGCGAAGCAACTTGTTGCGATCGTATCAAAAGAAAGGCCGCTAATGGCCGACTGTCAGACACAGGGCAAAACCGACAAGCTAGCTCGTAAACCAGTTCCAATAAACAGCCCGTTGATAGAATAACATCATTCATCAATGCACAATGTAACAAGAATATAACTTACGGATATGCCAGTGGAGATACGGTTGAAGATATGCTCAGTGATGGCTTAGAGTGATGGCAACAATACTCGGCGGTCAGTGAGGCGACTCGTTTAGGACAAAGACGTCCCGCGCTGGCACTGACCGGCTTAAATACTCTCCGGGCGAACCGCAAAGAGAGCAACTCAGCGCGGACCAAGAAACGGTTCCAGACAGACCGAAAAATGGGCAAATCTGTGCTTCCTAGGTACTACAAAAAGAGCCATCACTCAACTGAACAATTACTTATCGCAAAGGCTTCGGGTTTGAAGCAAAAGACAGGAAATGTGAATAGCTACAAGCTACCATAAACTATATTTTAGAGGGAAGTCCTAGGAATTTATTATTAAATTCTAAAATGGGCTAGGAGAGCTCGCTGAAATTTGTAAAAGTAAGAAAATCGCTAATTGAACTATGGTGGTCATAAAATCACTAAATACAAAGCATATGAGTAGAAGGGGAGTTGCATGAGGAAACTGATGTGAGTTACGGATTCTCGATCGGTAAAGCCGTTAAAAAGTTATAGAGGCTAGAACACAGGCTACCTAGCACAACTTTCAAAGTACTACAAAATGACTAGCTGACTGACTCGTTGCTGGGTTGCGGCCCCTGGCTAAGCGTGGGTAGCGTGAAGGCTAAGAGACTTGGATGGCCAGAGGGTAAAGGAAAAGAAAAAACACATCATAGCGTCTCAGCTGGAGGGACCGTGTCAGCCGGTTACATTAGGAATGTGTGTTGGTGTCGTTATAATTACAAACATCATAGTCAACAATAAAAAAAAAACAAAAACAATTAATAATCTATCACACAAATCCAATGCCCTACACACACTGCAAAAAACTTTAAAACTAAACAGCTAATCTCACAAACTCACACACCCACGCTCATCTCCCACACACACACACACAACACACACGCCTATTAATATAGGAAGTCTAAATTAATTAAAGATGTATCGTTTAAAATTAAAACAGAATATATTAGAGTAAATATGTCACTAATTTAGTGACCACAGTCGGGTGTAAAGCTTGTTAATATATATTTAAAAAAAACTAGGCTAGTACTGATCATAGTATACACTATTCTCTCAACCGTTGGGGGTGCGCCCTGCCGGGGGAGGAGACTCATGGAGTCAACTCGACCAAAAGCACCACCAACGGCCAAAGAATTGGGCGAAGCCGTGCTCTGTAGGCCGGCCACACGATTCCATGCACATACGCACTCTCACTCAGTATTCGTGTCGTATAGTCCAAAATCAGAGATTAGTACACATTTAATTTGTAGGTGTCGCCAGGAGTGGACACTCACCCAGTGCACAGTTACACGACTGACAGCGCCTGCTACCCGTATGACGGTCTTGACGTCATCAGGGTGAAGCACCAGGGTCCTAACCACACGGGCACGTGGCCAGTAGGATGCCGTCAATGCGGACACGAAGTGGCTGCAGAACTCAAGAGACTTCGGGTTGGAGTTGAGGGTAGGGATTCGTTAACCCTTATCATTCGGAATACACCAGTGTGTGAAATAAGTTTGACTAAAATAGTTAAAGGGTGGCGCCAGAATAGCTTGGCGCCTCTAGGCGCCAAGCTATTCTGGCACCATCCTTGAACTAAAGCCATTGGTCTATATCCTTATCTGTAAGTACTGTAATGTAGCTTGCCTATGGCAGTGTACAAATTTGAAGCTATTAGTCTCAGTACGATATGGATTAACCCCTTTGCTGCCAGTGATGATGAATTTCGCGTCTGAAATCATACTGCACACTGTCCGACATACACACATTGGCTCCGGTGAAAAGCGTTGATGAAAGAGAACACAATAGGCAGAAAGAACGTAGGGCTAACAAGAGACATTAATCTTCATGAGCCCCCTCGAGTGCGGGAGCTCATGAGGGTTTATGTCTCGTGCAGCTAGGTAGCTCTCGCCTTGCCTGGCAGTTAAGGGGTTAAATTGAAATTTAATTAAATTCAGATTTAGATTGAGATCCCATGGATGTCCTGTTATTCGAGGTAACGGATTGGCTAAGAGAAGTAAACGATCTATTTTAAACACACGTTGGTCAAGCCTTGGACAATTTGCAACTTAATTACGAACGTAGTGTAGTGTTTGATATGAACGCTATTTGTGACGCAGAATGGGACTGAAATGCAGTTAAAATTCTTGCTAACTTCTACATAAGAAGGCCTACCGCCCAGATGCATCCGACTGATTTTTGACCAATGCAAAATGTCGTCTTGCAGGTACTTACGTTGACTCTAGTGTATTTAGGCCCTGTCTAATATGATTAATAATGCTGGTGATAATAATAATAATAATAATAATAATAATAATAATAATAATAATAATAATTGTTACGTGTTGAGTCGTAGTCGTAGTATGATATCACACTAGACGCACGCACGTAAGGTTCTTGTAAAGAAACTTCATTCAAATGCAACCCGTCACATTAAGGATGTAGACCACACTGGAGTAACAGTTCCAACAATATTTTATTGCAGCGATGCGATCTCCAAACAATGCATTCACAAATGCACCAATACTGATACAATGTCTCCTCTACAAAGTATCAACAATTTTGACACAATGCGTCTCTCATATAATGTACCACTGTTACACTGTAATTCTCTATAACTGACAATGTACCTACGATATACTGCATATCTCTCTCACTGACAATGTACACACACGCTTCCTAGCACAGTCTTTTATAGTATTATGCTTTCCAGAATAATCCAGTAAATTCATACAACACAACCAATCAGAAAAGAATAAGTATCCAAAACTCATAAATATTGATGAAAAAGAATTTAGTTCTAGAATAAACTACCAGGTTCCACTGTTATTGTAAGCGTCTTTAATACTGTGTTGCAAAATGTTGCCGACACTTTGACGTCACATGTGAGGTCACTTGACAGAGCGCGACTTCGCTCGAACGTTCTGGTCTATTCGCAACGAAACCACGCATCACAATAATCGACCGCGACTATCCGTGCGACTTTGCTAGAAACTTCCGGACTAATCTTAGCGTATCATAACAAAGTCAATTCCGCTGTCCGTGCGAACGAGAATGAATTCTACTAAAAAGGTACGTGATTCGTATCCAAAATAGCTCAAATAAGTCTCGGATCTTTTCCTACGATTAATACACACATGCTCTCAAGCACACACAACCACAAACGTAACAATAATAATAATAATAATAATAATAATAATAGGGTGGGTTTTTTAAATGGGGTAGGTCGGAGCGCATTTCGGAGCATGCACATGACTTTTTTTGCGTGCGGGGCAAAAGTTCTGGCGAAGAAGTAACAAGATAAAAACGTCACGTCTAATTACGCAAAACTTACTAAAGAACGTCTTTTTGGCACGAAAGCGCCGTGTGTGTGTGTGTGTGTGTGTGTGTGTGTGTGTGTGTGTGTGTGTGTGTGTGCGTGCGTGCGTGCGTGCGTGCGTGCGTGCGTGTGTGTGTGTGTGTGTGTGTGTGTGTGTGTGTGTGTGTGTGTGTGTGTGTGTGTGTGTGTGTGTGTGTGTGTGTGACAACGACTAGAGCCAGCGTTTGAGGACGGACAAGCTTTGAAATTTTAGGATATTGTCCCTAAAAGAATTATCTCGAGACCTGTTTTTTTTTTCTCGACTTTTTCATTAAGATGCTCAATGGCGAGAAAATTGCCATTTCACAAAAACCGGTTGATCCACACTGGAGTCCGTATTTTTTCTTATTAATATTTTTTTTACTAGATATTTTGCATATAGCTAGATAAAAGGGAAATAGTGAATGAGATCGTTATCCAGCATTGTAGGGGAGGAGACCCATATATGAAACACTTAAGCAATAACGTCTCGTGCGACCGTCCAAAGAAAGGTAGAATCAATCCGAAACCAGGGTTTGATAGAGATTATATTGATGCATCTTAGGACAAAGCCAAATTTCAAAACTCGAATCGATGCAGAAGCAGTTCCAGTTTGAAAAAGTGACACATTGTTTCATATTAGGCACCATTTGCCTAATATGAAACACTAGGTCTCCTATTATGAAACAGTGTGATTATGTCCTTTTTACAAGTTTCACTTACATTTTGTTGGAAAATTAAGGAACGAGAGATGGTTAGCAGACATTATAGGTTCATTTAATATTAAAAGTGAGTTAAATATAATGAGTCATCCGCCACTGGTCCACTATTGGTCCATCCATCCATCATCCTGTGTATATCCAATTGTGACAGATGTTATGATTTTGAATTTCTGAGAGACCATCAGAGCCACAGACTTCTAATTTGGCACAGTGATCGTATTTGACAATAGCTTTGATTGTCACTTGGGCTCCTCTATGCAAGGTCAAGGTTACAAAGGTCAATAAACAGACGATTTTTAAAGAAAATAGTTATAATCTTATTTTAAAACTTACCAAAGAGAAAACTGATGATACAACTTTTATTTGCAGCTCTACTAAGGTAACCTCTCATTAAGGTCAAAGGTCATGAGAAGTAAGAAGTCTTTTATTTTAGGTTCTTATAATAATAATAATAATAATAATAATAATAATAATAATAATAATAATAATAATAATAATAATAATAATAATAATACATAGTTCTTGTATAGCGCTGTTCTCCAGGAAAACACTGGACTCGCTGCGCATGCACAACAGCACACCCTCTCTCTCAGACACAGGCACGATTATACACTACTTTAAACCACACCATCTCTTCCCAACACCTTACATTCACTTCCTCTAGGATCAGAATAAAAGGCAGTCAACAGTTAGCTAAATATGAGCTAAGTGTTAAATGCCCGACAGAAAAGAAAAGTCTTTAGTGAGCTTTGGACTGTGACAATGTGGGCAGATTCCGCATTTCAGTTGGCAGCGAGTTCCACACACTTGGGGCTAAAAAGGTGAAAGAACACTCCCCGACAGTTTTCATGTTAAGCTTCGGGATTTTAAAAAGTTTTACACTAGAGGAACGGAGGGTGCGTGATGGCTGATAAACAGACAGCTTGGCATAAAGGTACGGCGGGAGAGATCCGTCAAAATGCGGATAGGCGAAAATTGCAATTTTGTACTGGCAGCGGAATTTTACGGGCAGCCAGTGCAGCTGCTTCATTAGAGGCATAACGGGGTCTCTCTTTCGTTCTTTCAAGATGAGACGCGCATTGTTTTGAATCATCTGCAAGCGTGAAATCTGATCTGCCGGTAAACCTGCCAGTATAGAATTGCAATAATCGAGCCCGGACGTAATGAATGCATTTACAAGTCTTGACGCCGAATTTCTGTGAGATACGGTCTGAGGCGGAAGAAATTCTGCGCAGCCCAAGGAAACCAGCTCGGCAGACGCTACTGATATGATCATGCATAGAGAGCATCGAATCAATCTTCACACCCAGATATTTGACACAGTTCTGGAAGGGAACCCTGCAGCCACCAATGTTTGCGAACTCACGGTCAATCAGACTAAGGCGAGACTGAGAGCCAACAGGCATGATTTCGGTTTTGTCGTGTTAAGCTTAAATTTGTTGCTTGTCATCCAGGACAGGTAGTTCGTATGTGAACTTTGCAATAAGACCCAAGTGGAAATGTTTTGCTAGGGGTTAAACTGTCTATGCATATTAATTTTATTGGCTCCTTCCAAAGGTCAAAGGGCAGGCATGTCTGCAAGTGTGCTGAAAATGTTCTATGTATGAGGGAATGAAAGCTACTGTATTTAGCTGCTCGGCGTTAAACCCAAATAACTAACTAACTACTGTATTTAGTTTTTCCACCTCAGAAGTAAAACTTGATACAAGCTAGCATTATCCACACAGGTTATGTACATATTCAAAAGCAAATTCAGGGGGAGAGGGGTGTTACAAGGTGCACGTCTCTCCGGATATTTTTTAATGTGTAATTTTCCATTCCCTCCCCCCCCCCCCCGACTCCCCCCCCCCTCCCCCCACCCAACACACACATACCCGCCAGCGCCTCTTCTTGGAAATTGTAAACGGCCCGTCGTGTAATTTTTTGCCCATTGGTGAAAAGGTCTCCAGTCCTCTCTCCCCCTTCCCACGACCTCCCACCCACACTAACACCAGCACCACCTGCCCCTCGTTTGATAGTCAACAAGTGGCGCATTTGTAGGTCCTCACCCTCTTCACATTCTCAGCAACTGTGACTCCGTCGACAGGAAGAGTTCCCACAAAAAGGTCTACGAAATCTACCACACGTTAACTGCCCTATACCTTAAAGAGGGGCCATTCGCAATAGTATTCGTGGTATAAAATGTATACTTAGGTACTTTCAAGCTTTTGCTCCCAAAGTTAACTTTTTAAAAATATGTGTGCGAAAAATGACTAATCTTTACAAACACATCCACCTAGCATGACCTTGACCTTTTCTACAGGTGACATATGTAGTTAAAATTGTTCTTGTAAACTACAATTGTGTCGAGTTTAAGGTTTGTGAATGTTATAGCCCTTAAGAAATTGCCTTATACAAACCGAACGCATACACACACAATGGCTGAAGAGTGGCTGCATGGACGACTGGTGACTACATTTGTACTGTTTCACATTAATTTTGTTGTTACACCTAAGCCAACATGGTTTGCTCTTGGAACAACTTTTTAGCCCCACCCCCTCCAGGCAGACAGTAATGGGCCATTTTGTCTGTCTGAAAGCATTCCTGACAACTGTGCGCATCATCTTGAAGTGATGTAGCGACGTAAACCTGGTTTTTGACGTATCTGTTTTATTCTCTTCACTACCACTAGATGCAAATATTGCTCTGAAATCTTTGCTAATTCAGTTCCAAGAAACCCAAAACGTCAAATAAATATATGTCAATTGTATCAGCAAGAGCCAAAATCGCCATGAGCTCCCGCGATCGTGCAAGGCTCATGAGGATCTATGTGTCTTGCAGATGGATCCTATTGAGAGTTTCTTGGCTGTGAAGGGGTTAAGTGCAAATATCATCAAACAAAAGTTGGAAAAAATCGGGCCTGTGGTTTCAGATATATTGCCTGCACAAAGGCTCACTCAAATATGGCCTCTGCGACCTCCACCTTACAAGTCACGAATTCATTCTGTTAAAAACATCACATATGAGGGTAAGGCATCTTTCCTAAAAATTCAGAGCAAATCAGTACAGCAGTTTCAGAGGTATTCTCTACTCAATAATCTGCAATAAAGATATGGCAACGATAACCTTGACCTTGAGGTAGAGGCACAGTTAAGATTGATGGCAATGTGTGATATGGTAAAACACTATAATCTAAAATTTGGATTGAATAGGCCCAATGGTTACTGAGATATTGCCTAGCACACAATTCTGCACAAAACAAATATGGCCGTTGTGACCTTGGCCTTTACCGCAGTAAATTGGTTTCTGGTGGGTATTCAACACTCTGTGTCATCACAAAATATCACAATTTGCCATTCGGATCACATCGTTTCGGTGTTTACAATAACATTGCCTGGAAAATGGCATACATAATAAATGTAGCCGTTGTGACCTTGACCTTGACCTTGACCAAAGTGACATGATAATTATGTGGGATACTCTGTATTGAAAAAAAGTATCAACATCTGAAATTTGGAACACACTGGTTGGATGGTTTCCGAAATATACGCTATACAAACACTGCTTCTTATATGAAACACTGTTCTAATTATGAAACACGTTTCATATTAGGTGATCTTTGTGTTTCATAATAGGAACAACATACCTCTCCGAGAAAATGCGTGCCTCCAAAACAACAAAAAGAGAACCAAAACGATTGCCGCTGGTTATCTGATCGGTCCGAAGATTGCTCTTCATGACAAGAGTGGCTATTTAAACACACACACACACACACACACACACACACACACACACACACACACACACACACACACACACACACACACACACACACACACACACACACACATACACACACACACACACACACACACACACAAACACACACACACACACACACACACACACACAACTGAATGCTGATGTAGGTGTTTCAAAATGGCGAAAACGTAGATGCAGAAGGGTCAAAAATCACATTTTCTCGGCGTGTTTTCATTTTCATCAGGCCTGACATTCTTGTAGCGGAAATAAAGCTCACTGAAGTAGCTTTATATTACTGCACAGGCGGAATTTGGAAAAGTATTCCGTTTCGCCGGGAGCAAGGTGTTTCATAATAGGCACTGTTTCATAATAGGGGCTCCTCCCCTACCTGTAGAACGTTTTGAGTGATAATTTGTTTTTTTGGGAAAAAATGTATTTTCACGTTTTTGGGATTAATTTCACGAATTTTATGGGTTAATCTTAAAACAATTGAATCTTTTTTTACGAAAAAAAAAATCTTCTCATTAATAATCGCATGATTTTTCATATACGGTATTTACATAAGCCTACAGTTTGTCTCGGCTGTCGGGTACGATTAGGTCAATTGTGACCTGTATGTCCTAGGTGTGAAAATCAGACAATTTTCTGCAGCACCTTTTCGGAGTCATTTGTAAAACAGCTAACATAACTTTAATTTTTCTTTTACGAAAAAAGCTATCTTCTCATTAATACCCACATGCTTTTTTTTATAAACAGTGTTTGCATAAGCCTGCTGTTTGTCCCGGTCCTGGTATAGGATTAGGTCAAATTGTGACCTGTAAGCCCTAGGCGTGAAAATCAGAAAGAAAATTGCAAAGTTGATCCTCTGATACGTCAAATGTTAGTACTGCGATGATGACGTATAACATCGAGTCGTCACTATGGCAGTAATGATGCCATGACGTGAAGCTTGAAGTGACGTCATTTCGCTGCTCGTGCTATTATCATGTTCTTCTTCAGAATAGTTATGTTACGCCAGACCACAGAGCTTACGAATGGCGGAATCGCCATGTGTCCGTCTTTATTTCTGTGAGCCAGTGTGTGTGGATCAGAGGGTGGGTTAGACTGAGTAGACGGAGATGGATTTCTGTCGCTACACAGAGCATACTAATGGCGGGAAGCGCCGTGTGTCCGTCTTCAGTTATGTGTGTGCGCCGAGGTGTGTGTTGATCAGAGGCTGGCTTAGAGAGGAGGAAAATGGATCAGCATAATAAACCTAAAAATATGAACAACTCTGAATCTCTCTTGGCTTGACTTCGCGAACGAAGATTTTATAGGAGTTGCCCACGACGTCTGCAGGCTTGTTCGTGGCTGCGGAGGCCAATCCGGGACAGGCAGGTTCGACGGCAGTGGCTGCAGGGGGAGGTATGGCCAGGGTTCTGAGTTGCGGCATCTCTGTTTTTCCTCCTGAGCCGCTTGTCCTTAAGGCTAGCTCTGCGAGAGTCCTCAAAGGAGACAGCTGCCTTGTAAATGGTGGAGCGCCAGGTGTCACGGTCCACAGCAAGCGAAGACCACTGGTGGTGGTCGATTTGGCAGGCACTAAGTGACTTCTTGAGACAGTCTTTGTATCTCTTCTTTGGTGCCCCTCTGTCACGGTGTCCAGTAGCAAGCTCGCCGAACAGGGTGATCTTTGGTAGGCGATGATCCTCCATCCTGGAGACATGCCCCGCCCAGCGGAGCTGTGTCCGCAGCAGCAAAGCCTCGATGCTCACAGTTTCAGCCTGTTCAAGGACCTCGACGTTGGTGACATAGTCACTCCAGTGAATGCCCAGGATGGTATGCAGGCAGCGCTGGTGGAAGCGTTCGAGGAGTCGTAGTTGGCTGCGGTAGAGGGCCCAGGACTCGGAACCATACAGCAGGGTGGTGAGGACCACAGCTCTGTACACGCTGATCTTGGTGCCTGTTTTCAGCTGTTGATTGTGCCACACCCGCTTGAAAAGTCGCCCGAAAGCGCTGTTCGCTTTTGTCAGCCTGCTGTCAAGCTCCTTGTCCAGCTTGGCGTCCGACGTGATAATGCAGCCAAGGTAAGTAAACTGGTGCACTGACTTTAGTTCAGACTCGCCAATGGTGATGTGAGGAGGGCGATACACTGTCTTGGGTGCCGGCTGATGGAGGACCTCTGTCTTTTTCAGACTGACCTCGAGTCCAAAGAGCTGGGCAGCGTCTGCGAAGCAGGACGTGATGCGCTGCAGGGCAACGAGGGCAGCGTCATCAGCAAAAAGCAGCTCACGAATCAGTTGGTCTAGGGTTTTCGTGTGGGCCTGCAGTCGTCTGAGGTTGAACAGGCTGCCATCGAGACGATACCTGATGTACACTGCATCGTCATCATCGAGGTCCACTGTGGCCTGTTTCAACATCATGCTAAAAAAGATGGTGAAGAGGGTCGGTGCCAGCACGCAGCCCTGCTTTACGCCGTTGAGAATAGGGAATGGTTCTGAGAGGTCATTGTTGAGTCTGACCTGGCCTTGCTGGTCCTCGTGTAGCTGGACAATCATGCTGAGGAACTTTGGGGGACAGCCAAGTCGCTCCAGGATCTGCCACATGCCTTGCCTGCTGACAGTGTCGAACGCTTTTGTTAGGTCGACAAACGTTATGTGCAGCCCTTTGTTCTGCTCGCGGCACTTCTCCTAAAGCTGTCTCAGGACAAAGACCATATCGGTTGTGCTCCTGTTTGCTCTGAAGCCACACTGGCCCTCTGGGAGGTGGTCTTCAGCGATGGCAGGTACCAGCCGATTCAGGAGCAGCCTTGTAAGAATTTTCCCAGCAATGGATAGCAGGGTAATTCCCCGATAGTTGGAGCAGGCAGACTTCTCGCCTTTGTTCTTGTACAGGGTGATAACGACAGCATCACGGAGATCCTTTGGTAGTGTTCCTTCCTCCCAGCAGCAGAGAAAGAGGTCATGGAGCTTGTTGTGCAGTGCTGTGCCTCCATGTTTCCAGATCTCTGGCGGTATTCCATCAATGCCTGCTGCTTTGCCACTCTTGAGCTGGTGGATGGCTGTGAGGGTCTCTTCAGCGGTGGGCGGTTCGTCCAATTCAACCTTTACTGGGAGTTGTGGGATTTGTAGGACGACTGCTTCTTGAACAGTGCGCTCAGCGCTGAAGAGGCTCTGAAAGTACTCCGACCAGCGGTTCAAGATGGAGGTATTATCTGTGAGGAGTGCCTGGCCATTCGCGCTTCGCAGGGGACTTTGTACCAGGTGCCTGGGGCCATACACTGCTTTCAGTGCTTCGTAGAAGCCCCTGTAGTCACCATTGTCAGCGCAAAGCTGGGTCCTCTGTGCAAGTCTGGTCCACCACTCATTCTGGAGATCTCTGAGCTTGCGCTGGAGACTGCTGCAGACGAGGCGGAAGGCAGACTTCTTCACAGGGCAGGAAGGCTGGGCTAGGTGGGCCTGATGGGCGGCTCTTTTTTGTTGCTAGGTGTTCCTGGATCTCAACATCGTTTTCGTCAAACCAGTCTTTATTCTTCTTTCTAGCGAAACCCAAGACTTCTGCAGAGGATTTTGCAATAGCAGATTTCAGTTGTTCCCAGAGTGTTTCAGGGGAGGAGTCTGCTGGGTCCGCTGTGTCTTTGAGCCTGCGCTGTAAATCTGTCTGAAAGGCAGCTTTCACGTCGTCACGCTGAATCCTGGCAATATCAAGCTTTTTCTTGGGGGGGGGGGGGGGGGGGCGCCCATTTCTTGGGTTTTGGCTTGACGTGGAGCCTGAGTTTGCAGCGGACAAGGCGGTGGTCAGTGTGGCACTCTGCGTTGGGCATCACTCTGGTGAGGAGGACGTCACTGCGGTCCCTCTGACGCACTAGGACATAGTCGATAAGGTGCCAGTGTTTGGAGCGAGGATGCATCCAGGTGGTCTTTCGACTGTCCTTTTGCTGAAAAGTAGTGTTGGTGATGACCAGTTGCTGCTCTGCACAGAACTCCAACAGTAGGCGGCCATTGTCATTGCAGTTCCCGACGCCATGCTTGCCGAGGACTCCTTTCCAGGCTTCAGAGTCCTGGCCCACTCTGGCGTTGAAGTCGCCAAGGATGATGACTTTGTCGTCTGCAGGGGTGCTCTGTATGAGGCTGCGCAGGTCAGTGTAAAACTTGTCCTTTTCAGCAGGCTCTGCCAGGAGGGTTGGGGAGTACACACTGAGAAGGGTGATGTGTTGCTGGTGTCTCAGTGGGAGGCGCATGGACATGATGCGGTCTGAGTGACCCGTTGGTAGGTTTTCCAGCTTAGTCGCAATGGAGGTCTTGACCATGAAACCCACTCCTGAGAGCCGTCTTTCTGATTCAGGCCTGCCTGACCAGTAGAGGGTGTACCCAGCGCCAAGTTCTTGGAGGCTGCCTTCGTCCGGAAGGCGTACTTCACTGAGCGCGGCGATGTCGATGTTTAACCTCCGCAATTCATGGGCAATGAGGGCGGAGCGACGTTCAGGGCGTCCGCTGTTTGCTTTGTCGAGCATGGTTCGGATGTTCCAGCATGCTACGTTGAACCCGGTCGTGGTCGTCATGAGAGTGGATCCGTTATTCTTTCTTGTTTTTTGACCGCAGGAGAAGATGCCCGTTGACCGCGGCTAGCCAACTGGGGTTGCGAGGGGACGAGCTTTGGTTAGGCCACCTTTTCTAGGCCCCTCTCCGTGTGGAGCAAGCAGTGCTGTCCCTAGAGAAGGCTGCTTTGTCGTTCAGGGTGTGCCGAGTGATGTTGTCATCCCCAGGTCAACATCAGGCGACCAATATCCTGAACCGCCTGCATGCAGGTTTGAGACTGCGGCTTCCAGGGACATCTTTCACCTGCCGTTTCGCCCCTCGCCCGTCGCTACAGGACTTGGAATGGTCAGTGTCATGGTCCGTGGACGTTTCCTAAAGCCTGCGCGGTGGAGCTTTTTGGTTCGTCTGCCATGGCCTAGCAAGCTGGGACGATGGCATCGAGGTCCTCGGGTCGTAGGTTTTATATCAGACTGTCCTTGTCCTAGTCTCTGGCTCAAAAGCCTTCCCCGGAGACACGGGGGCTTTGATGTTAGGGGTTTCCTCCCTTAGCCTTTCCGCAGCCAAGCGGCCAGGCCTGCAAGGCAGCAGGGGACTCGTGGAGGGCGGGGTCGTCTATGTCCCGTGCAGATGTGAACATCTGCCCACTGCACAAACTCTGAATATTCCTAAGATAAACGCATCTGAGCTCTAAACAATACGGTACACTTTGGGATGAAATCCTCATCTTGTTTGTGTTTTGTTTGTTTGTTTTGTTATTTTGTTGGGTTTTGTTTGTTTGTTTGTTTGTGTGTGTGTGTGTGGGGGGGGGGGGGGGTTGCGTCTGTGTACTCACCAAAGGAAATCTTTTCTCACACTGATGGCAGATCCTGGAAATAGCAGTGGGATTAACTCCCCTGCACCTCTTCAGTATCGGGATGTGTTCGTGTTGACAAGAACCTATGAACTGAAGGACGGCAGCACTGACGCAGAGGGCAACGACATTCCTGCATGTGGCTTCATAGCCGAACTTCGAACCAACAACATCCCCGTTCAAGTGATTAATAAACAAGGTAATTGTGTGTGTAAACAAACGTGGCTTGGCTTGACTTCGCGAACGAAGATTTTATAGGAGTTGCCCACGACGTCTGCAGGCTTGTTCGTGGCTGCGGAGGCCAATCCGGGACAGGCAGGTTCGACGGCAGTGGATGCAGGGGGAGGTATGGCCAGGGTTCTGAGTTGCGGCATCTCTGTTTTTTCTCCTGAGCCGCTTGTCCTTAAGGCTAGCTCTGCGAGAGTCCTCAAAGGAGACAGCTGCCTTGTAAATGGTGGAGCGCCAGGTGTCACGGTCCACAGCAAGCGAGGACCACTGGTGGTGGTCGATTTGGCAGGCACTAAGTGACTTCTTGAGACAGTCTTTGTATCTCTTCTTTGGTGCCCCTCTGTCACGGTGTCCAGTAGCAAGCTCGCCGAACAGGGTGATCTTTGGTAGGCGATGATCCTCCATCCTGGAGACATGCCCCGCCCAGCGGAGCTGTGTCCGCAGCAGCAAAGCCTCGATGCTCACAGTTTCGGCCTGTTCAAGGACCTCGACGTTGGTGACATAGTCACTCCAGTGAATGCCCAGGATGGTATGCAGGCAGCGCTGGTAGAAGCGTTCGAGGAGTCGTAGTTGGCTGCGGTAGAGGGCCCAGGACTCGGAACCATACAGCAGGGTGGTGAGGACCACAGCTCTGTACACGCTGATCTTGGTGCCTGTTTTCAGCTGTTGATTGTGCCACACCCGCTTGAAAAGTCGCCCGAAAGCGCTGTTCGCTTTTGCCAGCCTGCTGTCAAGCTCCTTGTCCAGCTTGGCGTCCGACGTGATAATGCAGCTAAGGTAAGTAAACTGGTGCACTGACTTTAGTTCAGACTCGCCAATGGTGATGTGAGGAGGGCGATGCACTGTCTTGGGTGCCGGCTGATGGAGGACCTCTGTCTTTTTCAGACTGACCTCGAGTCCAAAGAGCTGGGCAGCGTCTGCGAAGCAGGACGTGATGCGCTGCAGGGCTCTCTCTGTGTGTGCAACGAGGGCAGCGTCATCAGCAAAAAGCAGCTCACGAATCAGTTAGTCTAGGGTTTTCGTGTGGGCCTGCAGTCGTCTGAGGTTGAACAGGCTGCCATCGAGACGATACCTGATGTACACTGCATCGTCATCATCGAGGTCTACAGTGGCCTGCTTCAACATCATGCTAAAAAAGATGGTGAAGAGGGTCGGTGCCAGCACGCAGCCCTGCTTTACGCCGTTGAGAATAGGGAATGGTTCTGAGAGGTCATTGTTGAGTCTGACCTGGCCTTGCTGGTCCTCGTGTAGCTGGACAATCATGCTGAGGAACTTTGGGGGACAGCCAAGTCGCTCCAGGATCTGCCACATGCCTTGCCTGCTGACAGTGTCGAACGCTTTTGTTAGGTCGACAAACGTTACGTACAGCCCTTTGTTCTGCTCGCGGCACTTCTCCTGAAGCTGTCTCAGGACAAAGACCATATCGGTGGTGCTCCTGTTTGCTCTGAAGCCACACTGGCCCTCTGGGAGGTGGTCTTCAGCGATGGCAGGTACCAGCCGATTCAGGAGCAGCCTTGTAAGAATTTTCCCAGCAATGGATAGCAGGGTAATTCCCCGATAGTTGGAGCAGGCAGACTTCTCGCCTTTGTTCTTGTACAGGGTGATAACGACAGCATCACGGAGATCCTTTGGTAGTGTTCCTTCCTCCCAGCAGCAGAGAAAGAGGTCATGGAGCTTGTTGTGCAGTGCTGTGCCTCCATGTTTCCAGATATCTGGCGGTATTCCATCAATGCCTGCTGCTTTGCCACTCTTGAGCTGGTGGATGGCTGTGAGGGTCTCTTCAGCGGTGGGCGGTTCGTCCAATTCAACCTTTACTGGGAGTTGTGGGATTTGTAGGACGACTGCTTCTTGAACAGTGCGCTCAGCGCTGAAGAGGCTCTGAAAGTACTCCGACCAGCGGTTCAAGATAGAGGTATTATTTGTGAGGAGTGCCTGGCCATTCGCGCTTCGCAGGGGACTTTGTACCAGGTGCCTGGGGCCATACACTGCTTTCAGTGCTTCGTAGAAGCCCCTGTAGTCACCATTGTCAGCGCAAAGCTGGGTCCTCTGTGCAAGTCTGGTCCACCACTCATCTGGAGATCTCTGAGCTTGCGCTGGAGACTGCTGCAGACGAGGCGGAAGGCAGACTTCTTCACAGGGCAGGAAGGCTGGGCTAGGTGGGCCTGATGGGCGGCTCTTTTTTGTTGCTAGGTGTTCCTGGATCTCTACATCGTTCTCGTCAAACCAGTCTTTGTTCTTCTTTCTAGCGAAACCCAAGACTTCTGCAGAGGATTTTGCAATAGCAGTTTTCAGTTGTTCCCAAAGTGTTTCAGGGGAGGAGTCTGCTGGGTCCGCTGTGTCTTTGAGCCTGCGCTGTAAATCTGTCTGAAAGGCAGCTTTCACGTCGTCACGCTGAAGGCTGGCAACATCAGGCTTTTTCTTGGGGGGGGGGGGGGGGGGGGGGCTTTCTTCGGTTATGGCTTGACGTGAAGCTTGAGTTTGCAGCGGACAAGACGGTGGTCAGTGTGGCACTCTGCGCTGGGGATCACTCTGGTGAGGAGGACGTCACTGCGGTCCCTCTGACGCACTAGGACATAGTCGATAAGGTGCCAGTGTTTGGAGCGAGGATGCATCCAGGTGGTCTTTCGACTGTCCTTTTGCTGAAAAGTAGTGTTGGTTATGACCAGTTGCTGCTCTGCACAGAACTCCAACAGTAGGCGGCCATTGTCATTGCAGTTCCCGACGCCATGCTTGCTGAGGACTCCTTTCCAGGCTTCAGAGTCCTGGCCCACTCTGGCGTTGAAGTCGCCAAGGATGACGACTTTGTCGTCTGCAGGGGTGCTCTGTATGAGGCTGCGCAGGTCAGTGTAAAACTTGTCTTTTTCAACAGGCTCTGCCAGGAGGGTTGGGGAGTACACACTGAGAAGGGTGACGTGTTGCTGGTGTCTCAGTGGGAGGCGCATGGACATGATGCGGTCTGAGTGACCCGTTGGTAGGTTTTCCAGCTTAGTCGCAATGGAGGTCTTGACCATGAAACCCACTCCTGAGAGCCGTCTTTCTGATTCAGGCCTGCCTGACCAGTAGAGGGTGTACCCAGCGCCAAGTTCTTGGAGGCTGCCTTCGTCCGGAAAACGTACTTCACTGAGCGCGGCAATGTCGATGTTTAACCTCCGCAATTCATGGGCAATGAGGGCGGAGCGACGTTCAGGGCGTCCGCTGTCTGCTTTGTCGAGCATGGTTCGGATGTTCCAGCATGCTACGTTGAGTCCGGTCGTGGTCGTCGTGAGAGTGGATCCGTTATTCTTTCTTGTTTTTTGACCGCAGGAGAAGATGCCCGTTGACCGCGGCTAGCCAACTGGGGTTGCGAGGGGACGAACTTTGGTTAGGCCACCTTTTCTAGGCCCCTCTCCGTGTGGAGCAAGCAGTGCTGTCCCTAGAGAAGGCTGCTTTGTCGTTCAGGGTGTGCCGAGTGATGTTGTCATCCCCAGGTCAACATCAGGCGACCAATATCCTGAACCGCCTGCATGCAGGTTTGAGACTGCGGCTTCCAGGGACATCTTTCACCTGCCGTTTCGCCCCTCGCCCGTCGCTAGAGGACTTGGAATGGTCAGTGTCATGGTCCGTGGACGTTTCCTAAAGCTTGCGCGGTGGAGCTTTTTGGTGGAGTGCAGTGTGCGCAGTACTGGCCCCACGCTGTAAACCCTTGGTTCGTCTGCCATGGCCTAGCAAGCTGGGACGATGGCATCGAGGTCCTCGGGTCGTAGGTTTTATATCAGACTGTCCTTGTCCTAGTCTCTGGCTCAAAAGCCTTCCCCGGAGACACGGGGGCTTTGATGTTAGGGGTTTCCTCCCTTAGCCTTTCCGCAGCCAAGCGGCCAGGCCTGCAAGGCAGCAGGGGACTCGTGGAGGGCGGGGTCGTCTATGTCCCGTGCAGATGTGAACATCTGCCCACTGCCCATATAAACAAACGTATTATTTTTCTATTCTGCTTCACTCATAGTCATCTACAGATAACTTTGCTACAGCTGTGTCCGACAGGTAAGTCTCGGCCAACCAAGGACAAGGCTGATTCATTGACTGTCTGATTGACTGTCCCAATGCGCACAACGCCATCGGGCCGATGTCAGCCGCCTTTGGCCCACGCACGGTAGTGCGCGGGCCAATGGCGGTCGACGTCAGCCGGATGGCTTTTTGCGCACTGGGGACTTACTGACTGTCCGACTGACAAACCGTCTGGCTGGCCTGCCGTCTGGCTACACGAAAGCATGTGAATGAATGTGTGATCTGACTGACTGACTGGCTGATTGCATAATAGACTGATTATTGACAGCATGACTAAACTGATTTTTTTAAAAATTGTTGAAGAGTTAACCGTAGAGGAGTGGAAGAGACGACTTGAAGAAACAAGCAAGTCACGGCACGATGAGGTGGTGGCATCGGTCTGGGGCAGTGTTTGCGGCCTGGAGCGAAAAGTTGTCGTGTATCTGCCGGGTAGGACCCCGTTTGACAGCAGCAAGACCAAGCAAGAAATCGACGACCAGGATCGCCTGTACGCCATCTCGCGGTGTACAACGCAGCTGATCATTGTAGACTGTGATGTGCGAGATTAAAACCAAAAATAAGCCATGCTGAAATTCAATAAGCGCCAAGCAATGACAATATGGGGGAGGAAGAGTGGACCATAACGAATTAAGGTTACAAAGTAAAGTAGGTAAAAGCACTGTCAGGGGAGAGAAGTGTGCATGATCGACCAGTGATCATAGATCTACTGTGGCCAAAGCACACACACACAAAAAGAGATAAAAAAGAGGGGGTGCGCTAAGAAATGACTGGAAGCAATGCATATGGAAGCCCCCCGAAGGGGGGCGTATCACATATCCCACTGTTCCAGTCACTCAGTGCATGGAAATTTAAATATAGGTCCCCCAAGGGGGGTCCAGATATTTAGCCGGTGTGGACAGCTGTTTCGGTCTTCGCGACCTCTTCAGCACACCATCGGCAATACTGGAGGAGGCAGAAATTTCTGCCTTCCTGCAACGACAGCCACATTTTAGCACTGGCAGTCTCCCCTTTTTTTTTCATAACGAATAAACTTTGTTCCGAAATCAGAAGTAGGTAAAAACTGCTCGTGTTCTGACAAAAACGGTGGATTAAAAGCCCGGACAAACATGCGATGCATCGCATGTTTGTCCGGCCTTTTAATCCACCGTTTTTGTCGAAACACGAGTAATCTTGACCTACTTCTGTTTTCTGGAAATCGTCTATTCACGACGGTTTATTTTTGCGAGTCCTGAATCTCAGATTTAAAATAACAGCAGTCACGCCTCACGATAGTTAACAGAGTTATCATGATTCGCCTCTTCACTGCCGAGAAAGATTGAACGCAACTCATCTGCAAGAAGTCTAGATACTCACGAGCGAGCCCCCACATTTGCGGGAACTCAAGACGATCTATATCTCGTGCTCTGAGAATCTTTGAGATTGAATTTATAATGATTTAAAAACAACACGGATTTGGTGATTCGGTGGAGACAAAGCAATGACTTAGCGACACAGACAAACTGACAAGGTACTTATCGCACCAGAACTTTAAAAAAAAATAATCATGCATGAACAAACACTTAGTTGCAAATGGCATGAAAGTGTTCTAAAATAGTGTTGGGTGTTTGTTCCATCGTAAATGATTATGCTCAAAGTTATTCAATCGCTCAAGGTGTCAGAGCAGTTTCAACTTAACCCCTTAACTGCCGGGTCAAGACGAACGTTACCCGAATGCAAGAGACATAAACCTTCGTGAGCCCCGTGGTCGCGGGGGCTCAAGAGGATTCATGTCTCTTGTTAGCCCTATGTTATAGATGTTTATGCCCAGTATTGTCTCATTTACATCTGTGTTCTTCACGCAAGAATCGGTCAGTGTCCCAATGAACAAAAAGGCCATCGGGCCGATGTCGGCCGCCGTTGGTCCAAGCACGGCCGTGCGCGGGCCAACGGAGGCCGACGTCGGCCCGATGGCCTTTTGCGCCTTGGAGTGCAGTCATTTCAGACGCGAAGTTCGTGATCACTGCTATCGAAGGGGCTAAGTCGTTACTGTGTTCTTATTCTACTCTTTTCTTATTCTACTTTGGTTACTCTCCGCCGCTACCCCTCTTCTGTGCCGTGGCGGGGAAAAGGGTCGAGTGGGTTTGTTCAGGAACACAATCACCATGCCTTAAGCGCCTGTCTTTTCTTGTTGCTGGTAGTGATGCTGTTGGCGTTTTCTTTAGATTTGAAATGCTAATGTCATGAGCGGCGGTTCGTAAGTTTGTTGATGTACTTCTTAAAACTGAATTTTCTTACTTAAATCTACACCTAACTGCATGTATTATTTTTTGTTGTTCAATGATGGATTTATGAATATGATGTAATATTTTGTCTTAATATCTGTGATTATGTGATATTCCATTTTTGGTGTTGTTTGGTATTATGTTTGTTTACTCTTTATACTTGGCATACTAAAACATATCCAATTGTTTATACATAAATATATATTGAATCTTGAACTAAAGTGCTGCTGTTGATTGTTGTTGTTTGGTTCATGTTGTTCTCAGTTGTTAGTTTTTGTTTTTATTGTTTTCAGTGAAGTATCAATTAAAGTTATTTTCCCCATGATCAAGCATGTCAACACAGTCAGAAAACGGTCTGCAAAAGATACTGCTGACAGTATTATGTATGGGTCCTTTGTGTACTAACTTAGAGCTTTATGATGCAAATACAATGCCAAATGTCGAAATTCATCGTTTGGTGGGTGTGTTGTTTTTGTACCCGAGCGCGCAGATTATCGTCTGCATCGGCCTCGTTTTGAATTCGTGCATATTTACTAGCCTACGTCACAAGGCAGAACCCGGTCAATAGTGCAGACGAGGTCATCGGTGTGGGTGCACACATGTCAGTGTACACATGTACTGATGTTCTTCGGCATCCCTTTGACATAATTTTCCACGAGAATGTAAAATAAACTTTCCATACTCGCTATGCTGTCAAAACCAATGCGGGTTCCGCTTGACCTGCTATCCGGAGTAACGACTATCGTCCTGGGGGCGTGGCTTGTTCGACTCGGTCTCCGCGGCAAGCGACTGAGCCAGCGTTCACGGAGCCTAGTTTGACCTTTGATTGTCATATCCCTCGGAAACACGAAACAGAACAGTGGTATTTATACCCACTTTCTGCACTGCAATTTCACATCTCACACATCGAAGTCTACGTAACTGAAAGCATCTCTGGAAACGACAAATGCACCATCGCAGCAGAAACACTACCTCTGTGAATCGAGTGAATGAGAGCCCGCACAGACAAAAACGTGTCACGACCAGCGATGTGAGTGCCGCAATTTTGACATACACCGTAGTTTTCAGATCCTTCCAGCATATATAAGTCTGATGAACTAGCTCGTAACTTTATGATAAAAAAGGTTTAAAAACTTGCGAAATCAGTAAGAGATAAGTTCTACTGAAGATCATGAATTCTGAAAATCACTAGCGCTCGCGGAACTATTATAAGATCGACAAAGACCGTAGCCGGATTACTTACTGATTCACATAGCAAGAAAGCGACAAATTCCCGATGGGCGGTCAAGCCAACCTCTATATTCCCTTGTCCGATGTCAATTCTACTTTGGGGTATCTTGTCTCTCTTTCTCTTTCTTCTCTTCAATTCCGAGTCTGTCATTGTCGGCCGGCGCGAGTCGACCGATACTTTCTTTTTTTCTTCGCTGGTTCATCCGCCATCTTGTCTCTGATTGGTTATAATTATGCAGATGACCTGACAGCTGACAGAATGGCAAAAGTGGGCGCAGAGAAAGAACAAGACGAAAATGGAGTCAGCTTCACAGAGATGAAGACCATCATTAAGTCTGTGTACAGACCACCACAACGGCCCCTAGACAGTTACCATCAGCTGTCCAGACAAGAGCAGGTGACCATCTTCCGTCTGAGGACCGGGCACAACCGACTCAATTTCCACCTGCACAGACGCTTTCACCTCGTGCCATCTCCCCTGTGCCCTTGTGGAGAAGCAGAGCAGACCACAGAGCACATCCTCCAGGACTGTGGGAACCACCAGCTGCTGAGGGAGGAGATATGGCAGAAGCCCGCCACTCTACAAGAGAAACTGTACGGGCCTGTGAAGGTGCTACAGAAGACCACAGATTTCATTTTGAGAGCCAAACTCCAAGTGTGACGGCGTTCGAGAAGAAGAAGAAGAAGATGCAGATGATCTAAGGTCGTATAGAATAGTTATGACGTCAGCCACCATTGCCTATCAGAAGCAATCTTTTCACTGGGTCCAGTCACAAGATTCCGGTGGCCTCTTTTCGTTTTGAACGGACGAAAGAAAGCATTTGGTGGGACAATAGGGTGGTCACTGTCTAAGTGGGTGTGTATACTGAATCCCAGTAAAAGCTTTTTGCGAACTTAAGCATTAAAAGAAGGTCGGTCGTGCCCCTTTAATATTTATTTTTAACAAATTATTTGTAAGTATAATTATATATTTCTATACTTAATAATAATAATAATAATGGCAACTTATATAGCGCTTATTCTTACATAAGCTGTAAGCGCTTTACAAATAAAGAGTGGGAGTGGAGGGGTCATAAAACCAAAGAAACAACAGTACTCAAACCAAGGGGAATCACAGCGCTGGACAGACAACAGTTAGATCCCCTGCCCCCGCCTATCAGGCACCCAATCGCCAGCCCACAGAGAAATACGCAGGTATAGAATAAGACAATCATTTCCATCCTCAAAAAGAATGGATCAGGTCTCTTATATAACCCATGTCTTTCTCCGGAACTTAGGAAGTAGGCAGGAGAAACATACATACACAAACATGAAGGTGCGCTACTATATGTGGTCGGGTAAATACCCTGATTTCCCACAGTAGATGCACAGAACATTACACAACAATGTAACGATACAAATTTTGCCTCGAGTTATACGTGATACTCACAAACCAGATAGGTGAGGCTAGCGCTGGCAGAATTGTCAGTACTCAAACCAAGGGGAATCACAGCGCTGGACAGACAACAGTTAGATCCCCTGCCCCCGCCTATCAGGCACCCAATCGCCAGCCCACAGAGAAATACGCAGGTATAGAATAAGACAATCATTTCCATCCTCAAAAAGAATGGATCAGGTCTCTTATATAACCCATGTTAAGAAACAACGGATTCTACAATACACACTCGCGCGCACGCACACATACAAACACACACACACACACACACACACACACACACACACACACACACACACACACACACACACACACACACACACACACACACAGAGGTGCATAATGACAAAGAACTGAGCTACATTGGGGTATCAAACAGGTGGGTCTTAAGAGCAGATTTAAAGGCAGTGAATGAGGAAGAATGTCTGATGTCTATAGGTAGTGAGTTCCAAACAACAGGTCCAACGTGCGCAAAACAACGGTCACCTCTGGTTTTGTATTTGAAGAGCGGGACTCTGAGAAGGCGCGTGTCACTACTTGAACGGAAGGAGCGGGAGGGAGTGTATAGTTGAAGAAGATCAGCGAGATAGGCAGGGGTAGAGTAGTTAATAGCTTTATAGCACAGACAGGCGATTTTGTACGAGACTCGTTGTTTGACTGGCAGCCAATAAAGTTGTCTCAGAACAGGAGTGATGGGCTAATGCTGTGAGGCGCGGACGATGAGAGGTGCAGCACAATTTTGAACTCGCTGCAATTTCTGAATGAGAAACTGAGGGAGGCCAGCTAAGAGGGCATTGCAGTAATCAATGCGGGACAAGACTAAGGAGACGACCAGTTTGGTGGTAGCTTCAGTAGTGAGGTAATGACGGATAGAACTGATGCGTCTTAATTCCAGAAAAGCAAATTTGCAGACATGATTTACATGCTCCTTCATTTGAAGATCTTTATCAAGAAAAACGCCAAGATTGCGAACTGAATCAGAAAATGGAATAGGTGAGTCACAAATGCGCATAGAGTCATGAGAATTGGGCAGCAGTCGAGAGGCACCGACAAGAAGAGCTTCCGTCTTGCCCTCGTTTAACTGAAGTTTATTTTCACACATCCAGGACTTAACATCTGAGATACAGTTCTGAACATCTGAAATAGCCTGACTGGAGCTGTTTGGAGGTGCAGATTTTCGAAGTTTTGTATGATCCGCATACATGTGATGATCGGTTGAATGCGATGCGATAACCTGAGAGAGAGGCTGAGTGTACAGCGTAAATAGAATGGGGCCCAGGACAGAGCCCTGGGGGACACCAAACTCTAGCGCAGCAGCTTCAGAAAGAACGTTCTTGACAGAGATGTTGATCTGACGGGAAGACAGATAAGAGTGAAACCAGGTGAGAGCTTTACCAGAAATACCAAAGTAGTTTTCTGGACGTTGGAGCAAGATGGAGTGGTCAATGGTGTCAAACGCAGCTGATAGGTCTAACAGGGCAAGAACTGAGATCTGGTTTTCATCATAGGCACTTAGGAGGCCATTAACGACACAGAGGAGAGCAGTTTCAGTACTGTGCTCGGCGCGGTAAGCAGACTGAAGCGGATGGACGAGATTGTTTGACTGTAGGTATTTAGTGAGCTGTGTCAGAACGACTCTCTCAAGAACTTTGGACAGAAAGGGTAGGTTTGAAACGGGGCGATAGTTTTTTAGCTGGTTGGGATCAAGATTCGACTTTTCAGGAGAGGTTTGACAACGGCTGATTTGAATTCTGACGGAAAGACGCCTGACTCAAGGGACTGATTTATGATTTTGGTGATAGTGGGCGGAAGAATTCCGATGTTTTCCAAAAACAGTGAAGTTGGCATGGGGTCAAGCTCACACGTTTTAGGCGGGCATTTCTTAAGAATGTCAAAAACAGCCTGTTCAGAGACGGGAGTGAACTCGACAAAGGGGTGATCAATATGGGGAGGGTGGGTGTCAATATGGGCGCACCGCACAGCATCAAGGCTGTCTCGAATGGACGTCACCCTGTCGGTGAAAAAGCTACAAAAGGCGTTGGCTAAGTGAGCAGCTGGGATGTTGGTGGGAAGGGGAGAGTCACGAGATCTACCAAGCAAGCTATCAGCAAGGGCAAATAATTTTTTACAAGTGTCACTTTCAAGCATCTTGGAGCAGTAAAAATCAGTTTTCACTTTCAACACAGTCTGATTGACAACAAGTTTCTTCATGTAATAAATCTGTTTATGCACAGTGAGTCCGGATTTACGCCAGGCACGCTCCGCACGCCGACGTTCTTGCTTGGCTATAGTCGCTTCCGGAGTAAACCACGGTGATCACACTACAAGTACAGTGAGTCCGGATTTACGCCAGGCACGCTCAGCACGCCGACGTTCTTGCTTGGCTATCGTCACTTCCGGAGTAAACCACGGTGATCACACTACAAGTACAGTGAGTCCGGATTTACGCCAGGCATGCTCAGCACGCCGACGTTCTTGCTTGGCTATAGTCACGTCCGGAGTAAACCACGGGTCGGACTTATCGGTGCGGATTTGACGCACGGTGGCAGGGGCATAGGTGTCTACGAGGCGGCGAAGTTCACTATTGTAGGTGATGGCGTCAATGTCTTTACCAGGGGGCACCTACACTTTCGTACATTTTCGTACTATTAGAAATTATAATCCCATTTGAGCACCTTGAAGGGGTCACTGCTTTTTTGTGTCACTTTTAATGGCAGAGCCTAACTAGCTTTTGCTTCCTGTACTATTTAACCCCTTCACAGCCAGGACCAAACGATCACCATTTATGTGCAAGAAGTATAGATCCTCATGAGCCCCCCGCGACTGCGGGGGCTCATGAGGATCTGTGCCTTTTGCTAGGCTCCTTTATATCTATGCGCCACTTGACGCTCTTTGAGCTAGGAAGCTACGATGGAGAAATATGTTTAGCCGGAAGTGAAGGGGTTAACACGACGTCATCCATGCTGCCTATCAGCTACCACTGACAAAACCAGTACGGAACACAGGCAAAAGCAACGGTTATTTGAAATTCGCTGTACATCGTACAGTAAACCTACTGCGCAGGCATCGGATGATCGTTGTACCCGTGTTATAGAGGCGGTCGATTTCGCAACGTAACGATCAGCCGATGCCTGTGACCTGCTGTACGAGGTAAAGCGAATTACGAATTATTACTGTCAATCTTTGCCTGTAATACGGCAAAACTAATAGGAGGTTCGTTTCTTAGCAAACAACGATTGACTTTGTACACCGTAGGGTCACTGCGGAGTTCCTGCCTGCCATGAAAGAGGCCATTGCACGTAGACACTATGTGCGTTCTTTTTTTCTTCCAACGCCACTAGCTGGGGATGGATCGACCAACATAGCCGCTCAAGGGTAGAGCCTGATTAGCTTGGCGCCTGGCCAGGCGCCAAGAAAATCTGGCACTACCCTTAGACTATCTTGGTCGATCCTTTTCCTGCGCCTCCAGGCACTGCCGTTAGACGATTAGTTAGACGATTAAAACCAAGTGCGACTTTTTGGGCCCTGGGTGGGAAAGATTTAGTGCTACGCGTATATACTCACGACAGCAGTCCAAATGTGAAACCTTTTCAAGTCTACGGAAGAAAAAAAAAACACGGAGCTTCGTGAGTCCCTGCAGAATGTACTGTGCCTAATGTTGGCATGAAGTAGCCCTGTGTAGTTAATATACCCACTTAATATATGCACACTGTATTTCCTCACGAGGCGTGCATAATATGTTATCATAAAATCTGAACATAAATGTGTACCCTACGATGGGACTACTATTGCCAGCTCACTATTGATGCACACGCCTCTGACAATTGAAAGTTGTACGTTTACGTTCCTCAGACAGTTACAGAGGTATCCGTCTAACGGTATGGACACCGTGCCTTAAATCTTCTATCTTGCACAAAAGCGTTTGGCATCTATCTCTGACAATCGGTTGAATAGGGTCGCGTACCGGACAGACAATTCCCCGCGAGGAAAATGAACAGAGTGGTCATTGTGTGCTGGTCTGTGATTTTGGACCTTACGGCCAGTGGCCGTAAGGTCCAAAATCACAGACCAGCACACCCGGTACCGCTCCTCGACAAACCCCAGCAGAATCATACAGTGCTTTGTATATTGAAGGCTCGCCAAGATTTCATTTTCGAAAGGGGGCCATGTCAAAGGCTTATTCAGCATGACACGATTTTCATGAGCGGACATCAGCTTGGAAACTGAATGAAGTAATTGTGCACTCAAATAAAAGATTTTTTTTTCTTAGCTGATTAACGGGTGAAAAACACACATGGCAGATACTTTCTTAAGGGATATTAATAACTTTCACAGATATGTCACGTTAAACCCTCATGCTTTAAGGCTTAACCCTTTCAGTGCCAGCTGACGCAGACTGCCTTTCTGCAATCTTCGTTGATTATCCCCCCCCCCAAAAAAAAAAAAAAAAAAAAAAAAAGCTGTCCCATGAACATGGATTCAAAGTGGTGTCAGCAAGAGATATAGATCCTCATGAGCCCCCGCAAATGCGGGGGCTCATGAGGATCTATACCTCTTGCAGCTGGCTGGTGTTAAGATTTTCTCGGCACTGAACGGGTTAATGCAAAACCTAGAATTATATTCTTTTCACTCAACACATAATTTATAGGCCAAATTGAGTTTAAGAAAAGGTTTGCATTCGCTGAATATTTATTTGAGTTTTTAAACAGATGTTTTCGCAGGTCAACAAATTCAATGTCGACAATGCTTTTTTTTTTAAACCTTTCACATTTATAATTAATAATTCAACGCTAAGAAAATAATACACACCCCAGTTAGGACATAATGATTTTGAAGAAATGTTTTGCCGTGTACACACAAATCGCTCGAGGAACTCAGTCTGATGTTTGATTTGCCTTCGTCCATTCTTTTTTAATGTAAAGATGCAATTGTACCAGTCGTTACAGCTATTGTAAATGAGTCCCTCTTGCACGGCACTGTACCTACCTGTTTCAAAACTGCAATTGTTAAGCCGCTCTTAAAGAAGCCTTCACTTGATCCCAACAGTTTGAAAAACTACAGACCCGTATCCAACCTACCTTTTCTTTCAAAGCTTCTGGAAAAGATAATGCTCACGCAGCTGCTAGACTATATCAAGAATAATGGTCTGTGGCATGTGTTCCAGTCATCATATAGGTCTGGTCATAGCACGGAGACAGCATTGCTGCGTGTTGTGAATGACCTACTTGGTGCTAGCGATGAAGATCTAATCTCTGTTTTGACTCTGCTCGATCTGAGCGCAGCGTTTGATACCATTGACCATGACATTCTACTTGCCCGCCTTCGTGATGTGTTTGGCATTCAAAGCACAGCACTGAAATTTTTCCAATTCTACTTTGTTGGTCGCTTGCAGATGGTTTCAGTGGCAGGATTTGAGTCCCACCCTGTTGAGCTGCTTTCTGGCGTTCCACAGGGGTCGGTCTTGGGGCCTGTTCTTTTTAATTTGTATACACAGCCCCTGTCGCATGTCATTGAGCGTCACTTTGTTTCTTATCATTTATATGCAGATGATACAGAATTGTACAAACACTCCCTTCGTGAACATGTTGATCAGATGGTGCAGTCTTTGGAGGCTTGTATTTGTGATGTTCAGAAGTGGACCACACAGAACAAGCTCCAGCTGAACAGTGACAAAACTGAGTCCCTCCGAATGACCTGCTCCTCTACGTGCAGTGCTGATCTTCCTGAGTCAATGATGGTGGGCGAGAGCGCCATCTCCTTTTCTAGCTCGGCCCGTAATTTGGGTGTCATTTTTGACAACAGGCTGACAATGAAGGAACAAGTGAAGAAAGTCTGCCAGCTTGCCTTCATTGAACTCAGAAGGATCAGCACTGTTCGACATCTGCTAACTGTTGAAGTTACCAAAACACTTGTTACCTCCCTTGTGCTGTCCCGAATAGACTATTGCAACTCTCTTTTGTCCGGTGTTCCGCAAAATCTTCTTGATCAAATCCAGAGAGTCATGAACTGTGCTGCACGTCTGATTTTTCGTGTACCGAAACGTGAACACATTATGCCTCTACTAGCTGATTTGCACTGGCTGCCAGTTTCATACAGAATTCAGTATAAAGTCTGTGTTATTTGTTTCAACATCATCTCTGGTTCTGCCCCTCCTTACTTATCTGATCTTGTCCAGCTGTATACACCGTCCCGCTCACTACGCTCTGCTTCAGACACTCGTGTTTTCCGTATCCCTAGACGTAATAAGGTCACTCAAGGTCATCGTGCATTTTCGTATTTTGGTCCCATTACATGGAACGCTCTCCCAGCTGATGTGCGTCACTCGTCATCTCTTTCCATTTTCAAATCCAAGCTTAAAACTCACCTTTTTTCTGTTGCATATACGTAAGACCATTTTGTCTGCAGGCTCATCATGTGTGTGTGTGTGTGTGTGTGTGTGTGTGTGTGTGTGTGTGTGTGTGTGTGTGTGTGTGTGTGTGTGTGTGTGTGTGTGTGTGTGTGTGTTTTCTGCTCCTTGTAAATCAATGTATTTTTTTTTGTTTTGTTGTAATGTTTCTTTTTTTTTTTTTTTGTTGTTGTAATGTATGTGCTTGTTTTTGTATTTTGCTTCACTGTTTCATTACTGTGATTGTAAAGCGCCTAGAGCACCTTGGTGATTAGGCGCTATACAAATTACCTTTATTATTATTATTATGATTGGAGTGAAAATAATACGTTTTAAGGTATTGAAATGCTCTTCAGTTGCCGTTCTAGTTTTTTACTTATGTAGTTATGACCATGACGCACAAGATATTAATCGACCATGATAGTTTAAGGGTGGAGCCATAAAGCGTAGCGCCTTCAGGCGCCAAGCTATTCTGGCTCTACCCTTGACTTCTCATGGTCGAGCTGTCTCCTCGCCTGTTAGGTGGTATTGCATTAGACAAAAGTTTTTCAAAATGTAAGAATTACGACGTACGGGTTTAATGTTTTATAGGGGAAGCATATGTATGACATAGTTTCCAGCCCCTGTGACCGTTACTGTGGGAAGTGGGTGATCAGGCACTGCCGTTGAGCTTTCAAAGGCGCCAAGAGAGCCGTTTAATCTGGCACTGGTCCATGAGCTACCGTGAGATATGTTTCTCAGCAAAATTTTAGCAATTAAAGCCCGTCCTGGAGCAGATCGCTTTAAGTAAAGGGATATAAACTCATTCAGTCCCGACACACCCCAGCAAGATATGGATCGAGCATGATAGTTCAAGGGTGGTGCCAGAATAGCTTGACGCCTATAGGCGTCAAGCTATTCTGGCACCACCCTTGAAATATTATGCTCGATCCGTCTCTAGAATTGTAATACAGTCCTTCAGAGGAAAACTTCAAAATTGTGGGATTTCGTACCTGGTCCACAATGGGTTAAAGCGATCTGCTTGTGGGCGGGATTTGGTCGCTAAGATTTGCCGATAAAACGCATTTTCAATGTTGTATTGCCTCAGCTATGTCTTTTCTACCCTTCTTCTCTCAAGTGCAGAGAAGAGCAGAAACTTTTTTTTTCATTTTACGACATAAACTTCAATCTTGGACCATTTATCTATATTATCCACTAGGACATAGTCGATGAGGTGCCAGTGTTTGGAGCGAGGATGCATCCAGGTGGTCTTTCGACGGTCCTTTTGCTGGAAAGTAGTGTTGGTGATGGCAAGTTGCTGCTATGCACAGAACTCCAACAGTAAGCGGCCATTGTCATTGCAGTTCCAGACACCATGCTTGCCGAGGACTCCTTGCCAGGCTTCAGAGTCTTGGCCCACTCTGGCGTTGAAGTCGCCAAGGATGATGACTTTGTCGTCTGCAGGGGTGCTCTGCAGGAGGCTGCGCAGGTCAGAGTAGAACTTGTACTTTTCTGCGGGCTCTGCCAGGAGGGTTGGGGAGTACACACTGAGAAGGGCGACGTATTGCTGGTGTCTCAGTGGGAGGCGCATGGACATGATGCGGTCGGAGTGACCCGTTGGTAGGTTTTCCAGGTTTGTCGCAATGGAGGTCTTGACCATGAAGCCCACGCCAGAGAGCCGTCTTTTTGATGCGGGCCTGCCTGACCAGTAGAGGGTGTAGCCAGCGCCAAGTTCTTGGAGGCTGCCTTCGTCCGAGAGGCGTACTTCGCTGAGCGCGGCGATGTCGATGTTTAACCTCCGCACTTCGTGGGCAATGAGGGCGGAGTGACGTTCAGGGCGTCCGCTGTCTGCTGTCTCGAGCATGGTTCGGATGTTTCAGCATGCTACGTTGAGTCCGGTCGTGGTCGTCGTGAGAGTGGATCTGTTGTTCTTTCTTGTTTTCTGACCGCAGGAGAAGATGCCCGTTGACCGCGGCTAGCCAACTGGGATTGCGAGGGGACGGGTTTTGGTTAGGCCACCTTTTCTAGGCCCCTCTCCGTGTGGAGCAAGAAGTGCTGTCCCTAGAGAAGACTGCTTGGTCGTTAAGGGTGTGCCGAGTGACGTTGTCATCCCCAGGTCAACATCAGGCGACCAATATCCTGAACCGCCTGCATGCAGGTTTGAGACTGCGGTTTCCAGTGACATCTTTCATCTGCCGTTTCGCCCCTCGCCCGTCGCTACAGGACTTAGAATGGTCGGTGTCATGGTCCGTGGACGTTTCCTAAAGTCTGCGCGGTGGAGTGCAGTGCGCGCAGTACTGGCCCCACCCTTTAAACTCTTGGTTCGTCTGCCATGGCCTAGCAAGCTGGGACGGTGGCAGCGAGGTCCTCAGGTCGTAGGTTTTACATCAGATTGTCCTTGTCCCCGTCTCTGGCTCAAAAACCTTCCCCGGAGATAATACTAGATAATACTTGATATCAGGGTTTTCCTCCCTTAGCCTTGCCACAGCCAAGCGGCCAGGCCTGCAAGGCAGCAGGACAATGATTTACTTTCGAGGTTCTCTCCTCTAGATCCGCCGTGTTTAGCCTGGGGGCTCGCGCTGCCCAGTTTTTGGGGTCACCTCGGAGAGGATGTGGCCAGGGACCACGCATGGGCGGTCTTGGGATAGAGGGATGCTATGCTAGTCCGGAGGGATTACAAACGAGGATACCTCACGAAGGCCGAGAGGCCCTAGACTAGGATGATCCCGGGAGAGGCGCTGTAAGAGTGCCCTGCTATCCGCACCACCAACGCAAATCGTCCCCTGGGGCCCCCACCCTTTGAATCAGGCAGAGACCCCTTGACCCCCTTACATGAATAATACTAGATAAAATGTCCTAGTGCGTCAGAGGGACCGCAGTGACGTCCTCCTCACCAGAGTGATGCCCAGCGCAGAGTGCCACACTGACCACCGCCTTGTCCGCTGCAAACTCAGGCTCCACTTCAAGCCAAAACGCAAGAAAGGGGGCACCCAAGAAAAGAAAACTTGATGTTGCCAGCCTTCAACGTGATGACGTGAAAGCTGACTTTCAGACAGATTTACAGCGTAGGCTCGAGGACACAGCTGACCCAGCAGACTCCTCCCCCTGAAACAATCTGGGAACAACTGAAAACTGCTATTGCAAAATCCTCTACGGAAGTCTTGGGCTTTAATAGAAAGGGGAACAAAGACTGGTTTGACGAAAACAACGTAGAGATCCAGGAACTCATAGCAACAACAACAACAAAAAAGAACCGCCCACCAGGCCCACCTGGCTCAGCCCTCCTGCCCTGTGAAGAAGTCTGCCTTCCGCCTCGTCTGCAGCAGTCTCCATCGCAAGCTTAGAGAGCTCCAGAACTAGTGGTGGACCAGACTCACACAGAGGACCCAGCTTTGCGCTGACAACGGTGACTACAAGGGCTTCAACGAAGCGCTGAAAGCAGCGTATGGCCCTAGGCACCTGGAACAAAATCCCCTGCGAAGCGCTGATGGACTCCTCACAGATAATACCTCCATCTTAAACCGCTGGTCGGAATATTTCCAAAACCTCTTCAGTGCTGAGCGCACTGTTCAAGAAGCAGCCATCCTCCAGATCCCACACCTCCCAGTGAAGGTTGAATCGGACGAACCCCCCACGACTGAAGAGACCCTCACAGCCATCCATCAGCTTAAGAGTGGCAGAGCAGCAGGCATTGACGGAATCCCGCCAGAGATCTGGAAAGATGGAGGCCCAGCACTGCACAACAAGCTCCACGACCTCTTTCTCTGCTGTTGGGAGCACGGAACAATACCAAAGGATCTCCGTGATACAGTCGTCGTCACCCTTTACAAGAACAAAGGGGAGAAGTCTGCCTGCTCCAACTATCGTGGAATTACCCTGTTGTCCATTGCCGGGAAAATTCTTGCAAGGCTGCTCCTGAATCGGCTGGTACCTGCCATTGTCGAAGACCACCTCCCAGAGGGCCAGTGTGGCTTCAGAGCCAACAGGAGCACCACCAACATGGTCTTTGTGCTGAGACAGCTTTAGGAGACGTGCCACGAGCAGAACAAAGGGTTGTGCATAACATTTGTCAACCTAACAAAAGCGTTCGACACTGTGAGCAGGCAAGGCATGTGGCAGATCCTGGAGCGACTTCGCTGTCCCCCAAAGTTCCTCAGCATGACCGTCCAGCTGCACGAGGACCAGCAAGGCCAGGTCAGACTTAACACTGACCTCTCAGAACCATTCCCCATTCTCAACGGCGTGAAGCAGGGCTGCGTGCTGGCACCGACCCTCTTCACCATCTTTTTAGCATGATGTTGAAGCAGGCCACAGAGGACCTCGATGATGACGACGCCGTGTACATCAGGTACCGTCTCGATAGTAGCCTGTTCAACCTCAGACGACTGCAGGCCCACAACAAAACCCTAGACCGACTGATTCGTGAGCAGCTCTTTGCTGATGATGCTGCCCTCGTTGCACACACAGAGAGAGCCCTGCAGAGCATCGGGTCCTGCTTCGCAGACGCCGCCCAGCCTTTTGAACTCGAGGTTAGTCTGAAGAATACAGAGGCACCCAAGGAAGAGCATCGCCCTCCCCACATCACCATTGGCGAGTCTGAACTAAAGTCAGTGAACCAGTTTACCTACCTTGGTTGCATCATCACGTCAGACGCCAAGATTGACAAGGAGCTGGACAACAGGCTGGCAAAAGCGAACAGCGCCTTCGGGCGACTATTCAAGCGGGTGTGGCACAATCAACAGCTGAAAAAAACAACAACCAAGATCAGCGTGTACAGAGCTGTCGTCCTCAACACCCTGCTGCCGTGGTTCCGATTCCTGGGCCCTCTACCGAAACCAACTACGACTCCTCGAACGCCTCCACCAGCATCCAGTGGAGTGACTATGTCACCAACGTCGAGGTCCTTGAACAGGCAGAGACCGTAAGCATCGAGGCCTTGCTGCTGCGGACACAGCTCCGCTGAGCGGGGCACGTCTCCAGGATGGAGAATCATCGCCTGCCCAAGATCACCCTGTACGGCGAGCTCGCCACTGGACACCAAGACAGAGGGGCACCAAAGAAGAGACTACGAAGACTGTTTCAAGAAGTCACTCAGTGCCTGTCACATCGACCACCGCCAGTGGTCTTCCTTTGCTGTGGACCGCGACACCTGGCGCTCCACCATTCACAAGGCAGCCGTCTCCATTGAGGACTCTCGCAGAGCTAACCTATAGGACAAGCGGCTCAGGAGAAAACACAGAGATGTCGCAACTCAGAACCCTGACCAGACCTCCCCCTGCAGCCACTGCGGTCGAACCTGCCTGAGAGATTCATGTAAGACATACTAAAAACCTTTTATGAAGGACACACTAAGAACTATTAACCCTTATTGCCTGCAGCATGTCGCATTCAGTTGCGCTCACACATATTCGTTGAATAGATTCGGACAATAGATGGATGTAGGAAATGCGACGGTCGTAGTTTAACATTTCAGTGTGTACTTGATGCCACTTTTACTGTGCAAACACTAGGCCTGTCTTAAAATATTGCACAGCAAACACACAGCAAATAAAGTCTCAAATGAAAAGAAATTCAAGATACCCACACTATGGGCCTTCTATTATATAAAGGGCATTTTATCACTACACCTATACACTTCTAACCGGCTTCACCTTTTCTTTATAATTTACTCACGGCTATTCACTTACTGTCTAGCATCGTTGTGCCAGATATAGGAGCTGGATTGGCCACGATAGTTCAAGGGTAGTGCCCCATTAGCTTGGAGGCGCCAAGCTAATCTGACACTACCTTTGAACTACTATGGCCAATCCCGTTCCCGCTGTGACGTCTCGGCTTAACCCCTTCACTGCTAGTGGACGCAGGTTGTGTTTCGAAAATCGTTGTTCATTATAGTTCAACCCCAAACAGCCACAGCCGTTAAAGAAACATGGCTTCAAAGTGGCGTCAGCAAGAGGCATAGATCCTCATGAGCCCCCGCAACTGCGGGGGCTCATGAGGATCTATACCTCTTGCAGGTGGGTGGTTTACGATTCTCATCTGAAGTGAACAGGTTAAAACTTGGTGCATATAGGCCTAACCATGCGACTACAAGTGAACAGAAAACTCTCATTTGTAACCAACCACGTTGCGCGAGGGTCTATAGGCTCCATTGATATTGCATGGATACATGTTCCTAGTCTTTGAGTCGTTGACAGGTGCGTTTGATTTATTCGTGTTTTCGTCAATGGTATAAGCTCATAATTTCAATAAACACACACACACACACTGCTCTGGTGCAAAGTTACGCCGGCTGTCTGCTTACAACACGGGAGACTTTCTTTCCTGGCGCCATAATAAGAATGACTGACTAGAGTCAATATCAAATAGCCGGGAATATTTATTGGTTTGGGTTTCCAAAATAATGTTATACCGTAGCCAGGCCCTTTCACCATCCCAAGCTAACTACACGTATGTATTTTTGCAGTCGGCCATGTCTTTTACTCCTTCACTGCAAATGCACGCAAAATCATATCTTTGAAATGAATGCACAACGAAGTGAAAACCGAACAATTCCGTCAAGCCAAGAAACACGCATATGAATGTGGTCAGCATGGCAAGAGGCAAAGAACCTCATGAGCCCCCGCTGACGCGGGGGCTCATGAGTTTCTTTGCCTCTTGCAGTTGGGTGGCGTCGAATATTTCCGACTTTGAAGAGGTTACAGGCCCCATCTGTTGCTTGTATAGGCTACTTATGAGATGCCTAATAACACTACTGAAAAAGAGAAAAGTTTCAGGATTTCAGGCAATGATAATATTCCATAAAGTACTCGTAAAACACTGCTGGACACATAAACACATACAAACTTAATATTAAAGGGTGTGTTGCGATATAAATGCTATTTTTCAGGATGTGTGTGTGTGTGTGTGTGTGTGTGTGTGTGTGTGTGTGTGTGTGTGTGAGAGAGAGAGAGAGAGAGAGAGAGAGAGAGAGAGAGAGAGAGAGAGAGAGAGAGAGAGAGAGAGAGAGAGAGAGAGAGAGAGAGAGAGAGAGAGAGAGAGAATCAATAAATCAATGAATCAATGAAACTTTATTTTACAACGGTTAAGGCATTGACATTTTACAAACCTGCCGTTGCTAACAACTACAAAACTATCTACACATGCACATCCATATAAGTAAAACATATTACTTACAAACAATTAACAACACTATTCATATAGGCAGAGAGAGAGAGAGGGGGGGAAGAGAGAGAGAGAGAGAGAGAGAGAGAGAGAGAGAGAGAGAGAGAGAGAGAGAGAGAGAGAGAGAGAGAGAGAGAGAGAGAGAGAGAGAGAGAGAGAGAGAGAGAGAGAGAGAGAGAGATTAACGAGCACTACTTGCAAGGGGCAGTAGGGGCGCGAGGGTGTGAAGGGATGGGGGAGGGGGGGGGGTAGGACACATTCTATTTCCTGTGGTAGGACAATCGACTCCAGGACTAGATCAATACGTAGGACTATCGATTAACATTCTCCGAAAATCTATCGATACGCAATCGATACGTAGGACTGATGAGACGTAGGATTATCGAGATGCTAACAGATGTAGGACGTTTTGGTACATAGCGCTAACGATCATAGGACTATCGATACGTAGGACTATTAAGACTTAGGACTATCGTTGCAGACCCGAAAACTTCGCTCTGTTCCCTGCTCAGTAACTAAATGATCCGCTGGAAAAAAAAAATTAATCACCGTCTACAATACAGGGTTTCAACATTCGCTAAGTGTGCAGGGCTGCTTCAAATACCTAGCCTAGTGGCCTGGACTTCAAACGGTAAACACCTGACTTTCCTATCTACACATGGACGTATTCAGATCTTTCTATTCCACACGCACACACAAGTACGACATGATCACACTGTCTGCAAACCCTAAATTCTAGTCAACCTGCAAGGGGCACAGATCCTCATGAGCCCCTGCTTTAGCAGGGGCTCATGAGGATCTATGCCTCTTGCTAACAATATTTTACTATTTACGCCTGTGCTCCTCTTGTGGAGAAGATAAGGGCGTTTGATGGCGCTATAAATAAAGATGTATTCAGCAGAGAGGGTTTTTCAATCGCCCAGCGCGTCTCTTCGTCGCTATGACAGCAAAAGGCGCCTAACGCGAGCGGGGCTGGCGACAGCTGATTGATTAGGTGGGATTTAACGTCCCTGCCGCTAAAGTAATCAGAGACAGCAATATATCTTTCACTTCCGGAGCCAATATCGGGAATCGATAGCTCAAACCTAGTGCAGGATCAGCTCGGCGCCAAGAGGCACTACCCAACACATTAAAAAACCTTAATTCCCAGTTTGTCGTTTGAAATGACTTTTGTGCATGCGGCCACATGTTCTGTAAAAACTTCTTCACTGCCACAGCACAGCGACCGACAACCATATGCAAGAGGCATAGATCCTCATGAGCCCCCTGCAGTTGCGGGGGCTCATGAGGATCTACGCCTCTTGCTGGCCCTACTTTGTGTCCGTGTTCCTTTGCTCATCAATGACGTTGAATTTACAATGATTTCAAAAACATACTCTGCGTCCACAGGCAGTGAAGGGGTTAATAGATCTTTACAAATTGTTTGACTGACGCCTACGTTTTTCATGACATTGACCCCTTCAAGCACATCAACGCCTTACGCAGCTGTCTTTGACTGCGGCGGTGCGTGTACCACTCGGCAACCGATAGAATGCGACCTCGACCGACCTCTCCACTGCTGATCTTCAGCTTACGGCCTTTCCCTGCGGATCGAAGCTGATTCATAATACAAAACGGCCGGAAAACGGTTCTGGAAATACTGCTGAATACAGCACACCAGGACTGTACTTTTGTGTGCGTTGTTTTAGGGAGATTTGAAGCTATAGTTTGCGCTGGATTTCTTTTTTCATTCATGTTCTTTCACACACGGTGTTGTTTTGGAGGTATTGAGGCCAGCGGTTGTACTCCTTGAGAACTCCGTTCAAGTCCTTTCAATCGCGGCGTTGTTTCTGAGGTATGAAATGAGCCTTGCATTGGATTTATTTTTTCATTCTTTCACTCACGCAGCACTGCTGGGTGAGATGAAAGACTTTTGACAAGGTAAGTGGTATATTGTACACCTGATAAGTTGTCCCTACCCCGCTCCTGATCCCCACCCCAATCTAAGGAAATTCATCTCCAGGTGATTACCTAAACAAAAATGAAAGGTAGGGAGCTGTAGCTTGGTAGCGCGTTTCTGCTCCGCTCGGGTTTTTGTCTTTCAGCTCCAGCTGCCAGTGTGGTAAATAGATCTACCGTGATACCTCAAAAGTAGTGCCTGATCAGCTTGGATTAATATGCAACAAACTGATTACGACGGAGCTCTCACCGTCCTTTTAGCGATTGCATTTAACTCTTAAGCTCTCAGAACTAAATAACTTCCATTCGATAGAATGGAAGTCATTTAGTTCTGGGAGATTAAGAGTTATAAGCAAATCTTTCTGTAGTTGCGTACACCTCGGCAACTCATAAATCTTATCTGTTACTAAATCCAGACGAAAAAGGCGACTGCCGAGCGCCCAAAATGCAAAGAAAACCTAAACAAAGAAAGAAACATGCTTAAAAAGGACTATTACAACAATTTATTGTGTTGTAATTGTCCCTTCTAAGCGTATTTCTGTCTCTGTTGGGGATTTCCTTAGCTGTAACTAGCTTCAGCATATCTTCACTTCATATCGATTTGTTTGTTGATACAAGATTGTGATCACAAGCTGCACTTTTAGCTGTCAGTGCCGATCCAGCGATTTCAGGCAAATCATATCTTGCGCAACGATTTTCTGAATGTTGTTTTAGCTGTAGCTGAAACTGGCTTTAGCGCAGCTGCAGCTCTTAGCTTTATATCGATTTGTGTGTGTTGACAACAATGATTGGCATTCTCAGTACACACAAGGTCCTCGGGCCGGCGTCGGCTGTCCGTTGGCTGTTCGGATCAACGGATGGCCGACGCTGGCCCGAGGACCTTGTGCTTACTGACTGGCGCGGGGACACCGTCGATCGTGTTGGAGATAACATATTGGCGAGACCGACCGCTATTTAATTAGCTGAGCGCTGTAGGGTGTAGGGACCGCGTTTTTTTAAATTTTTAATCCTGTATTTTTTTAATTATTAACTGAATGAGTAAAGGCTTTGAGTCTGTGCCATAGATGTAGATAGCTTTGTTTGTACTCTATAGCTATGCCTGTACACGGCTTATTTTTCTAGTGGTTTTCTTGCGTAAATGAATGGATATAAGGTTTACTTAACCTACTTCAAGTGCCCTCATGGGTTGTAAACACGGCCTTTTGTGTGCATGTTTTTTTTGTTTTGTTTTTGTTCCTTCAGTAGTGTCTCAGTTTTATTAAGACTCTATATTATCTACTGTTGCTTGTACAGGTGGTTTTAGGCGTAGTTGCCTGAAATGTCATATTCAGTGTTAGGTTTAGGGTTTTGACACAGGGCTATTCTTTCAGTAGCTCCTGGCCAAAATAATGTCAAATCGGTTTATTGTTAAATTTCGGTATTTTTCAACGATGTTCAGCACCTCTGCCTTCGCAATCGGTATTTCTCTGTTCTAACCGGTATCGTCAACTAGCTGTTAATTTCTTACAGGTATTTCATTATAACCGTTAAAATACAAAGACTGAATGACCGGTTAACTCAAACACTGAATGTTTTTTCCAGTGTGTTAAAAGCTGAACAGATGTTTTATCATATTCGCCCCCAAAACAGTACGTACAGTGAAAGGTGAATCAGCGACGATAGTTCAATGGTATTGCCAGATTTGTTTGGAGCCTGGGAAGGCGCCAAGCAAATCTGACACTACCCTTGAACTATCGTGGCCTGCCCAGCTCTTTACGTGATATGGCTGATGCAAGTAGTTGAAAACTCTGTTCATTTCACAATGTGCACGTGTGGTTGCTTAATTTATGTCTCCAGCCACAAAATAGTTACGGAGTGAACATGTTCAGGGAATCGTGATGAAGTTAATATTGCAAGATTTGAATTGTGTTAGAAAAGCCATTTACGTGCTTACAATTAAGTTTAGTTACCTAATTTATGCTCTTCGCCGCAGGAGTAATTGTCTAGGTGAACCAATAGCAGCAGTTTTGGCCGCAGGACTATAAGTCAAATAGGCGTGAAGTGATAAGCCACTCTCCAGGACCACCCGCATTCTTATTATCTTCTAACAGATCTAAAATACACTTGACGGGGGAAGAACATCAATCCTACACGAGGCATAATCATATGCTCATGAACCCCTACATCTGCGGGGGAACATGAAGATCTAAGTCTCTTGTATTTTCCATGTACGTTTGTGTTTATCAAGCGATCAGTGGGGATAAATAGGTCCCTACAGATATTTTTTGTTTCGTTTCAAAAGCGATAAAGTGCGCGACTCCTTTGAGATTTTGAACAACTAGAAAAAAAACAAACAAACAAACAATAAATATAAAGAATATTTTAACCCCTTCACTGCCAGTTGATGCAGATTGTCTTTTTTGCAATCTGTTTTTATTCAAAGCCGTCAAAGGAACATCGATACAAAGTGGTCTCAGCAAGAGGCATAGATCCTCATGAGCCCCCGCAGTCGCGGGGGGGCTCATGAGGATCTATGTCTCTTGCAGTTTGATCGTGTTCGCCATTTCTTGGCAGTGAAAGGGTTAAAATCATACCCAGTCAGATTTCCGTTTCTTTCTGACCAGCCCTTCTTTCAGCTGCCGTGAATAACTAGATGTAAAAATGTGCTGAACTTCAAACAGCACTTTCACAAGTTAGGCAAACATTTTAAGCAATTGACTCTATTACGGCAGAACCTGTTCTGAGTGACCAACCTATGAGAGATAACCTGTCATTCAAGACCATCATTCAGGTGGCTGTAGCCACCTGAATGATGGTCTTTAATGACAGGTGGCACGTTTTGCCCTTCAGGCCTTCTCTTGAGAGAGCACCTGCTATCTTGCAAAAATGGTGGTTCTTCAAAACAGGTTTCTTAGTACCAATATCGACCGCTTGGCTTTCCAAGTGTATGTGGTTATTGGGTAGAGTTCGTAACAGGTTTAATGGTTTGTGCAACTAGCGGTTTTGTTTTTTCACCCAGAATATGCCCCCAGTCGACTTTTGCACTCAGCGCTAGTCTCGCCGTGAGATCTTTGTTTTTTATGGGCGCCGAAAACTAAGCATTAAACCTTCACTGTCAGTGGTCGCAGAGTGTGTTTCCGCTGAAGTCTTTGTTAACTCATTCTACCCCAACACCAACATCCTTAAATTTTGCCCCTGTCCTCTCAAGACTGCATTGCAGTGCAGGACACAGATCGACCATGATAGTTCAAGGGTGATGCCAGAATAGCTTGGCGCCCGTAGGCGCCAAGCTATTCTGGCATCACCCTTGAACTATCATGGTGGATCCTTATCCTGCTGTGGTGTGTCTGGGGTAGAATGAGTTAACACCAAAAAACCCCAGCTGTCCAAGGAACCTGGATACAGAGGGTATTAGCAAGAGGCATAGATCCTCATGAGCCTCCACGTTTATGCCTCTAGTAATTGAGTGATGTTTACATTTTTCCGGCAGTCAAGGGTTTAATCAATGATTGCTATACATGTCTGTGTTCTATCAAAACATTGTTTACAGTAAAAAGTAGCATTACAGCTGAGTAATATAGACAATTTCTATACATGAAAAGTAGATTAAAAGAATATAAGATTTTGACACAATCACTGATTTAAAAGGGCGGAGAAAAATGACAAATTGTCCGCTCTGTTAGGTCAATGATTGTGTCAAATTCATGAATATTTTTTTCTTCTTCTTACTGCTCGCTTACGAAATATCTATATACGATCAGTCTCTTTCAGTATGACGGGAATGTTTAGCATCGTATTTGTCACATGGCTGACGAAATGTATTAAAAACCCGATGTCAGTGGGGCAAATTCTGGATGTCCACATACGGAGTGCCAAAACACTAGATGCAAATACCGACGACCCACCGAGCTTAACCCCATGAGCTTTTCTCACCTAGGCAAGTGTGCACTTCTTGATTTTGTCGTAAATCTTTGTCAAAAATCTAATTGTATAGTGGCCTGTTAATGTGGACCTTTCGACTCGAAGCCGCAAGGCCCAAAATCACAGTCCAGTGTGCGTTTTGCTTTTCTGCTCAGAGCCGTAAAGTCTATAATCATAAACCAACACACGTCTGATTTTAGAAGACGATTTACGACAAAGAGCAAATGAAAAAGTACGGGCTGTTACCACGAGCGTTACCACATACAGTCAAACCTGTCTGTATGGCTCCTTGTACAAGACAAACATATTTGTCTATGGTGACTATTAACTAATGGCAGGCATCCCGCATCAATAGCTGCAGAAATATCGTATAGCGTTGCCTGCAGCTATTGATGCGGGATGCCTATCAGGTGTTAACGCTGTTGTCTCTATGTATTTGTTTCTGCTGCTTAGATGACCATGCGTAAGATGGTTACCCTTCCCAGAAAGGGTCCCTTTTCATACTTCTTTGAGTATTGCACGAACCGTAGGTGCCTAACGCGCTCAGCGCGCGTTGATGTCAGTCAGCCCCCGTCGCGAGCGCGCAGTGCAATACTCGCTCTTCCCGTGCGCTTTGATAGGCGAGTCAGCCCCTTGAGGCAGCACCTGTCTTTTAAGACAAAAGGTGGGGTTGCTCAAACAAGTTTTGTCTCGAAACGATGAGCCTCCAGGCCACCATAAGGTAAACAAATCACAGACAAACGAGCACACAATGATGGTAAGATAGTGTAGGCAAATTGTAAAACCGTTACACTGAAGAAAAACTGAAAACCCCAACTAATTGCAACAGTGGAGTTTACATATGCAACTTTTAAAAATAATACATGTCCAGGACTGATTCCCGAAAGTGGCCATTTTTATGTAGCACACACACACACACACACACACACACACACACACACACACACACACACACACACACACACACACACACACACGACCACACCACACACCACACACACCACACACACAGCACACACACACACACACACCACACACACACACACACACCACACACACACATTCAAAAAAATTACCCGCAAAACCATGCACCACACATACGACCTATTCCAAATATGACGCTAGCAGATTAGAGCCGGGTTTGGTAGTGATTTCGGTCTCTATTTTTGTGGTCAAAGACGTCATTTCTTCATTACGATGAGCATGCTGTGAAAAGCAAGAGGCGTCATAATCGCAAATCCCCAGCGCACAAAGGCCATCGGGCCGACGTCGGCGACGTTGGCCGCGCACAACTGTGCGCGCCAACGCAGCGACGTCGCCGGATGTCTTTGCGCATTGGTCTCTGCCTTAGCATAGCTGCAAACATTATCTTTGGAACCATTTGAAACCCGACTCAACAGTTCAGTTTTCGCCTAATTCGACCAGCAGAGCAATGTCTACCCAACTGACTACAGTACTGTTCGCTACTGTTGCAATTAGTTTCTTACATTAAAAAAAAAAAAAAAAAATTGGCCATGACTGTGGTCACTGACTACGTGCGCACAAATCTTGGCACTTCAAACCTAAACACGAATCGCTTGGCACTGTCATGAGCGGCGTGCGTGGCAGATACAATTCTTATCAAACCGAGTCAAGTGGTTAGACAAACTATCGCCATGCTTCTTCCATTTCTTTCGCGTGCTAGAACTACCTCATCTAGCTAGTTACAATCATTGTTGGTATTCTCAGGCATACAGGTGGAAAACGCTGGTCAAAACCAGTTGATGTGCGTTGTGATAGGGAAAGAAGAGGTATGCAGTAGAAAATGTTTTCACCAGCCACCAGTCTTTTTGCAAGAAGAGACAGTTTACTTATAAGACAGACGCTGTATCAAGAGACGTTTGAAGGCAGAAAGTGTCACGTGTCATTAAAGACCATCATTTAGGTGGCTACAGCCACCTAAATGCTGGTCTTTAATGACAGGCGATCTTTCATGTGAGCGGTCACTCAAAACATGTGCTATAGTTACAGTGAACTTCAGACATTCTGAAAATGCTGTAGGACCAACTTCTTCCTTATGTCGGAACTTTGTTATAGCCGAAGTAGCTCTCATACGGATAGTGTGGTACCTCGGTACCTCGGAAAATACGACTTCTGTCACTCTGCCATGAGGAAAACCGACTGTATGTTTGATATTTTGTTCTTTGAAATTAATTTTGAGTCTACCAGACATCGTCTGAAATCGAAGTCACCCTTAACTCATTCTACCCCAGACACACCACAGGAAGATAAGGATCGACCATGATAGTTCAAGGGTGATGCCAGAATAACTTGGCGCCTATGGGCGCCAAGCTATTCTGGCATCACCCTTGAACTATCATGGTCGATCGGTGTCCTGCACTACAATGCAGTCTTCAGAGGACAAGGGCAAAATTCTGGGATTTCGGTGTTGGGGTAGATTAAGTTTTAAAAAAAAAAAGAGTACAGCAACTGAGCTTTTGGTGTATACGGAGAGGTGTTTGTTACGGTGTTCTGTGTGTGCGTTTACAACTAGTTCGGCCCTAGCTTTTACAAGTTCTACGATTCTTGCGATTAGTTTCAGTGACGATAACTAGGACTATTTTAAACTGAGCTTCAAAGGTACACAAAGATGTATTCGTACTACGACTGTGATATGTTCTCTTACTTACGTCAGCAGCAGAATTTTGTTCACCGTCTTATAATGATCTTGAGCCAGCGCGCAAAAGGTCCTCGGGCCAACGACGGCCGCAGTTGGCCTGCGCACGCCCGTGCGCGGGCCAAGTCGTCGGCCCGATGACCTTTTGCGCACTGGGAAGACCTATCTTAATCCACAATTCCATAGAGTCGTCTGTTGTATTCTGAGTCTACGTACAATCTTCCTTGCGAGTGACTGTGACTGAAGTAGAAAAATGTCACCCTTTGTGGCGGTTGGAGTAATTATTGGCAGCTATAGAAGTTAAAGTGTGTGCTTTCTTTCGTTCTTTCTGCAGTGTGATTGACACCCATCAACACCACAGAAGGAGAGAAAGGTCTATGAGAATAGCACCACTACTGAAGAAAAAAACAGCGCTGTGTGTGAGTTTAATTGAGAGACCCAACCTATGGCGAGAACTGGCGATTTAAAACTGTGTGACAGGTGAAATCTGTACATAGGCGCCCGTCAGGTTGTATTATATGCAATACTGCTGTTTCTTTGCGTGAATTTACCTTCTCGCCCGCAGTAAAAGATCACTATACTACAATGAAATAACCAACAAGAAAATAAACACGATTTATGAAAATAAGGGCAAGATAGTGTGCTGATATTCGGGCAAACGTCATTTTTCAAAGGAGACAAACAAACACTGGTGTCTTGTGTCTGCAGTCACATTCGTTTGTCTACCTTTAAAATGTGTTTTAGTAAATTAAAGAAACTTTCAACCAAGAAAGAAACACGCTTAGAAATGACAAGTACAACCCAATTATAAATTGTGTTGTTCTCTTCCCTTCAGAGCGCATTCTTTCTTTGTCGGGGTTTATTTTTCATTTTACAGGCTTGTCAATCACCGTTTTAGTCTGGTTGAAGTAAGCTGTTTTGCCTTGTTTTTTCTTTGAAGCGTTTCTTTTATTGCTACTTATTTCCTTACATTTTACGCATTTGATATTCGACTGAAATTCTCTACACTATGTTTCCTTAGCATGAATCCTCGTGCACCCGGTACATGATCTCGCTACAGTGAGTTTCTGCCCTATAATTGCAAAAGCCAGTATGTCCATTTTGTAAAAAAGCTAGATTTTCAATGTAGTACATTGACAATCTCGCTTTTCACAACAAAAAAAAAAAAACCAAAAAAAAAAAAAAAAAAAAACACGGTGGCTTTTTGTCATTGTAGGGTATTCTTTTACCAGGCGCGAGAGGTTAACTCATTCGAGACGAGCGGCATCCGGATACGCGGCTTAAGCCGTGTATCCGGATGCCGTTCTTCTCGAATGAGTTAACGCGAAAAAAATAATTAAAAAAACCCCGCAGTGTTGTGTTGCATTAACCTAACGGGCGCCTATGGTCAATTCTGTGGTACCAGGACAGTCAATCCACCAATCAACAGGCCTTTTACAAAAGGTGACTGCGTGCGAGCGCTGAGACACTGACAGTCTGCAGTCAACCATTCCTTGCTGGAAGTAGTGAAGATCCACATTTTTCTCAGGACTCAGACTAGAAATAGTCTGTGACACATATTTACGTCTGTGATTCTCAAATTGATAAGGTGTGCGTTATTTCAGCATATAACTTGAGCTGATAAGGCCAGTCTTTAGGCCAAATGCTGCATGCCGGTAAAGTCATAGAGACACATCGTTATACGAGGAAAGGATCCTGACTATTAGATTTTGTGTGTGTTCTCCCCCAAACTGAAGAAGACGTAAGCCTGTGTTTTATTTCACGATTTTGGAGTTGCGAGAGAGAAAGAAATTCATGTGAACAATTGAACGCTAAGAAAAACACAGATCCTTATTACGGCACAGCAGCGATATCTTCCTGCAATTTTTTACGTATGTGACACTCGTTTTGAGGTCAGTGTTTGGGCATACAGCTAGAGAGAGGTTTAGAAAGCTAGGATCAGGATGGCCAACCGTCACACAACCCCCCGTACCGCAGAGGGCGCCTGGTATCGCGACTACGACGGTTATCACGAAGACTACACGGGTAAGGTCGAGAGACACGGCGACGACTATTACTTCATTCGCGACAAGCTTCCCTACGGCGGCGGTTTCAACCCCAAGATGATGACGGACAGAAACGGGGCGGGCGCTGGGATGCCTGCCTTGTACGACCCTGCTCATGATGGAATAGGCAGGGGCGATCGAGGCGGTTACGACTACGGGCAGGTTAACGACGGAGGTCGCCCGCCTTTGTACGACCCTACCGCCGACAGGAACGAAAGGGAAAGGTACGAGTACCAAGCGAGGCAGGACAACGACAGACTAATGCAGGACCAGCAGCAGGACAGGCAGCAGCACCAGTACAACGCCGACTACTACACTGGAGGCCAGAGCGCCGGGGACTGGGTCCCCCCGGAGCAGTTTAGCCCTCGTCGCAGCTCCAACGACCCCAACTTCCAGAGGGCCGCGGGGACGGGGAGGAAGACCCCACCCTGGGAGCGGGACAGGGAGGTCAAGGCTCAAGGCGACACGCTGCTGCAGAGGTATACCTACGACCGTCAGTTCACACCCCGGATGACGAAAGCTGACCAGAGTGTGACGTCACGTCCTCTTGGGAGAGAAGCACGCAAGGTGAGTAATTGCACACTGGTTGTCGCCCTCGATTCGCTACGTTGAGCGCAGCGAATCGAGGTAGGCAACCAGTGTGGGTTAGTTGATGCCACAGGCTTGGGTAGTTAAATGCGTTGACACAATAAATGTACAGTGTTTCATTCTTCTGTCCACTGTGAAAAGATCTATTTAGTGAACAGAAGAGATGAATATACATTGATACACATCGTGAAAATCCATTTCTCTACCCCCAGCCTGTGGTTTGAAGCTTTTACAGCCATTTTCTCTACTTTATTTTAAAAATATACGAGATACTCTTCTGATCATTCATTCACGTCTTCGATTTTCGTTGAGGGATTTCTTCCATTATTTGATAAAATCTGTTGTCTTTGGTCTTAGGAGAAAGTTTCAATCATGCTGATTTCTTCACTCATGTGAAGCAATTTTAAGCAGCCACACCAGCTGATGGAGTAAAGGAAATGCAGAGAGAGAGAAAGAGAGAGAGAGAGAGAGAGAGAGAGAGAGAGAGAGAGAGAGAGAGAGAGAGAGAGAGAGAGAGAGAGAGAGAGAGAATTGAATTGAATTGAATTGAATTGAAACTTTATTTTCTAAGGATGAAGACAGTAGGCACGCAGGCCTTTTTACACGTCTGTCCTTAATAACATTTTAAATAAATATAACAGCAGAAAAGATAACATGACAAATAAATTAAAATAAAAAGAAGAGAGGATAATAATAATAATAATAATAATAATAATAATAATAATAAACAGAAATATTTCGCGCGCGCGCGCACACACACACACACACACACACACACACACACACACACACACACACAAATGCACACACACACACACACACACACACACACACACACACACACACACACACACACACACACACACACACACCCACTTTCAGTCAGATGTAAGGCAGCACAAGGGTAATGCATGGTGCCTATGAGAGAGAGCTTAAAGTCAGTCTAATACCTCTCACCACTAAACACGCTTTCACAGAGAGTACCCGACCTCACATTTTACAACTTTTTAAAAAATTTCTTTAATTGCACACCAGCTTTCCAGACGGTATGCAACTTGTGTTTTATTCAAACAAACCCTCCACTGAAGGGGACTGAATGTGCACGTCCAGGCATGTGATACGAAACTGTCTCTACCCGTTGTCTTGCTCCAGGCCACAGGCGAAGGTTGACGCAAGAATGGTTTGACATCCACTTTATGCGCACATTATAGCAAAAACTGAGCGACCACCCTAAAGAGAGATCACTGTCATTAAAGATCGTCATTTAGGTAGTTGTAGCCACCTAAATGACGGTCTTCAATGACAGAGGACTTTTTTTTTTAAAGGCCTGTAACACTTCTCTTGACAGAGCACTGGTCTTTTAACCTCTTCACAGCCAACGTACGTAAACTTTGTTTCTGAAATATGTGTTCACCGAACGACCAAAAGCCACTGTTCAAAGAAGCAAGAGGCATAGATCCTCATGAGCCCCCGCAGTCGCGGGGGCTCATGAGGATCTATGCCTCTTGCAGTTAGATCGCGTTTTCTTTTTCTCTGCAGTGAAGGGGTTAAGACCACTTTTTTTTCTTGCAAGAAATATGGTAGCTCAAAACAGGTTCTGCTGTGGTGCATGAGGTTAACGCGAATTTCGTACCATTTTTGTGTCAACCGCTTCCTGTGCACCACGCCAAATTTATGCCATCGTCCTTCTATGGTAACGCAAAACAGCAATGGCCATGTCACGTGCAGAACTATAAACTTCGAGTGCTTGCCTTGAAATCTCTCTGTAACACCTTATACAGGTGTGCTTACACCGTACTGTCTGATCTTGTCGTTGTCAAAATATACATCAGAACCTGTCTGAGCGACCAGTCTTATGAGAGATCATCTGTTAATAAAGACCACCAATTTAGGTGGCTGTAGCCACGTAGATGACGGTCTTTAATGACAGGTGGCACTTTTCGCCCTTCAAGACTTTTCTTAAGAGAACGTGTCTTTTTTTTTTTTTTTTGAGGAAAAGAGAAAAAGACAAAAAAAAAAAAAGGTAGTGGCTCAGATCAGATTCTACTGTCAGCATGTACATATGTAATAAGACTTGGAATCACATGTTGTATACATACGTGTAACACGTTCAGCAATTGTGCAGTGTTATAGCGTGGTCTGCGCTGTCTGTGGGAAAGACACTCGTTAAGATCACTCGAAAACACCAGCATGTAACTACATGTAGCAAACTTAAACCCCAGTCCCCCCCCCCCCCCCCCCGCCCCCCCGTAAAGCCCTAGAGAGAGGCTTATCTGTATGGGACTTACCACTGCAAGACACTGACAAATGCCTAAGCTAGATCGATCATGGTACGCGAGACCCTTAACCCTTTGGGTGTCGGTAGCGGTTTTAGTCGCGATGATTCCGACAGGAATCATCGCGACTTAAACCGCTACCGACACCCAAAGGGTCAAAGCGATCTGCTTCAGGCTAGAAGGGGTCAAACGTTCGCAACATCTCCTTCGAAATGTTCTTAATGTTCTTAGTTTGACTTGCAGTAATGCTGCTTAACAGTGCTAACTTAACTTTACAGTGCTAACTTAACTTTACAGTGCTAACTTAACTTTACAGTGCTAACCTAACTCATTCTACCCCACCGAAATCCCAATTTTGCCGTTGTCATCTGAAGACTGCATGCGTGCAGGCGACCACATCGACCTGATAGTTCAGGTGATGCCAAATAGCTTGGCGCCATAGGCCCAGCTATCTGCATCACCTTAACTATCAGGTCGATCCTATTGCGTGGTGCGTCTGGGGTAGAATGAGTAACTTAGCCAAGTTAGAATGTCGTAAAATGAAAGCCGTTTCTGTTCTTCTTCTCTTGTGTACGTAGAAGAGTTCCGCCGTTGCGCACAAGGGGCAGTAAAGAATTTTTTTTTTACAAGTGCCTACACACATTGATTGTAAAAGGAAGGGTAAGAAAGTCTCATTTGCGGGAAGACAACATTGAGAACTTCTTGTATCGGCAAATGATTATTAACAATCAAAACCCGCCATGGATCGCATTAAACCTGGTGTTACACACGAGAATCTTAGCATTTTGCAAATGACAGGTTTTCTTTTGGGTGGGGAGGGGCCGCGGAGGGGGATGGGGGTGGTGGTGGCGATTGCGGTTGCTTAGTAAGTCGTTGTAAGCCGTAAAGTTCAAAATCACAGACCAATACACTATGCATGAGCAAGTCTGACCTTACTTGACTTCGCGAAAAAAAGAAGCAAGTCGTGTTTACTCAATACCTGTGCAGCTAGCTTGTCCATGGGACAACAAAAATCTTGTCCTCCGCTAGTTTCCTCCCTGCTAAAGGCAGGGCTACATGAGCTAGTACCATCCAGCAAGAGGCATGGATTCTCATGAGCCCCTGCATGCTGCAGGAGCTCATGAGAACCCATGCCTCTTGCATATTTCAGGACCTCGACACGGAAATCAATATTAAATCAGCTGCATAAGCAACTAGGAAAGGCGTTGCTGTGTGCGTTGAAAGCGGGGGACAAAAGAAAAGTCCTCCCCCCCCCAGCCCCCTCCCCCCTCCCACCCCGTCCCCCCTCCCCCAAAGAAAAAAGTTCCCGCATATATATAAGAAAAAAATTAGGCTTCCATTGAGAAAAGTCAATTCGTGTACGAACCATTGTGATTTGAACAAAGAAGGTCCCACCGAGAAAGGGACTCCAAAAACCTTCATCACAATACAAAGCCCCTTTTGTGCCTTTGGCGTAGATTTTTTTTTTAAACGATTTACTCATCTAGACAGTGTCACTGGAATACAACGCACAGGGCGGAAATCTTGCATAGATGCGTTATTGAATCATTTCCCATTTGTCAACTTTCGGCAGACTTTCCTGAGTACGGCATAATAATATGTAACTGTAGACAACCTCGGCGTCGGCCCGATAACCTTTTGCACACTGTGGGACAGGTTCACCAGTTCCGCCGACGATGTGTGCACAGGTTTAGAATAATTATTTATTTCCTCCTTCTAAAATTATCCCGACCAATCGAATACACACACAAGCAAAGAGAACAAGCGATCAAGGGGTGTTCAGGGGGTTAGCTTTCGCAGAGACACGATCAGAAGTGCGCTTCTTTACAAAGTTGTTTTGTTTTATTTTATTTTATTTTGTTTTTATTCTTTTAAAAAATATTTTATTGTATTTATTTTCTTTCTAAAATTTTTAAAAAATATTTTAATGTATTTATTTATATATTTTATTTTATTGTATTAGTTTGTTTTTTAAAACTTATTTATTTATTTTTATATTTGATTATGTTGTATTATATTATATATATTTAGTATTATTTATTTATTTATTTATTATATTATTTTATTTTTCCTGTTGAATCCAGCTTTTAATACCAGTGCTTAAACTCTGAAAATTTGTTAACTTTGACAATTTACTTTGTCATGACCAACAAGTCCAATAATATATCAGATCAGCCCATGGCCGTGTTGCCGAGTATTTGACGATCAGTATTGGAACGCTACGTGCGGTTGCTTGACGACATAAGAAATATCTACAAGCCACTTATAGGTACTCTGATGGGTTCTTAACTAGCTCCCTGGTACCTCCCTTCAGATTTTATGTACACAGTCAGTCTTCATCAATGCCGAGGGAGAAGCGAGACGTGCAATACTGAAATCGGGCACCGTTTACTCTTCGCAAAAGCCAAGGAGGGGGGGGTGGGGGGGGGGGGGGGGGGGGGAAACGTCAGCTGGTCTGTGATTTTGGACCTTACGGCTTTCAGCCGTAAGGTCCAAAATCACAGACCAGCTTAGTGTATAATACCCAGAACCAGAGACGTGGAAACAAATACGGGAGTACACTGACTGGAGAATGTCCGCACGGAGTTTATTAAATCCCGTGAATTAATGTAACTCAGGGCGGGAAACGTTTAACCCATTCAGCCCTGACGCACTACAGCAGGAAATGGATCGAGCATGATAATTCAAGGGTAGTGCCAGATTAGCTTGGCGCCCGTCGGCGCCCAGCTAATCTGGCACTGCCCTTGAATTATCATGGTCGATCCATCTCCTGCAACTCAGTGGTGCATAGTCATTAGATGACGCCTCCCAAATTTGGGAAATACGGCCGTCGGGCTGAATGAGTTAAAGCGATCTGCTCCACGCCGATGCGACGGGTTATCAGCGCTGTCTTGCTTCAACTAAGACCTTTCTACCCCTCTTTTCACAATCCAAGTTAGTAGGAACACGTACCAGAGGTTTTTCACCGCCTTTTGCGCGTCAGGGAAGAAACCCTCCTGTGTACAAAGGAAAGAGAGCAGAAAGTTCTTTCATGGGATGACATTCCGACTTCATAATTTGAGTTGTTATTGTCACAAACATATTAACCCATTCAGCCCTGACGCACTACAGCAGGATGAATGGACCGACCATGATAATTCAAGGGTAGTGCCAGATTAGCTTGGCGCCTGTCGGCGCCAAGCTAATCTGGCACTACCCTTGAATTATCATGGTCGATCCATCTCCTGCAACAGGTGCATGGTCGTTAGATAACGCCTCCCAAATTTGGGAAATACGTGCGTCGGGCTGAATGAGTTAAGTACACTCGTGAAGGAGATATTGCGAGCTGTTAACCGTTTACTGTCTGGAGTAGGTCGCTTTAATGTCATAATTTAAGGGCGACGCCAGGATGCCCCTAGACCTCCCCTCTCATCCCGTGAATTAATGTAACTCTTGCACTGCCCCTCAGCTAACCCATCCCCTTACCTAGAATAGCCTGGCGCCAATAGGCGCCACGCTATTCTGGCACCACCCTGGAAATGTCAATGGAAACGTGTTAGAATAATGTGGCGTGAAATCTTCAGAATCCTGCGCTCTTTTAACAACTGTATTGACAATTTGTTATAATCACCTTAATAGGAGCTATTCCTGTGATGATGATGATGATGATGATGAAACTTTATTACATAACGGTAGAAGTTTTGACAGATACAAATACGTCATTTTTCAAACTTGCCGTTGCTAACATACTACAACATGAAATATACTGAAGACAAGCAAAAAAATATTACTGTAACAAAATGAGGGGCTAGTTGCATGAGTGAGCTTAGTCCTGCGCCAGCTTTGTCCCTACTATAGCGGAGCATCTTGCTTAGTGGCTGGCGCAGGTCTAAGCTCACTCATGCAACTGGCCCAAGGGTATAAGACAGTAATTGTCCGCCTTGCGACAAATCACCAGCTGTAAGAGGGACGTCGGCCCTAAGACTCTTTGCCCACTGTATGTTGGGGTAAATGCGTTTTACAGTGGTGGCGGTATAGCACTTTGGGCAGTCACCAAGACAAACGTAACATTACCACCATCCATGACTTGGGAACATGTTCAGAGGAAGAATGGGGCATTGCGATTCCGACGACACTGCTTTACTTTGCAATAATTAAGTAGTCCGGAGGGAGGTATGGCCCAAGAACGTCATGTGCGGAGGAAGTGTGGCCAGGCCGCACCTGACCCAGACGGGTTCCTAAGCCAGTGATAGCCAAGGTCCCGACGTCTGTTGTCATTCCGTGTAAAGTGCGAAGTACTTGCCGATAAGGAAAAAGCAATATGGGTATGGTACTGAACATACAATGCCAAGTACTTTTCGAGATCGGAAATACAATACAACCATGGTTATGACGTTTCAAGTGCAGGTGGTACACTCGTGTTACTAAGGCTGGTTGTGATCGATGAACGGCTCTTGACCTTAAAACATGGGGACACCTGTGTACCCACAACCCCCCTCCCCCTCCCCCTCCCCCACCCTCCTCGCGTCTCACCAGCCCCGCACCCTTTCCTCAAGTGTTGTAATATCCGAAGATTGTTAACCCTTTTAGCCCCAAGGTCCCATTTCTCAAATTTTGGAGTTGTTGCCTAGCGACTATGTACCAGTTACAGGAGATGGTTTGACCATGATTCAGGTAGTGCCGATTAGCTGGCGCCTGAAGGCGCCAGCTAATCGGCACTACCCTGAATTATCATGGTCAAGCCGTCTCCTGTTGTAGGGATCCGGGGCTAATAGGGTTACGGAAATTAGGAAGGAAGGCGGACAACCATTTTTGTATGGAAAAATAAAGACACAACGTTTCGGATCTGGATCCTTCATCTGGACATACGGAAACAATCTGCTTCTTTCATCCAAACTTTATTATATCTCATCTTTCTATAACCATTACTACGTACATTTTTTTTTCACGTTTTTAAAATTTTTTTGTTGTTGTTGTTGTGTTGCTCAGTTACGCTTTTAATCAGCTTATACGGAAACGTCAGTGCAAATTTTATTTACAGTACAGTTACTTGGATCTTATGACCTCCAATTTGCACGTGGGTGTTGTGTGGTCATTAATTTTGTTTGCGTAACAGCTCAAAGCTGAAGAACATAGTCCTCAGCAGTCTCCCAGCACCTCTATAGCACAATCTTCTAGGATAGCTTGATATTAGTGGTGTTGTTTTGTTTGTTTTTTTAAGCGGGTTTAGACTCACACAAATATTTATTGGGACTTTAATGCTTCCTTGTAAGCAAAAGGTCCTCGGGCCGACGTCAGCCCAAAGCTGTGCGCGGGCCATCCAAGGCTGATGTCAGTTCCAGGACATTTTGCTGAAGCCTCTCGGTTTGTGTCTTAAAGGCTTTTCCCCCCTCGACGGTACCTAGTTTGAGTAGAGTTAAAATCCGTTTAAATAGCATATGACTTCATTTTTAAATGTTTCGTTTCAAACCATTACGTCACTTACACTCTGAAAGCGCTTGGAACTTTAAGAAACGCACTCTGACGTCGCCCCGAAGATTTTTGCTCAAGCCTCTCGGTTTGTGTCTTAAAGGATTTTCTCGCCTCTACGGTACCCGATTTTGATTAAGGTTAGAATCCACATAAAATTCTATGACTCCACTCGAATCCAACCTGTGACTATTCCCACGTGTGCTAAATATTTCATTTGAAACCGTTACGTCCCTGATACTGATGGTGGCTCCTGGCACTTAACGAGCACACTCTGCTAGAGTCAAAACAGAACAATCCGTGGTCGACAGGATTTACATAATGATTTTGAGCTTGTACACGCATATGCACATGCCTTTCTGACGTTAACTCATTTAGCCTCACGCACGTATTTCCCAAATTTTGGAGGCGTCATCTAACAACTATGCACCAGTTGCAGGAGATGGATCGACCATGATAATTCAAGGGCAGTGCCAGATTAGCTTGGCGCCGACAGGCGCCAAGCTAATCTGGCACTACCCTTGAATTATCATGGTCGACCCATTTCCTGCTGTAGTGCGTCGGGGCTGAATGGGTTAACAGTGAGGTTTCCTTTTCAACGAACGACTCCCAACAACGAACGAGAGCCAATCACAGCGGACAGCCAGCTTGCACCATAAGCTTGGAAAACACTCCAAACATCTGCAAGAGGCATAGATCCTCATGAGCCCGAGGGAGGTGAGGGCTAAGGGGGTTCACGAGGATATATGCCTCTTGGAGTATTTGGGTGCATATTTCATTTCTGAAATGTGTGTTCATTATACGGCCAAAAGCCGGGACCGTCCAAGGAACATGGATACAACCTGGCCTCAGCAAGAGACATAGATCTTCATCAGCCCCCGCGACCGAGTTATGCGCATCTAGTTTAATTTCGCTGGGTTGCGTAGATCTCATTTATGACCACTGCCGATAAAAAGTGAACAAAGGTCCAACTGCAAGAGACGGAGATCCTCTTGATGTGACTGCAGTTGCTCATGAGGATCTATGCCTCTTGCTGAGACTAATTTCTATCCATGTTCTTTGGACGTCTGTGGCTGTTGGTCGTTGAACGAACAACGATTTCAGAAAGAAAATATGCGTTAAGTGACAGGAAGGGGTTACGGGTACAGATTGCTTCTGTTATGAAACCAAAGACCATAGTATACTGATCAACAAAACAAACGCGAAGTAGCCCCTTCAAATCACATTTAATCCAGCATTTGAAAGTCGATTTAGGACAAACCATATAACGGATGTTATCGACATTTTAGGAATAGAATCATGGACACCAGGGCATAATCAGTGTGGAAGTTTATTCTGAATTTGAAGCAAGCATGGCACAGCACAAAGTCAATATGGCGTGTGACTCCCATTGGCGTTGATGACGGCTTGGCAGCGTCGGCGCATAGAATGCATCAGGCGGTTGACAGCTGCCCTGGGGATGTTGTTCCAGGCCTGGACAATGGTATTCTCCAGTTCTGCGGCTGTCGTAGGTCTGGGGCGTACAGCGTTGACCTCCCTTTGCAGTGGGTCCCAGAGATGTTCGATGGGATTGAGGTCCGGGCTGAGGGTAGGACAGGGCATGACTGGGATGTTGTGCTGCTGCAAGAAGTGCTGGGTGATACGTGCAGTGTGTGTACGCGCATTATCTTGCTGCAAGATAAAGTTTCTGCGTCCCTGAGAAAATGGCAGGACATATGGGTGTAGTACGTGGTCAATGTAGCGCTGAGCTGTGATGCAATTTCCGCGACCTGGTACGAGTCCGCGGAAGAACACAGGTCCTACTGTCTGGTTCAGGGTAATCCCACCCCAAATCATCACGCTTGGCCCGCCCCAGGCATTATTCTCCAGCACACAGCCATCAGCATAGCGTTCACCCCTTCTCCGCCACACTCTCATGCGCCCCTCTGCATGGCTGATGCAGTAGCGGCTCTCATCCGCGAACAGGACGTTCTGCCACTGTCGCCAGGTCTAGTCGACATGAGCATGCGACCATTGTAGGCGTGCACGGCGATGACGGTCAGTAAGAACAGGTCCACGGGCTGGACGGCGGTTGTGCAGATTATGCTCCTCTAGCCGTCGTCGCACTGTCTGGCCACTGATGGGTGCCTGGTGGTTGCCGATAACTTCTTTTGCTGTTTCCTTGGCCGGCTGAAAGCGATTTCGCACGTGAGCCCGGAAAATGTGGCGGTCTTGCCATGGAGTTGTCACACGTGGTCGTCCGCTTCGGGGAGCATCAGCAGAAGACCCGTTGTCATGATAGCGTTGCTGCAGCCTGTAAATGGTCGAAATGTGACATCTAAAGGCCACTGCCACAGCTTGTGGATCTTCTCTGGCTTCCAAACGCCCAAGAGCTCGTTCTCATTGGGGAGCACTAAGTCTTGGCATGGTTGATGTGGCAACGGCAAAAGTAACAGAAGGCGTAACACAGCTGATATTTTATTGCCTTGCGTTGCTGAACACAGTTCATGACCCAACATCACTCTGCAGTGTATGCACGTGCGTGAGAAGCATACGCCGTGCGTCCTAACCAATACGGGTGCCTCGTGCACAGGGAGGGTACCACGGTTACTACAGTACGGTGACTGCATGCTTACATGTTGCTGCTCGTACACTGACTATCCAAAATAGTTTAACTTGTATTTTCGTGGATTTATCATACAAAATAAATACAACATACACTCGAATTTGTTGATCAGTATATTATGGGAGAAAGGATGGAGAGTTTATATTCGGTTTGACGATCCAGTTTAAGATCCAATACATAAAAGCATTTGAAAGGCTTAACTCATTCTACCCCTGACACATCACAGCAAGATTTGGATCGACCATGATAATTTAAGGGCGATGCCAGAATAGCTTGGCGCCAAGCTATGCTGGCATCACACTTGAACTATCATGGTCGATCTGTGTCCTGCACTGCAATGCGGTTTTCAGAAGGCAATGGCAGCATTTGGGGATTTCATCCTTAGGGTTAGCCTTAGCCAATGAGTTAATAACGTTTGGGCCTCATGCTATACACACTGAAGGGCCGTGTAGGTCCACAGGCTTGCTGGTAATTGACCTAATCCGCAAAAGGTCCGACGTCGTCCCGAGAAACTTTTCGCGTACACTGGGTAGTGTAGCCGCCTGTTATGACTTTGGATCAATTTCTTCGTGACCTCTTGAGAGCCTTATCTGGGTAGTTGCTGATACATAAGCCGGCAGTTTTTCTATTCAGTGGCATCCAATTTGAAAACCAATTTCATCCTTGCACACAACGATGAGACGTTACATAGTACGCAAAAGCCTATTGGGCCAAAGTCGGCCGCAGTGGGCCCGCGCACAGCCCGATGGCTTTTGCGTCGAGGTGGTGTGAAGACTACATCAAGTCTATGCGATTAGCTATCCTGACACTGCTTTTGAACTATCATGGTCAGTCCATATCATGTGAGGGCTAAATGGGTCGTCAGTGGAACATCCGAAGTTAGATTATTGGATCACTTAAAGCCTTTGTCAGGAACACCACATTAATGCTTTTAACCCCAGATCCCTACAGCAGGAGATGGCTTAACCATGATAATTCAAGGGTAGTGCCAGATTAGCTTGGCGCCTTCAGGCGCCAAGCTAATCCGGCACTACCCTTGAATTATCATTTTCAAGCCATCTCCTGCAACTGGTACATAGTCGTTAGGCAACATCTCCCGGCAAAACTTGAGAAATGGGACCTTGGGGCTAAAAGGGTTAATAGAGAACAACCAGAACAACTAGAATGGTGTCTCAACGAAGTTATTTTTGAGTCCCCGTGAATCAAAAAGTTACCATTTTTGTTATGGACCACAGAAGCTTCGCTACGAAATTCTGCAAGATTTTTCGCAGTTGCTCGAAGAGTTCAACCATTTAATTTGCGGTTGAATTGAAGCCTTTAGTTAGTAGTTTGGATCATTTTCTAACTTTACTTGGGTGTGTGTAACTAAGGACACAGGTTATACCACAACCTTTGGTAGAGAAATGCGTTTGTTCACGATGTACATACCAATGTACAGTATTGATCTATGACAGTGCACAGAAGAGATCCAGACTGTACTTTGATATACACATCGCATTCCTCGACTCAAGGTGGTTCTTGTACACAATGCCATTCTGTTCAAATACCAGCTTAATGGCTGTTTACGCGGTAAGTTGAGGCCCCAGCTAAACTGGTCTATGAATAACAAGTATACAGGTGCCTGCATATCACTTTCACGTCCAATGAAACGTGTCTGCGATGGATTCACCAGTGCTTTCTGAAGAGTTGTGCCTTATTCGCTTCCCGTGTGTGAAGGCGCCGAACAAACCACACACCAAACATGGCGGGAAACACACACACTCACAGTCGGACACACACACACACACACACACACACAGAGAGAGAGAGAGAGAGAGAGAGAGAGAGAGAGAGAGAGAGAGAGAGAGAGAGAGAGAGAGAGAGAGAGAGAGAGAGAGAGAGAGAGAATATTGAAAGTAGTCGCCAGCCGGTCTAAAATGCTAAACAAACCTAAGACAAGCTAGGGACGCTGCCCCTTCATGCTAATGCATCGAACCCCTAGACAGTTGTGACGAAAAGTAAAAATCATTACAGTTATCTAGAGGTCATCTTAGGGTCATCCACAGCAACAAAAAAAAGTGGTTTGCCTAGACAGACAGTCGTGGTCACTTTACGCAGGTGGTCGCCTACACAAGTTTCACTGTAGTGTTTGATTTGAGACATTTATGCATTTGCTGACTGAATGAAGCAAGCAGTGTATACACACAAGAGTGCTGGTCTGTGATTTTGACCCTTACGGCTGAAAGCCGTAAGGTTAAAAATCACAGACCACCATACACGCAAATAAGCCCATACTGCGTTTCTCATCGTTTCATAAATTCTAAAGTTTTTGCGTGGTTATGAATTCACTCCATAACCCTATTATCCAAAGATCCAAAGAGCTTGTACAACGCATAAGTTTATTGATCCAGAGAAACTGGAAAATGAAAACCTGCCAGCGGTTTCCTATTGGGGATAACGGCAAGCATTGAGCCACGGCGGGTATAAAGGAGATCGGATTTTCTGACGATCGATCTCGATCAAAAGATTTATTCCCGTGTCCCGGTCACCCATATCGCATTATCTGACTAGGCAACTGAAGCCATGTTGTGTTAAGTAGTGCAACACAGCGAAGTTATAGCGCTGCGGCGGAGTCACTCTCAGGCGGGATGTTTTGACGCCTGACTATGTTTCTTCAATTTTCGTTTATTCGACACCAGAAAACCCCTAGATGTCACAGAAACATGGATTCAAAGTGGTGTCAGCAAGAGGCGTAGATCTTCATGAGCCCCCGCAGTTGCGGTGGCACATGAGGATCTATACCTCTTGCAGTTGGGTGGTGTTCGATCAGTTTTTCTCGGCACTGAAATTGTTAATTCAATACCAGAAAACCCTAGATGTCGCAGAAACCAAAATGTTGTCAGCAAGAGGAATAGATCCTCATGAGCCCCCGCAATTGCGGAGCTTGTGGGGATCTATACCTCTTGCAGTAGGGTGGTGTTCAATTTTTCTCGGGTTAAAACAAAATGTCTGCAGATTTGTAAGGGTCTTTGCATTCGTACTTGTACTAAAACATTGTACTGTCAGTAGTCGCAGATTGTGTTTCTTAAATCTTCGTTCATGCAACGCAAAAGAAACAAAAGCCTTCCAAACAAATACAAGGCGGTGTCAGTAAGAGTCATGTTATAGTGGTACAGGTGCCAAGAAATTCTGTCACTGCCCTTGAACTGTCATGGCCGATCAGTATTTTCTTTACGTAGCAGGGGCGGATCAGATACCTTAAGGTGCGTGTGTGTGGGGGGTGGGGGAAGGGGGGCGGGGGTCCAACTTTTTGTTCCGGACCTTCAACCTGAAACAAAAGGCCTCTCCGACGCTAGACCTTGCTTCCAGGGGCGGAAAAATCGAAAAGCGGAGAGGGGTGGGGGTGGACAGAAGGTGCGTGCGTGTTAAGACTCTCACCATTCGCCAAAATATAATATGAAGAATATGGGTGTGTGTGTTCGGGGGCGGGGGGTGGGGGGGGGGTGGGGGGTGGGGGAACTCGCCAAAATAGTAAACGTGGGAGAAGGGGGGGGGGGCCCAAAAGGGACTTTGTTATAGCATTTTAAACAATTTTGGGTCAGGAAGGGGGGGGGGGGAGGAGGAGGTCGTGGGGTTCGAATCCATCTTGGGTCAAAACTTGTTCAGACCCCGTTTTGGTGCCTCGTCTTTTAAAAATTCACCCTCGAGGCATACAAAAGACGCTAAGCCTTAAATGTGTAACGTTTTGGTTTCTCGCTGTTGACCAATTTTTAACCCACTGTATCGCAAGGTCGGAATCCCCACGTTTTGGAGTTGTCCTCTGAAGACTGTATTGCAATTTAGAAAACAGATCGACCATGATAGTTCAAGGGTGGTGCCGGAATAGCTTGGCGCCTATGGGCGCCAAGCTATTCCGGCACCACCCTTGAACTATCATGGTCGCCCATGTCCTACTGTGGCGTGTGTCTGGGCTGGGCTAAATGAGTTAACAGTTGGCAAAAAGAAACGAAGAAACTTAAGAGCACTAGCTCAGAACAAGATAATCATACGGTGTGCTAGTCTGTGATTTTGGACCTTACGGCTGAAAGCCGTAAGGTCCGAAATCACAGACCAGCACATACTGTTATCTCGTTCTGCGCCAGTGAGCCGCACGTTAGATCCGGAATCACAGAACAGCGCGGATCAGTGTTTCAAAAACCGTTTTTGTATGACTGACATGACCTACAATTTTCTTGGCATGCTGTACGTGTTTTGACACTAAAAGCGGTCAGTTGACACGCATTTTGAGCAGATAATCGTCAGATAATCTGCGTGTATTTCTGTTCATTTTATTTTTTTCGCCCCCGAAGTACCCTATATGCACTTAGCATGTTTAGTGATTGTACCACAAGGGTAGGAACTCGAAGATTTTTTAGGCAAAGGTTACTTCCCCTGACCGGAGTCAAGCGTCAGTTAATAATAATAATAATAATTACGGTATTTATAATGCGCTTATCTTATAATAATTATAACTCTAAGCGCGCACTCACAACTCGCGCACGCATGCGCACGCTTTAGACAATGACTTGCGTACCACAAACAGTGGAATACATTACGACGGTCAGCTTGGGGTGGGGAGTGTGGTGATATAGTGCTAAAACTGTTGAAAGAGGTGAGTTTTGAGGGCGGACTGGAAGGAGGAGAGAGAGTGTTTCTGACGGAGAGAGAGTGGGAGAGTGTTTCAGGTGGATGGACCGTAGACGGAGAAGGAGCGGGGGCCGAAAGTGTTAAGTTTGGTGCGAGGGATGTGGAGGCGGAGAGGGTCAGAGGCAGAGCGGAGGGAGCGGGAAGGTGTGTAGGGGTGAAGTAAGTTGGAGAGATAGGCAGGAGCGTAGTTGTTCAGGGATTTGTAGCAGAGAGACAGAATTTTGTATTGGATGCGTTGGGGGATGGGAAGCCAGTGAAGGAGTTTGAGCAGGGGTGTGACATGGTCGGATTTTTTCTTTCTGAGGACGAGGCGGGCAGCATTGTTCTGAACGCGTTGGAGAGTGAAAATGGTGGAGTGAGGGAGGCCGGAAAGGAGAGAGTTGCAGTAGTCAATGCGAGATAAGATGAGAGAGACAGCAAGTTTGGTGGCAGCTTCGGTAGTGAGGTATTTTCTGATCTGACTGATGCGGCGGAGGTGGAAATAACATGCCTGGGATGTATCGTACACATACACGTTTGGAGCCTTTGGCAGTCAGGGGACAGAACCGGATTCTGAATCCTGTGATTTTTACGTATCACGTAGAGACACGTTTGTCGGCGATTCAACTGAAAATGAGCATTCCTTGCGCTCACAAAACCCAGAGACGCTCGGCTATATTAGGTTGACGTAATACATAACGATTTTCCTAACTAATGCGGCTGTAGGGTCAGCCTCGCTAAATCTGCTCAGCGCGAATATTCCCAGCGAATGTACCAAACGTGCTTCTACCGACGCGTGAATCCACCCAGTGCATACTTGTGCCGCCGCCATTCGGCAAGATTTCACAGCTTATGCCCGTGCGGGCTCTCGCTGAGTGGATATACGTTGGATGGATTAACATGGGGTAGATTTCACTCTTCAAATGTGGTGGTATCGCGGGGGCACATTTTTTTTTTCACTGGGAGGATGGGAGGATTCACGCCTAGGTGGATTTGCGCTGGTTATATTTTTGCTAGTAATTTACGTCTCAATGTCGCGAAGTTGACCCGACTCCTTTTTAAATTTTTTTTTTTACTCCGGAAATAACAGGGGGAGGGCATCGAAGATTTTCTACCAAGAGTTTCCTGCTCCTGACTCGCTCCGAGCGCCAATAGTATATGTCGGGTACATGTGCGGGGTCCCCAGTTTCTAAAAACCATAACTCGGTGACCAATCGTCCGATTCACATGTTATTCGCACCATTAAAAATGGTTTTCTTTCTAGTTTCTGCTGATATCAATATCTCAATATGTCCAAAAAGTGACTTTAGACTCCTTTTGAAAATTGTCGGGTGGCGTGGTCGGGTACATGTGTGGGGTCCCCAGTTTCTATAAACCATATCTCAGTGACCAATCGTCTGATTCACATGTTATTGGCACCATTGAAAAGGATTTTCTTTCTAGTTTCTGCTGATATCAATATCTCGAAATGTCCAAAAAGTGACTTAAGACTCATTTTGTGGTGGCGGGTCACAATATACCCACAAATTTAACTCTTAAACTCCGAGAACTAAATGACTTCCATTCTATAGAATGGAAATCATTGAGTTCTGGGAGTTTAAGAGTTATATACGATACCAAAGAATACATTACGATGTATTGTCTTTGACGATGCTAAGCCAAATACTGTACAATAAAAGTCATGTTACAACGACATCTGACCACAACACCTTACTGCCCAGTGCAAGTACTACCACAATTCTGTAGGGGCATTGGCTGCATGCATTAGCGCCTTCAGGAAGCACATCAAAACGGTCCTGTTTCTAGACTTCTGCTCTCCATTTCGGACTGGCAATGCACTAAAGTTGTTTTTCCTTTGAGCGTGCTGTTAGCATGTTAGTGGATGCGCGTTACAAGCGAACATCACCATCATCATCTTATCACTGATATTTCTCAGACTGGTACTGCCTTGAGATGGCCTTAGTAGCCTGTTCGGCATTAAACCTTAACAATTAAATAACAAACTTACTCAGAAATGATCATCAGTCTATAGAAGTAACAGAAAGCCTTCCTTGATGCAAATTGTGCTGTATTACCTCATTCAGCCCGGCGCACGTATTTCCCAAATTTTGGAGGCGTTATCTAACGACTATGCACCTGTTGCAGGAGATGGATGGACTATGATAATTCAAGGGCAGTGCCAGATTAGCTTGGTGCCGACAGTACAGGCGCCAAGCTAATCTGGCACTACCCTTGAATTATCATGGTCGACCCATCTCCTGCTGTAGTGCGTCAATGCTGAATAGGTTAATTCTGTGCCTACTACGTAACTTTTCTGCGTTATATACTCTGCCACCAAGATGACATTTGCTACGAGTTCATGTCATTTCTGTATGCCGGAATCACCTCGACAAAAGAGCTACCGACAGCCAAATGGTTAAATGTGACAGCCAACCAGTCCCTGACAAAGCGCCTATGGTGTTATTGTAACACGTATTATTGATTGCAGGATTTGCAAAGCAGCATGATTTGTCCTTGAATAAAAGTCGCGTGTCAGTCCCATTCTTTCGTTGACAATGTGCACAGGATTAGGCCACGATTTATTCTGGGATCGCATGCCCGAGTTAACACTGAGCTCTGGGTTCCTAACATGCAGAGTCACGATGTAACATTTAGAACGATTTACAATCATTGAGGCTGACAGGAGAGAGAGAGAGAGAGAGAGAGAGAGAGAGAGAGAGAGAGAGAGAGAGAGAGAGAGAGAGAGAGAGAGATAGAGAGAGAGAGAGAGGGAGGGAAAGAGGGAGGGAGGGAGATAGGGAGGGAGAGAGAGAGAGAGAGAGAGAGAGAGAGAGAGAGAGAGAGAGAGAGAGAGAGAGAGAGAGAGAGAGAGAGATGATGATGATGATGATGATGAAACGTTTTTATTCAGGATAAAAAGTTTTAGGCAAAGCAATGCCTATCTTCCAAACTGTCCTGCTACTCTACACATATAAAAATACATCAGACGATACAGCAAAAGATTAAACATGTGTAAGTAAAAAGACAATCCCCCCCCCCCCCCCCCGCTCACACCCCCCCCCCCACCCCACCTCAGAAAAAAAGGAAAAAAAAAAAGAAAAGAAAAGAAAAAAATATATATATATATATATATATATATATATATATATATATATATATATATATATATATATATATATATATATATATTATTCTTTACTTTTAACAAAGGCTACTCTGATTGAGTGCATTTTTTTGGCTTTGGGCGACGCCTTTGTTAAAAGTAAAGAAAGAATATATAAAATGAGTGACCAGTTGGAGGCACCGACTACTTTTCTTGTAATGGTGCTTGCTTTCATTTTAGCGCAAATTAAGTGGGACATATGGCGCAATTATTCTTACATGAAAAAAAGTGTGGCCGACAGGAAAATGGTGCAGCCAATGGAAACTCTGGCCATATTCAGAGGAGGCATTGTAGAGCAATACCTGGCCATGAGTTTCTACTCCAGTTTCAGCAAGTATGCATGTATTCGCAACTCTCTGGAACATTCAATAGAGCATTCAACATTCTTTCGACGACATTCGACCCAGACGATGAGGTGAAGGCCACAGGAAGCCCCGCTTTCGCTAGTTCATAACCCCTTCACTACCACTGATCGTACATTGTACGTCTGAAATTCACTTGTGTAAATCCAACGCGAAAGAGCTCCAGCCGCCCCATGAATAACGAATACAAAATGGTGTCAGCAGGAGGTATAGATCCCCATGAGCCCCCGCAATTGCGGGGGCTCATGGGGATCTATACTTCTTGCAGTAGTGCCGCGGTGTTCATTTTTTCTCGGCAGTGCACGAAGTTAAGAATAGTCAATATAATATTAACTATATATATACATAATATAATTATTTTCTACGATTTTAAAGTTGTTTTGCTGTGTTTTTGCAGAGTGGGGGATCCTTTCTGTTCGTGCGCTTCCCGCTGCAGCGTGGGGAGAACACTAGCTGTGTGGCCAAGGCGTGTATTCAGGCCAAGACGTCAGATCTGGGCGGCCGCTTCGTCGGCATCGCACGAAAGGTGGGCACTTGTACACATCGCAGACGGGCACAGCGAAACTTGCCACGCTATCTGAGTGGCCCTCGGTCAGTCTAGTGGTGTACACCGAACTTATCCCGGGTCCGCCATCTGGCGTCGCATGGCCAAAATTTCCCCTCGGGGGATAATACGTATTACAGTGTTGTGTTGTGTTGTTGTGTTGTGTTGTATTGGTCATTCTGGAGTATTGCACCGGCAGGATAGCCCTAGATCAGATTAACCCATTTGGTGACATTGCTCACGGATTGCGCGTCTGAAACGAAACGACTGCACACTGAATGACATTTCCGTGAAGAACGCAGATGTAAATGGTACACAAAATAGGTATAAAAAACAAAGGACTAACAAGAGACAGAAACCCTCATGAGCCCCTGCGACTGCGGGGGCTCATGAGGGTTTGTGTCTCTTGAAATTGGATTTCACTCTACTTGCCCCGGCGGTTAAGAGGTTAAAGAATGAAAGACACCTCATGTCTGCTGGCAGCTGAAATTTGTTACCTACTTTTTTTTTGTTAGCGACCACAAAAAGCGAAACAGCATGAACATTAGTTTTGGTACATTCGCCAAACGCGTGCAGCTGCAGCACAAATGAGCTACGAACCAAACTGACAAAGCTAGCCAGGTTTCTCCATACCCCGTCACAAGCAATTAACGACAGTAAAAACTAATAACAAGATAATACAAACATTATTCACACATAACAATTAAACCCCTTCATTAACCCGTCCAGCGCCAACACCCTACAGCAGGCGCCAAGCTAATCTGGCACTACACTTGAATTATCATGGTCAATCCTCTTCCTGCAAGTGGTACATAGTTGTTAAGTAACACTTTCAAATTTCGGGAAATGCGCCCATGGCGCTAAAAGGGTTAAAGAATTTGAACACCACCCAACTGCAAGAGGCAACGAACTTCATGAGCCCCCCGCAGATGCGGGGGCTCATGAGGTTCTTCGCCTTTTGCTGACCCTATTTCACCTCCGTGTTCCTTGGATTGGTGGGTATATTCGTATTAAATTGGCCTTACTTTCAAAGACATAATTTGTGTTAACTGCCAGTGCATGAGTTGCGCCTATTTCTCCATCTTTGTTCAGGTGTTCGACTTTGGGTTTCCCCCTGGCCTTGACGACGGCTGCGCGGTCTTCCAGTTTCCCAGCCTGAACAACGCGGAGGTATTTTATCAGAGCGACAAGCGGATCCGTCAGCCGGACTTCCCTCCTCCACAAGGGCACGCGGAGATTTTCGCCATCAGCCTTCAGAACGACCCCAACACCATGCAGCGTAAGTAGGAGACAAACAAAGCAAGCAAGAAAGACAAACAGGCAACAAACTTAATAAACAAGAAAGCAACTTACCAACCACCCTCTAGGTGTCGAGTAAATCTGTGCACCACCCTTGAACTGTTGGGTAGTTACATCTGCTGCTGTGGGACGTGAGGACTAAATGGGCTAGATTAACCCTACGGGGACAGTATTTCAGTCAATACCTTCTGTCATCCTGCCTACCAATGGTTTTAGTGCAGTCCAGTGACAATGCGTTACGCCCTGAATGCAACTTACGGGATTAACTCCTTCACTGTCGAAAATAAATCAACAAGAGCCATCAGCATGGCTACCTTTTACTATATTAAAAAATTGTTATGATAACAGTTTGCTTTTCTAGTAAATACTGAAACTCGACGACTGTGTTCGTCCATCCATCCATTTATCCGTCCGTCCATCCATCCATCCATCCATCCATCCATCCATCCATCCATCCATCCATCATAATAGGTTTCTAACTATGACTGATAATAATTGATGACTATTTTCAAGTGTACGACACCTTCCTGCTGTCCGAGGTGTCCCTGAACGCGGGGTTTAGCGACGCCAGCATGGTGGAGTATCAGGAGAAATTCATGGAGCCCTATTCTGCCCTCCTATCGGAGAGAGATGCTTTGCCCTACGCTGCCCTTTCCAAGGGGCAGGACGACCGGAAGTCCCTGCGCCGCCACTTTTTCCCCACCAAAGTCTTGGTGACGCTTCACATGTTCCGCGGGCCTAAACATCTGGAGAGCGTGATGGAAGACAGTGAGTATCTATATGTTCTTCTCTTGCGAACAAAGTCCACATCTAAAAGATGTAAAATGCAGAGAATACCCCAGCGAAAAAAGAAAGAAAACACACTTAGAAAAGACAGTTACAATACAATTTATTAATCGGTAAAATCATTTTTTTCCCAAATAGATTTTGAAACAAACAAGTATACAATTCGCGACTTATCTTGTCATTGTGAAGAAGCTAAGTGATAACATTTCGTTTTCCTTTTTTCAAAATATACGAACAAACAAGTATACAATTCGCTACTTATCTTGTCAGTATGAAGAAGCCAAGCGGCAGCCTTTGGTCAGTTGCCGCTTGGCTTCTTCACACCGACAACATAAGTAGCGAATTGTATACTTGTTTATTCGTTCTTTATTACTATTATATATAAATATTAATAAATCGTATTGCAACTGCCTTTTCTAAGCGTGTTTCTTTCTTCGTTGGGTTATCCCTTTCAAAACAAGTTCACTCATTCGTGATGTGCAGTATACCGAGACGCGGCTTTATTCGCGATGGATGGCTCTGGAACTTTTATGTTCGTAAGGTGAAGGTCTCACTGCAGGAAGCCTCGCTTTCCATTCTCGTTCTGACTGTCACACTGTGGGGTGCCGTTATTCTGAGACGGTCTCATGTTACTGCAGGCCACGAATCCCTTAGAGATTTCGCATTTTAGAACACTAAAAGAAGAAATTTGCAAAGAATGGCGTTGAAAAAATGTTGCATTAGATCGCGGCGACCCAGACAGTCAGGTGAATGTCCCTAGAAGCCTCCCTTTCCCTGATGAGAACAGTCACTATTTGCCGGCTCTCCTAATGCATCGGCTTGCCGCAGTCTGCCAACTACCCCCTTCCACTGAACTGTTCATTAGTGATCTTTGTTTCTATTAACCCTTTGGCTCTCGGCAGCGTTTTTGGTCGGAATCACCGCGACCAAAAGCGCTGCCGACAGCCAAAGGGTTATAAGAGAAAGCAGTAACTCTATTTTCTTTTGTTTGCAGAGCGTTATTCCCACCTGAGGGCCATCCACAACGCAATGGCCACAGAGAGATGTTCCATCTTCACTATTGACCGACAGGCCTGCCCTTAATGTAGGTTATCCATTAATCAAAGTCAAAAGTAGGTCACAATTGCAGTTTAAGTTCGACGAATGAAACAGCGGATGAAAAGCCCGAACAAAAGAAATGTGATGTCGTTTATTTGTCCGGGCTTTTTAAACCTTTTAATCTTGATACACTATTGCTTGAAAGTAATTTGACTATGATAGTTCAAGAGTGGTGCCAGAATAGCTTGGCGCCCCAGGTGCTAAGCTATTCCGGCACCACTCGAACTAAAATGGTTGGTCTGTCTCCTCATCTGCAATGTAGCCTTGAATCTGTAATCTAATGGATATGTAGCCTTGGGACAGTAAGCAGATTAAAAAAAAAAAAAAGCCCTGGGGTGGGGGTGGGGGGGTGGGGGGGGGGGTGGGGGGGGGGGTTCTAATACATGAACGCGGACTATCAAGCGTCGGCCTGGGCTAAATAATAAGTTCTAGCCAAAACATAAACCATTTGCATGTCCGTAGCGGTTTTTGTCGCGATGATTCCTGTAGGAATCATCGCGACAAAAACCACTACCGACACGCAAAGGCTGTAAACAACAGTAGACTAGAACTTATGATCTAGACCGAGCCCAGCGAAAGCTAGGCCAGAACTTTGGACAAAGCCGACGATTATACTGAGTTCGCCTGTGTAATATCATAGTTCAGAGTCAGACTTCCGCCTGCAGAGCGGTTCAAGGGAGGGAAACGGTGTGCAAACTAAGCAGTTCTCAGATTGGGGAAGGTAACTTGTTGGATTATTGAAGAAAACTGAATATTTAATATTTGTCGCCCTTGGATATACATCTGTCGCCATGTGTAAAATATATTTGCCTCCCTTTGAAAACGTCAGCAAGATGTAATCTTTATGAGAACGAAACGTGCACTGTAATGTTGTTATGCAGTTCTCTCTACTGTAGGTAGAGATACAAAACTATATTATGATGGCTAATTTTATTTTATTCAACTTTTATTTCATTTTTATTCAACTTTTTTTTTCATTTTCCGGCTGATAAATAAGACTGAGATAGAGAGAGAGAGAGAGAGAGAGAGAGAGAGAGAGAGAGAGAGAGAGAGAGAGAGAGAGAGAGAGAGAGAGAGAGAGATTTTCTAATGCCCTTTTTACAACACTTTAGTTGGACTTCTTGTTGTTCTTTCAGCCACACTGTTCAATGTGCTGCTTTTTTTCTTTTTTTTTTTTTTTTCGGGTTGGGGGGGGGGGGGGGGGCGGGGGGGGGGGGGGGTTGAAATTCCCCCTCCGTGGAAGCCGCTAACTAAGACTTTTCATAATCCTTGTGTGTACGCACACGTAAGAGATGATGTCAACTGCGAGTCGTGTGCAAGATAACGTACAAAAAAGAAGAACAGAAACGTCTTTTTATTTTATGGCATCCGAACTTCGAAAAAAATTTATAATAAGACACAAATTGACGTTTTCTTGCAGACATACTATGAACATTACTATTACTCACAAACATACTATTACTCACAAACCAGATAGGTGAGGCTAGCACTGATAGAGCTGTACACATACCAAGGAGAATTACTCAGCGCTGGACAGACAAACAGTTAGATCCCCTGCCCCCGGGGGCAGGGGATCTAACTGTTTGTCTGTCCAGTGCTGAGAAATTCCCCTTGGTATGTGTAATCTATTAACACATTCTAGCCCAGGACTGACCGAAATCCCCAATTTTTGAAGTTGCCCTCTGAAGGACCATATGACAATGCTAGAGACAGACCGATCAATACAGTTCAAGGGTGGTGCCAGAACAGCTTGGCGCCTATAGGCGCCACTCTATTCTGACAACACCCTTGAACTATCATGCTCGATTTATGTCTTGCTGTGGTGTGTCGGGGCTGAATGAGTTAACCGGACTAAGCTCACTCATGCAGCTGAGCCCTGGTCTGTATTTTTGGACCTGAAGGCTCTAGGCCGTAAAGCCCAGATTCACAATCCAGCACGCAACTTGTATTTATTTATTCAACAGGTGACTGTGATATTTATTCTTTTCTTTGACAGAAGCAAATACTTGTCTGAGAACTTTTTCAGTTCTTGCAATAACGTGCAAACAAAATGCACAGGCCTGTTTTCCGTCCATGTTTAAATGTTCTTTACTATTATTACTTCTTTATATTGCATTTTGTCCTCCTTATAGCTCTACGTTGTTCTTTATTATTATTATGGTTAGGTACGTGTAAATGTTTCATTGTGAAACTATACATATATAATTGCAGTTGTTTGACAGCACACACATATCAGTGCACCTTTACCGGAATATAATAAAACCTGCTTTGAGCATCCACTTTTTGTGCAAGAAAAAGGTCTTAACCCTTTTCATGCTGATACACCCAATGCTTGAAATAAATCCGACTATGATAGTTCAAGGGTGGTGCCAAAATAGCTTGGCGCCTGAGGCGCCAAGCTATTCTGGCACCACCCTTGAACTAAAACCAGCTGACCTATCTCCTAATCTGTCATGTAGCCTTCATAGGACCATAAGCAAATTTTTACAAAATCAGCCTCAGGATCTAATGGGTTAAAAGACCGGTGTTCTCACAGGAGACGCATTAAATGACAAAAAGCGTCACCTGTCATTAAAAAAATGTGTGTGGCTACACCTACATGATGGTCTTTAATAGTAGTAGTAGTAGTAGTAGTAGTATGTGTGAGGGCAAAATACACCGTGAGGCCTTTGCAAATGTCCTTTCTTTCTTTAATTACTTTATGGGTCTGTTATGCATTCAAATTTTCCTATAAATCATTCATCATAGCAATAGAAAATCTCTTTAAATTTTGGTAATTCGTCCAGCTGATTTTTAAAAGAATTTATATTAGGTGCTTTTTTTTTAATGAAACTGGTAACTCATTCCAAACAATGGCAACTCTGTTAGAAAAACAAAACTTCTGCAGGTTAGTGTTGCAATGCCGTACAAAGATTTTCCCTTCAGAGTTTCGGGTTCTGTCACAAAACGGTGCTGCAAAAAAAGTCGTTTCAGTTTAGGTCGTCGATGCCATTATAAATTTTAAAAACTTGGATTAAGTCTCCACGTATTCTACGTCCACGTAAGGAGTGTAGTCCAAAGTATTTGAGTCTGTCTAAGTAAGTCGTATTTCTACATTCTGTAACCTGCTTTGTTGCTCGTCTCTGTACCCTTTCGAGTGCAACTGATTGTCTCTTTAAACCTGGGTACCAAACGGCAGTGTTTGCATATTCTAAACGTGGTCTGACTAGTGATTTATACAGTTTATTAAAAATGTCCTTATCCAAATAATTAAAGGCTCTCTTAACTACTCCAACCATTTTGTTGGTCTTATTGATACAGTTCTGAATACGGGGATCAAAAGATAAAACTTTATAAAAACAACAACACCTAAGTCTCTTTCCTTCTCACAAGATACCACCGTATTAATGTCGCTGTTAACTTTCATCAAGTAATCATGTTCGGGATTGTTCCTTCCATCATGCAAGACCTTGCATTTCTCTACATTAAAATGCAAATCCCATGTGTCGGATGACAGGTGATTGCTCAGAAGGCTGGTCGCTCAAAACAGGTTTTGCCGTATTTTCGACATTACAGCCGCGAATTACATTATTAACTAGTTTTTCATAGTCAATTAACCCATTCCCTGCCACTGTACGTATATTTTTGTTTCTGAAATCTTGGTTCAATCTGCGACCAACAGCCAACACCGCCCAAGAAACATGGATACACATTGGTCTCAGCAAGAGGCATAGATCCTCATGAACCCCGCAGTCGCGGGGGCTCATGAGGATCTATGTCTCTTGCAGTTGGATCATGTTCACTGGGTTTTTTTTTTTTCTCGGCAGAACGCTCGAACACTGTTATTTTTCCATCCGTCGGGTTTGCTGCTTTTCAGCCATGTTGCCATTCGACCTTATCATACCAAGATTCACACATTGGAAACGTGCTGGATACCTGGCTTTATCTCGCGTATCCGGATGCGGCACGTGGCAAATGAGTTAAAAATAGTTAAGCCGACGTATTACATACACCATTTAAAAAAAATTGAATTAATGAAACAGAAATAAGTCTTAGTATTGTCAATATAATGTTATTTTGACGTTTTCCTTTTGTTCGAAAACGAAAGGTCCTTGTGCTGTTTGTCTGCCGGTCTGTGATTTTGGACCTTATGTGGCTTACAGCCGTAAGGTCTAAAGTCACAGACCAGCGCAAAGACAATGTTTGACGTAGTAAAATTATGTTTTGTTCGTGACTGTTCGGGCTACGCACACCTGTGATAAAATCAACTATTTTCGAATTATTAAACAAAAAACGTGTTAAGATAGCAGAATGCGTGTTCCTTTCTTTTGTTAGTTCATTGTTGTTCAGTAAGCAAAATATCACCGGGCAGAGCTCGGTCGCTGTCGGCCTGGCGCACTGTGCTTGCGTGCAGGGGCGACCGTCTTGGGCCAGACGACGTTTTGTATACGGAAGTGAGGCTGAGCGATAAATAAATGACCGCTTAACTCGTTCAGTGACAAGAAAATATGAGCATCGCCCAACTGCAAGAGTTGCGGGGGCTCATTAGGATCTATGCCTGTTGCTGCCACCACTTTGAATCCATGTTCCTAGGAAAGCTAGGACACTTTGCCGGTGTTAAATTAACTCATTCTACCCCAGACACACCACAGCAAGATAAAGATCGACCATGATAGTTCAAGGGTGATGCCAGAATAGCTTGGCGCCTACCGGCGCCAAGCTATTCTGGCATCACCCTTGACTGAACTTTTATGGTCGATCTGTGTCCTGCACTGCAATGCAGTCTTCAGAGGACAACAGCAAAATTTGGGGATTTCGGTGATGGGGTAGAATGAGTTAACAAAGACTGCAGAAACACACATCTGCGTCAACTGGCACTGAACGGGTTAATCTAGCCATGAGAATTTCGAAACACACATACGCCCGCACACACACGCACACAGAATTGAAAAGAACGCAGTTCGTTACAACGTAGAATGATACGTTTATTTTCAACAACATTATGTCTCCAATACACTGGAAGCAAGTGTATGAGCTGTACACCTAGTCAGTCGTGTAGACATCACATTACAAAGATTAGAAACGCGCAAATACATACAAGTAATACTACATTTAAAATGTCATCACATACAGAAAATGGGGACCAGACACATGCACTCGGCAGACCCGTAAGAATTTCTGCCCAAGAAAGGCCAAATGGCAGTAAGTCCATTTTGTGCTAAGCGAGATTTTAATACAATCAAAATCTGGCTTTTCATAAAAATGGATTTACTCTCTTTTGCCTTCCTGCGGCAGAATTCCCCCAACGGGCCTTTTTTTTCTCTATAAATAGACTTAAGAATACTTATACGTTACAAGTTATCATTTCATCAGACCTTCAATCATCAACAATCGACTAGCAAATCATAAACCGCTCGAATACTTTGCAAAGTTCTAAATTAACCGTTCACACTTTCTTCTTCTTCCTCTCCGTCCCCAGGATAAGATCAAGCAAAATGCGGAACGTGCATTGAGCAGTGACAAAGTGGGGACAATATTTCTATCATGCAACCGTCTACATTTTAACAACAGCCAACATCCGCAGAAATGATTCGGTGTACTGGTCTGTGATTTTGGACCTTACGGCTGAAAGCCGTAAGGTCCAAAATCATAGACCAGCACCCATTTTGGGACTGACAACTCTTACTGAAAAATATTCACCGACACACACATACATATAAAAGAATATTGAGCAGAAAAAAAACACCCAAACAAACGACGAGCACCAAATAAATGTATGGTTCTTAGAGTGTACACACGGTGGACAACTGTACGCCAGAACCTCAAAGCCATACATCTCACGCAACGTTTCCGCTGTATGGTATTGTCGCTTTGGGACATGCATCAAAGTGCTGAAGACGCAGGTATTCTGCGGTCCCTGTGTCTTCAAGCGTGTATGTATTTTCTGCATTACAGTCGAAATATTCGCAAGGATTAGTTTTGGTATGCTGTGCATCAGACGCTTAAGTGCAAATTACGTCGCAAGAAGTTACTTCTAGTATAATTCGCGGTCAGAAGCTGGGTTGTTGTTGATGAGCGCCTTGTCACCAAAAGGTCTCTCATGTGCCTGCGCTGCCTAAGACATGCTAGAAACGATGCATCTTCATGCTGCAGGAATGTCAGCATGAATTAAGAAATGTCAAAATGACGTATGAAGTGTCCAAGTACAGTTCCCTTCAGTATGACGTATCTCATACACACAATGACACAAACTCACTCACACCTGACAAACTGCAGCAGGAGACGTATCTACACCATGATAAATCAAGGGTAGTGCCAGATTAGCATGACGCCTGCAGGGCGCCTTGCTAATCTGGCACTACCCTTGAAATCTTGGTCCGCCCACCTGCCTCAACTTTTGTGTAGCATTATGGGGATGCTTTCCAAGTTTATACAACGCACTTGCCTTGTATGAACGATTAAAAAATTAATGATGACAAGATTACCGAGATCATCAGAAAAAAGTTTGTCCATACGAAGACATACCGTATAAATGATATACAGATTTGCAAGAAACACAAACCAACTTTTCAATGTCACAAAGTCAAAGCACAAACAATAAGTGTGCGCTAGGTATGACGTCCTTGAAGACAAACTGATTAACTCATTCAGCCCGACGCACGTATTTCCCAAATTTTGGAGGCGTCATCTAACGACTATGCACCTGTTGCAGGAGATGGATCGACCATGATAATTTAAGGGTAGTGCCAGATTAGCTTGGCGCCGACAGGCGCCAAGCTAATCTGGCACTACCCTTGAATTATCATGGTCGACCCATCTCCTGCTGTAGTGCGTCAGGGCTGAATGGGTTAAGTTAGCTCAGGGTTAGTCGCCATCAGCTGACAAAATCAAGGAACATTCATGTCCTAGGTTTCGCACGGAACGGGAAAAAGTCAGAAGAGCTGACACCTTGTTCTAGTAACCCCTTCACTGCAGATAAAATCTGAACACCACCCAACTACGAGAGGCAAAGATCCTCATGAGCCCCCCGCAGTTGCCGGGGCTCATGAGGATCTATGCCTTTTGCTGAAACCACTTTTGTGTTCATGCTCCTTTGACGGCTGGGGATCTTCGGAGCTGAATTAACCAGCGGTTTCAAACAACACAATCTACGTCACCGGCAATGAAGAGGTAAACACAATAACGTGATACCACATATACACGTATTATGCAGATTTCACAATATCAATACAGCTGAACCTGGTTTGAACAAACAATTTTTTTTAAAAGAAGAAAAAAGAAAAAAAAAAAAAAAGAAAGTTGCGCGAAAAGGACCGATGCTTTCTCAAGAGAAGTCTTGAACAGCACACACAAACACACAAAAACAAAAACAAAACAAACAAAAAAAATCACAGCCACCTCAATAACGGTCTTTATAGTGAGGGCTGTAAGCAAAATGATGGGGACAGAGATGACAAAAGCACCAAACTTTTTGGAGATGTTTGTTAGGTCCTATAGGAACAATTTTTGATATGTTCCACAAAAACAGTGGCAGCTGATGTTCTCACGTGACAAGTATCAAAAAATGATGACGCGACAAATGGAAAAAGTCAAGAAAAAGTTTGTTTGGCTTGCTAATGGTTAATTTTTATTGATAAATTTGTCTAATTTTGATAAAATAAATACACAAAACTAATAGTAGACATAGCAGACATGTTTAAACAAATATGGTAGAAAGCATTAAAGGCTTAATGTTCAGTCAGCAGCAGTTTTTCCGCAATACGTTTGGGTTTGTCAAGTCAAATGTTCATATGAAATTAACATCTAATCCTTCATGCAGTTACACTTGCAAAGGTCTGTACATCTCCACGTGGCTTTTTTTGCAAGAACATTTTCCGGTACAACTAGCAGCAGCTTTGCAGCTACACTTGACATGTTCACTACATGCTTCTGAAACAATTGGTAAAGATGTCCACAGTGCAATCCAACAACAAGTGGTGGCGTGTATTTTCCAGCCCCATCTTTTTGGGGTTGGTATTTGCTGTTGAGATTGATCGCTTGTTGTCCAGATTCCAAATTGGTAGACACAACGCTTTGTGTGTTGCAGGAGAGCACCTTGTGTGGGAGGAATAGTGTCCATGGTTTTTCTTTGTTGGCAAAACATTAACCAACTAGCCTCATTCACAGTCTCAAATCCGCTTGTCTTCTGGTAGATGAGGACGGTGAAGTCCTCCAGAAGTTTAAAGTTCTCATCACTGATGCCCACCTCTATGAAAGGGTGACTGGCGATGTCATTGAAGGCCTTGGTCACATCAGGGAAAGATTTTCAAGTCTCCTAGGCAAGCTTTTTCCCCTTCCAAGAAAGGCTGATACTGTATTGCAGCCTGTGAAGCTGTGGAAAACTGGCAAGGCAGTTGACATTTCTTTGCCAAGGGTTAGGACCCGAGCGTTGATATGAATGTAGGAAAAGCTCCTTTCTGTGCCAAACCCAACCCAGATGTTCAGTGTCGAGCATATGTCTTGCAGGTGGTAAAACTTGCCAGTCAATATGACAATAACATCGGTGTCCACGGTGCGAACAAAAGCAAGTCTTTGAACCCTGCTGTAATGCATCTTCCACATGGAAGAGTAGTCTGGTATCGGCCTCTTATGGTTGCAGGCAGGTATGACGTAGTCACTTCCTCTGATGATAACATTTTCTCCTTGTGTCACCACCACTGTTTTGCCAGGAGGAAAATCATTGCTTTCAATCTTCTTGGACATAAATTCAAAGAATTCTTCCTTGTTTTCTGCATCACGCAGGAAGTCCTGCCACTGTCCTGGGATTTTGTTCTGGCCGGACACTTTTCTTCTCATGCCTTTTCCTCTCTTTTCTCTGGCAGAACCTTTGATGCTGTTTTTGAGATGCCTGTCCCAAACAATGTCAATCCTCTCTGCAGTCTCAAGCTGATGCCATACATGAGGCAAGAACACGTCGGCAGCATAGTCATCAAATGTCTTCACGCCACTAACAGGTAGAAGATGCACCACAGCTGCGCCGTCAAGCACCTTCACTTTAAAAGTATCGGGTAGATCTTTCTCACATGTTTTCTCCAAAGATGCGAGTAGCTCAGGAGGAGCGTCTAGGACTTTTATTTCTGGATGTTGTACATCCTCATCGAGTTGCTCTAAGGCTTCTGCCAGTTCAGTTGTGTCATATGGTTCAACATCGTCCAGTAAGTGTGTAGCAGATGCCTCCACTGTCTTTGTTAAACATGTAAGTAGATCAGATTTCTTACCGAGAGGAATTTTTCCTCTGTCTAGCAAAGACGGAGGGAACGGGTGGATTTCATGGCTGAAAAAGGAAGCCATATCAGACTCACACTACTCACAGTGTTGTGCCATGATGTATAGTCTGGAGAATAGGCTGACATCAGTCTTCAAATCTGCAGAGTTCTTTTTGTTGGGATAATGAATGGACCTTTCACAATCAGTCAAAACTGAGTCGCAGTGGTGGTTGTACTGTTGTTCACCAAGATCCTCAATGGTGCGGACTATATGTATGACATTGGGACATCATGAGAATCTAATGTCATTAATTCTCCACTGTCTGTCAAGAAAAGATTGCCCATTTCTTTGAACACTCTTGTAAGGCTGAGAGTTTGTTGTTTGAAACACTCTTGAGTTGACAAACCTTCTTCACGATGAGAGTGTTTTGCACAGTTTAGTCTTGAACAGTCTTTAAACTCAGTCAGCATGCGTGCTTGTTCTGGACCTGCCATTTTCGGAGAGCAGATGGGCTTTCTGTAAGCCATACGGCTCCACCAGAGCCTGTCACCAAGTCATTATTTTGTTCATGAGCCTGATCTAATGACATATTTGAGAACTTGTGTGCCGTTTTTGAGACAACCCAGTGACCATGCTCAACAAATTCTTCCAAGGTAAAAGGTGGCAGTTTTTTCATGTCTCGAATGTGAACAGGAACCCAGCGGGCATAGTAATTCGGATGGTCCAGGGAAAAGAACCACTTGGCCTAGCTTTCAGGGAACCCGCATACAACCCAAAGTCAGCTTCACGATGTGCTCTGACAAACAGAAGAACAAGAGTTCAAGTCTGAGTATGGTGTCCCAATGCTGAAATGTGGGGCTCTTTCCAACCATTTCTTGTAGCCAGCTTCTTTTGACTCTTTTTCTGCTTCAGGCTGCAAGGTGAGAAATGCTTCGCTTTGGAGTTTTCTCAAAACGACAGCGTTAACTTGATGGGCATGGCGTGTTCCGGTTACGTGAGAACAGCTCAGAAACGACTCTGCTGTGCCTGATGAAGCAATCCCTGCGCCTAGTTATTGACCAAGTCCTCCGCTGTGAAGCTTTCATCAAAGGGAAGAGTCACAGGTAGCATGCGCAGTCCCTGAAAGTCACTGACGATATTCCCAAAAGTTTTTATATGGCTGCGACTTGTTTTTACTCCCATGGGACTTCAAGGGGCAGTTCAACTTCGCACTAGTTATTTGGTGGCAAATCAAACAGGCTTGCCAATCCATCTTTTACCCACTATAGGTCAACCCTGGAACAAGCTATAAAAAAAAAAACACCCTTTTTATAACAAACAATTATGGGACCATACACAGTATAATGCTTTGTTTCTTTTAGTCCAGTGGCTTCTTGTATGACTCATATAAAATAATTAATCTATTCAAAGAGTCTTTTCTCATTTAATTAATGTCGGTTGTCAAAGACACAACCACAACCAATAATTTGTTCGCGTTCGCCACGCTTTGCGAATTAAATAGTCTGTTTCTCGGAACCTATTGCTGTGCTACCTTGGAACATATCAAAATCTGAAAGCATAAAGCATGTAGATCATCTGGAAAAATTATGGTACTTTTGTCAGCTCAGTCCCCATCTCATCAAATAATGGGTCTTACAGCCCTCACTATTAATGACAGGTGAACGTTTACAAAGGTGGGTGCTTAAAACAGTTTTCTGCTGTACAAAACAAAATAAAATAAATATATATTTCTTTTTAATTTTTTTTTAAAAATTCCATAGACACTCGATCTCGACTCCAAAACCGCCATACATAAAACATGATACAACATAGCTCAATGACAGTTCCACCACAGTAACGCGGAAATCACTCACATCCAGAATTCCTATTCAAACTACACGCAACCCCACCCCCCCCCCCCCCCCCGCTTGTGCACACACAAGTACTGCACGCGTTCACAGTACTGGCGGCTGCACAAGGGGGTAGTTAAAGGGACCTGCCCCAAGCACTACTGGGTTCATAGCTGGCAATATCTCCTTCACAAATGTTCTTGGTATGCCCTAACCCTTTCCCTTTCCGCCGGATGTATGTTTGGTTTCTGCAATCTTTGTTCATTCACCGACCAAAAGCCAAACCCGTACAAAGAACATGGATACAAATTGGTCTCCACAAGAGCCATAGATCCTCATGAGCCCCCGCTGTCGCGGGGGCTCATGAGGATCTATGCCTCTTGCAGATGGGTGGTGTTAGATAGTCCTCGGCAGTGAAGGGGTTAAAATAATGCTGGACAAAAGGGCTCAAGTAAACTTGTAAGGTTCCAGTGTCGTAAAATGAATACTTTTCTGCTCTTCTTCTACCTGTACGCAGAAGAGTACTTCCGCTTACAGAAGTGGCAGCAGAAATCATCTATTACGTGTACTTTACTCACACGGATTGTCCAAAGAAGGGTAGAAAAGCCTTCGCCAAGGCAATATTGATCACCCGTTGTATTGGCAACTGCTAGCTCTTCAAGCCCGCCATGTCGCAGATCGCTTCAAGCTTCCAACTTTTTAACACAAACAATGAAAATGGAAAGAACACATCAAATGGTGTTGTCAGAACAATGAAACGTGTACACAGGCAAATGCATGGCATGGTAGATTGCACATGAAAACTCGACTAGCCATCACAGTCGCATACATGTTTTTAACTCACAGGCGTCGGATGATCGTTCAGTAATTGATCAACCCTATATTAACATTGGTGGTAGGAAATAGCAACAATCATCCTATGCCTGTGTTATACCCTTTGACGCCCGGAACTTAATGACCTTTATTCCATGGAATGGAAGTCATTCAATTCTGGAAGCTAAAAAGTAATGCCTACCTATCCCGAATGGTCGAGCACAGGTTAAGAAAATAGAAAATGAGCGTTTTATCGTGGTGTTACCTATTAACCCATTGTGCTCCAGAGGCGGATCCAGGGGGGGGGGGGGGGTAAATGCCCCCCTCCCCCTCCCCAAATTTGTTAAAATGCTATAATAAAGTCCGTTTTCGGGGTTGTTTGGCCCCCTTCCCCCTCCCAAACAAGAAGTTGCCCCCCCCCCCCCTTTTGGAGGTAAGTGATCCGGCCCTGTGCTCTAGGTCGACTTCTCCAAATTTTGTAATTATTATCTGAAGACTGCTGTACAATCCACGAGACAGATCGAACATGATAGTTCAAAGGTTGTGCCAGAACAGCTTGTTGTCCATAGGCGCCAAGCTATTCTGGCACCACACTCGAACTATCATGGTCGATAATTATCTGGTGATGGTGTCTGGACTAAATGAATCATTATCTCCTGTTCTCATGGTCGAGATAGCGTTTTCACGATGTGTGTTAGTGTACAGTCTTTCTCCTTTTTGTTCACGTAGTGACCGGAATAGCGATAAACTGTTACGTAGATACACGTAGTGAAAACGCGTGTCATGACTCCCGCCTGTCTCGTGGTCCCACATAACGACCTTGAAACCAGTTCCATACCAAACAAATATTACTTAAAAAAAATACGTTTCAAAATCTGACACAATGTGTTGACATTGTCCGCGACCCAAAACCCATAAACATACCTCATAAGGGCGTAAACACAAACAGTGAAACAGCCAGACGCAACTTGCTTTGGAACAAAAACAAAACATTTGTAAGGTTATATTGCAAAATCTGTATACATGTGTTTATGCGACTCTCTGCTGTCTGCTTGCTGATTGAGTGACAACGACCTGGGCGCCCAGATTATTGCCAGATTAGTCAGAGACGTCAGATCTTCAGGTGTATTTGGCTTCTTTGCGGAAGAGGAACAAAGATAGTGTTATAAACAATCAGCTTTCTTGACACCCCCAGTTTCATAATCCCATAATCTGCCGCACATTTTCCTGATTTCATTTCACAGCGGGAGCTGGGCCGTGTAATCTTGGCTTCTGGGGAAAAGGGGCTGAGGAGTTGGCAGGGATCTCTGCGCCACTGGCTAAAAAGTAAAACGACAGAAAGGGGTTGCGGTTCAGGTGCGGGGAGACACACTAACGACTATATCAAAGCAGCAAAAAAACATCGGGCCGGCGTCTGCCACAGTAGACCCGCGCACAGCCGTGCTACTGTGGCCGACGCCGGCCCGAGGACCTTTGCCTACTGTGAAATGCTGACGTTGCCAATGTGTCAGCGTGTTAGCGACAGCGACGATGTTTGAAATATCACTTCCTGCCAAACGTCTTCCAATCGGAAAGTATACCCAAAAAAATTCTTTTCATTCCAGATAATACCCAAACAAACTCTTTTCGTTCCGGAAAACACCCAAATAAATTATTCGCAATCAGGAAAATACCCAAAGAAAGTCTTCTTGATCAAGAAAACGCTTTCTCAATCCGTATTTCCGGAATAAACCCGGGTCACTTGCATCCTTACGTATGTGTCATTGATGATGAACCTTACATGTCTAACGATAACGTTTGCGTTGTTTTTACATTTTCTCCATTATCAAGCAAAGTCAATGCATAGAACATGACGTTGAACTACAGGGTGGCTGACATTCCACAATTCTCTATTTGACGACAAGAACTACTGCCAACATGTGACATTGTATTAAAAAGAAAGAAAGAAAGAAAAAAAAAAAAGGGGGGGGGGGGGGGGGAAGGTTGGTCTGGTGGCGTTGCACTGCGGCCACGCGTCTGGCGAAGGTAGTCCAAATTTCCCCTAAAACGCTCAGGCGCACGCCCACCCTGTGTGTAATAAGTCGCCAAAACTGAAACTCGGCACAGCGCTATCTGCATGTCGGCGCTCGAAGGTGTGCTTTCAGGAACTGAGGTTCTAACCTTTTGCGCGTCGGTAGCGGTTTTAGTCGCGATGATTCACACAGGAATCATCGCTACCGACACCCAAAAGGTTAATCTTTTCGCTACTGGAACCACCGCGACAAAAAGCGCTACCGGCGGTCACAGGGGTAACCGTTGGGACAAAAAAAAAAAAAAAAAAAAAAAAAAGAAACCCCCCAAACAAAAAAAACCCACCGAAACCCAAACGATTTAACTTTTCACACGAAGTCGCACAATAACCTATCAACATAACACCGCTAACTAAATGTGTCTTGGTTTAGTCTGTGAGCCGTAAAGCCCAACACATCAGCCCAGGGTGCAAAAGGTCCTCATGCCGACCGTCTGCCCTAGGGCCCTCTGCTTGTATTGAAGGGCAGCACATACAGTAGTGGAAAATAGGTCCAGTCGTGTCTCCTCTTAGTCTTTCTTCTTCTCCTCGACGCCCTTAGGCTCGGCCTCTTCCTGGTCTTCCTTCGCGGGCTCCTCCTCCTCTGCCCGGTCTGCAATCAAAGACAATAAACTAGGATTATCAGCATTGCTAGTTCTCAACTCGAGCCATCATCCCGTGATGCCTTTAACCATGATATCTAAGCCAGCCGTAATGGCGAGACGACTTCGGTAAATGAGAAGTTGGTAAAAAACTGCGCGTATTAACACACTCTGCCGCAGGACCGAAATCCCCAATTTTTTTTTAAGCTGCCCTCTGAAAGACTGTATTACAATTCTAGAGACAGATCGAGCATGATAGTTCAAGAGTGGTGCCAGAATAGCTTGGCGCCTATGGGCGCCAAGCTATTCTGGCACCACCCTTGAACTATCATATTCGAGCCATGTCTTGCTGTGGTGTGTCGGGGCTGAATGAGTTAAAAGTCAGGACAAACATGCGATATATCATTTTGTCCGGGTTTTTAATCTACTGTGTTCGTCGAAAGAGGTACAAGTATGACTCACTTCCGATTTCCCAACATGGTCAATTAAGAGACATGGCAACCTGCCCGCCAGACAACCAGTTAGCAATCCACTGAGACTCAACAGACAGGCAAAAGCCAAAGAAGCACACCCTCCGCCTGCTCTCTGTCGTATGTCAACGGACAGACAAAACTACAAACAACACAAAAGCAAACGCAACATGCCCACCGCCCGCTGCCTGCTCCATGCACAGCCTCATGCGACAACGGACACACAAAAATACGGACAAACAAAAGCAAAGCAAACGCAATGTTGCCTGATTGTCGACATGGTCACTGCAGGACTGTCTCATAAGACAATGCACCGACAGAAATTCTTGTACCGTCTGCGGATGTACTCCAAGATAGACCCATTCGGGGAGTGCACCATAAATACACTTGTATTCACATGAGATGCTTAACGGGTATACTCACCAGACAGACCCACTCGGGGAGTGCGCCAAAATACACTTCTATTCAAATGAGATGCTTCACCCTTTTAGCCACAAGGTCCCATTTCTCAATTTTTGGAGGTGTTGCCTAACGACTATGTACCAGTTGCAGGGGTTGGATTGACCATGATAATTCAAGGGTAGTGCCAGATTCGCTTGGCGCCTGAAGGCGCCAAGCTAATCTGGCACTACCCTTGAATTATCATGGTCAATCCATCTCCTGCTGCAAAGACTCGGGGCTAAATGGGTTAAGCATTTCATTGGAACAGAAGTGTACTTGCGGCGTACTCCCCGACTGGGTCTACCTGGGGAGTGCACCCGCCAGACAGACAAAGGCAAAAAGCAGAATACCCACCGCCAGCTGCCTGCCTGTCGACCTGCTCCATGGCCGCCCGGACCTGTTCCTCCAGTTCGTCCTCATCATAGCTCTGCTCCTCCACGGTGTCCATGCAGCACAGGCTGTAGCAGATGACGCTGATGATGAGGGTGGGCAGGCCAAACATCAGAAGGAAGAGCCAGCGCGACGTCTCCCAGACGCCCTGAACACGGTCAAGACATGAGTTCGTCAGAGGCTTTCGGTTGCCAGGTTTTCAGCATCGTCGACTAACAAGCCTACTGCCACCGTATTGATTGACACATTCAAGAGGCGCGGCATTCAGATACGCGGCTGAAAGCAGCACGTCTCGAATGTGTCATTAACATGACAGCGGGAGATGGATCGACCATGAAAAGTCAACGAATGAGCCAGACCAGGTTCGCTAATTTAACATTTTCCTTGTACTATTACAGACAATTCCTTTCCAAAAGTTAGTCAGTTATTTGGGTTTAACGCCGAGCAGGCGACTAAGGCCATCTCACGGCGGTCTTTCAAACGGAAAGCGCACACTCCTTACAGACCAGTATTAGGTGTAAACGTGTAAACTCCCTCGAGTCTAAAAGTTCTTTTGATCGAAAGCTAGTTTACCTTCAATTAATAATACAAAAATCACAACAAATCAATGCTGCCTCCACTGTTCACACAAACCCCAATCTGTTTAGAAAGGTAAGGGGTGGTGGTGGTGGTTGTTTGGCGAGAGGAGGGTTGGGGTGGGGTGGGGGTGGGGGGTGTGGGCGGGGGGTGGGGGGGGGGGGTAGGGGGTGGGGGTGGGGGGTTACTGGCACGGCTTCGTGCCAATCACAAATCACCAAACTTATCGTGTTTTCGTGACTTTTTTTTCGCGAAACACGAAATACAAATTGGGTCTTTCAGAGGTCACGAAAATTTAAAACACCACAATCACGTGTGGCGATTCAAACCCATCACTCCTGTGCTTGCATGGATACATATCACGTGCAAGGGGCCGGCATAGGTGAGAGGGAGAAGCTAAAGCCAATCAACAAAGGCAGGAATCACGCTCACAATGATGGTCGTCAAGAAGTCATAGGCCATCCGCTTCAAACGCTGGAAGAATCCAGTACCTCCGTAGCCCTGCAGCAATACAAGCTCCAGTTTACTTCACTCAGATAAATCATAAATAATAATGATAATAACAATAATAATTATCATCATCATCAATAATAATAATAATAATAATAATAATAATAATAATAATAATAATAATAATAATAATAATAATAATAATAATAATAATAATAATAATAAAGTATAACCTAAAAATATATGGAATCGAACGTCTCTTGCAGTTGGATCATGTTCACTTTTTCTCAGCAGTTACGGGGTTAATTCATTCGAGACGTGCCGCGTATCCGGAGGCGGCACGTCTCGAATGAGTTAATTAACGCTGACGGTGTCCTTCCAAGCTACCGACAAGCAACCCACCTCCACTTTGCCAGCCTGGACATCCTCCAGAAAAGCCGTGAAGACATCGGTGGTCATGTTGGCCGGCTCGACGTCCGGCACAAAGTACTGCTGGGTGTCCGACTGCAGGACGATGAGGAGAGGGGGCGTGCGGAACGACAGCGTGATGCTGTTGACGGTCTCCGGGTCGCTCATCCACAGGAACTGAAAATCCCTGCATGCACGGAGGTGGGGGAGGCGATTCCAGAATCAATATTCAAAATGTTTATCGTGTCTTACAGACACACATTTTAAGAGGGGGCCATCCCAGGAAGCGAAGGTTCTCGGGCCCACGACGGCCGCAGTGGGCCCGCGCACACGACTGTGCGCAGGCCCACTGCGGCCGTAGTGGGCCCGAAGACGTTTTGCTACTGGGGATCAGAGTGATGGTCTGTGCTTTATGGGCCTAAATAATAAAATAATAATAATAAAGCGCATATGAGTCACGCTATGTCCCCCCGAAGCAGTGAGCACTAAGCGCGTTACAAAAAGTTATACTATACTCTGCACAATAATATTATACACTAAAATGTACAATATATACAATCATACACTACCTTTAAACGAATTTAATCCACACACACACACACACACACACACACACACACACACACACACACACACACACACGCGCGCGCGCACACACACACACACACGCACGCACACACACACACACACACACACACATACACAAACTGAAGGCTGAAAACCATCCCCAAGTTAAAGGCATTTTGATGATCCCGATGTGCCACCACGATGGTGCTACACAGACCTTACATTTGTACTTATAGACATCGTTGACAAGAAATATAATTTTTAAAAAATCAGGACCAAATAATATGTGACTGTCAACTCCAAGCGTACAAAATGTAAATACAATTTTAACAAAGAAAGAAACACGCTTCGATAGGCAGCTTATTTGTGCGCTGATAATAATGTGATTTTAGACCGTAAGGCTTAGGGACCAGCTGTTCAAGTGAGCTTAGTCCTGCGCCAGCCACTAAGCAAGGTGCTCCGCTCTAGCGGAACATCTTGCCTAGTGGCTGGCGCAGGACGAAGCGCAGTCATGAATGCAACCACTTGCAAGAAATCTCTAAAATCCTACGTGTGAGAAGAAGAAAAAGAAAGACTAAAGACGCAATAAAAAAAAAGAAGAAGAAGAAGAAAAAAAAAAGACCATCCATGAAAAGAGATTTAAAAACACGATGCATCTCCATCTTAGTGACTGGTATGCTCCTAATTTTATCAGTGGACTGTACGCGGGATGGGGGGGGGGGGGGGGGGGGGAGAGAGAGAGAGAGAGGAGAGAGAGAGAGGAGAGAGAGAGAGAGAGAGAGAGGAGAGAGAGAGAGAGAGAGAGAGAGAGAGAGAGAGAGAGAGAGAGAGAGAGAGAGAGAGAGCCTACTTGTGGTAGCGGTCCCGCTGGTTCAAGGCCACAGTTTCCGCGATACTTCTGAGTCTGCAACACAAGACATCAACAGTTAATATTAAAATTGTTCTCTTGCGCTTTTAACGGTTTTCCTCATCAAAAATGTTGCCCCATTCGAGACGTGCCGTATACGTATACGCGGCAAAATGCACGTCTGGAATGAGTTAAAACAATTAAGGAGATATCATAAAGCAGACATGAGACCAGGTTGAGATCAAATCGTAGGAAATCGGTAAGCGTGGGGGGAGGGAGAGAGAGATTATGATTGATTGTACATTGCTTAACGTCCCGACAGCAACAAGGCTTTCTCAGGACGTGCCTGCACTGCTTGTGAAAAAAAAAAAAAAATAAACAGAAAATTGAATGTATGTCGCCAGCCGGTCAAATACGTTACATAAACCTACAACATGGGGCCTAAATAAAGCTAAGACCATTTAGCAGCACACATCCAATATCAAGAGCTACAGGCAGTGCAGACAGTAGGGAGAGTTTTAAAAAGTCAAATACAGGTGAATGGACCTCGGATAGACAGAAACACATGCCCCAGAATAGAGAGAAAACCCACCCTGTGGGGCTGACCAGGGTGACCCTGGGAACTAAAAAATACCTAACCCCACCCAAGTCCCCCAAGGCAGACCCGGGTGGGGGGGGGGGGGGGAGAGAGAGGAGGAGGAGGAGAAGGCGCGTGATGGACGTACTAGGTGTTCCTTTCAGGGTCCGAAAAACTCGATCAGCGGAGGGGGTAGGCGGGGGCGGGGTAGGTTACGACTCGAAGTCGAACACTCACCAGGTATAAAACCTGTCACCATCAAATTTAGTGCCATGCTGTACGATTGTGCGCTGCGCCATTTTAAAACGAAAACGGAAGCTTGTGCCACTTCCGGTAACATAGCGATTTCAGCAAAGCGCAATATGTGAATACGGCAGAATAGCGATACAATCGAATCGCATTTTTTTTCCCCTCCTTCGGCGGAATCTTGTCATTTGTGCGGCGGAAAGGTTACCTTCAACGGCGGAAAATCGCCGAAAGGCAGATTGTCAGGCCTGCTACATTCATCTTATAGTGTAAGCAATGAGTTCAAGAAAAATGTAAAATTCAACATGTAAACATGCACCATAATTTAAAAAAAAATTCTCAACGAATTTGAACTGATCTAAAAAATAACCAAAATGCAGGGGAAAAAGTCAGATTTCCGACAAAAGTCGAAAAGTCCCATGCCTGATAAAGGATTCTTAGCTCTCGACCGCGAGCCCCCCCCCCCCCCCCTTTTCAAAACAACGAAGAATTAACAAAGAAACAAGCAAACAAACAGCACCACCCTCCACCCCAGCGAATAAACAAACAAACACAACTCCGCCCTCTTTTGATAAACTAAATGCATGAATGATAGCTTTCTGTCTGTCTGTCTGTCTGTGTGTGTGTGTGTGTGCGTGTGTGTGTGTGTGTGAGAGAGAGAGAGAGAGAGAGAGAGAGAGAGAGAGAGAGAGAGAGAGAGAGAGAGAGAGAGAGAGAGAGAGAGAGAGAGAAAGAGAGTGAATGTATGAATGAATGAATGAATGAATGAATGAATGAATGAATGAATGATACATTATTTGTCAAGGATGGAAGCAATATGCGCACAGACCTCTTTTCGTGTTTGTCCTTGCTAAACTACAACATTAAAACATGTTAACAGCACAAACAAGCGGCTGCACCCACAGGTCAATTGTGTTACATTCAGATAATTATAAGTTCACAAGTCGCTGAAGGTTACAGTCGCGCACGCAAACACGCACGCACATCAATTGACAGGGTCTTGGTGGGGGTGGGGGTGCGATGTAAAGTGAGTATTTATAGACAGCGACTGCGCGCTTATGATACAGCTACTCCTGTGTAGGAATATAGTGAGCAGGCAAAGCACTACAGTAAAGAGAGATATTTAAAAACTAACAAGTGCAAAACGGAGGACCACAACAATGCGTCAAAAAAAAAAAAAAATCATTGACATGGCACTTTAGGACACATTACCTACGTTTCTTTCAAGTTTGCTATGAGATGTATTTAAAAGCTGTCGTCCTAAACAATGGAAGATGTCTCGTTTGCTGTATATGCGAAGGAAGTGAGTTCCATAAATAGGCACCCGCGTACGAAAGGCTGGGTTTAAACAAGTCAATTCGGGGCCGTTCAATGACGAGACTGTTCCTCGAAGTGCTGTAAACCCTTTCGCTCTCATTGAAAAGCTTAGCCAGGTAGCATGGGGGTTTCCCCGTTCAGTGCTTTATGTAACGTAAGGTGTTGATGTGAAGGAAGGAGCCCTGTTGCCTGAAGCTTTTCCTCCAAAGTTAGAGAAGGGATTGGGAGGATCAGTTTAACTGCGCGCTTGTATAGAAAATTAATCCTCTTAAGGTTAGCCTCACTACAGCCGTCCCAAATAGTAGATGCGTAGTCAATGTGAGGTTTTATGTATGAGTTGAAAATAGCTTACGTGTCTTAGTAGGTAGAGAGAGAGAGAGAGAGAGAGAGAGAGAGAGAGAGAGAGAGAGAGAGAGAGAGAGAGAGAGAGAGAGAGAGAGAGAGAGAGAGAGAGAGAGAGAGAGAGAGAGAGAGAGAGAGAGAGAGAGAGAGAGAGAGAGAGAGAGAGAGAGAGAGAGAGAGAACGTTTTGGGCTTAACGTCTTTTGTCCATGACGAAGGTGATTTCAGAGACGCGGCACCAAAATGAGGTCTATACAAATTTTGACCCCAGCTGGGTTCAAACCCTCGACCTTTCCGACTAGAGTCGAACACTCTACCACCGAGCCGCCCAGCTCTCCAACAGAGAGAGAGAGAGAGAGAGAGAGAGAGAGAGAGAGAGAGAGAGAGAGAGAGAGAGAGAGAGAGAGAGAGAGATATATATAAAATGAATGAATGAATGAATGAATGGATACATTATTTCTCAAGGATGGAAACAATAGGCGCACAGGCCTCTTTTCGTGTTTATCCTTGCTAATATACAACCGAAAAGCAACATTAAAACAACATGTTAACGCACAAACAAGCGGCTAGACCCACAGGTCACTTGTGTTACATTTCGATATAAGCTGCAAAGTCACTGAAGATTACACACATCAATTGACAGGGTCTTGTTTGGGGGGGGGGGGGGGGTGCGATGTAAAGTGAGTGTTTATAGGCAGCGACTGCACGCTTATGATACAGCTACTCTTGTGTAGGATTGATTGATTGATTGTACATTGCTTAACGTCCCGACAGCAACAAGGATTTCTCAGGACGTGCCTGCACTGCTTGTGAAAAAAAACTAAACAGAAAATTGAATGTATGTCGCCAGCCGGTCAAATACATTAAATAAACCTACAACATGGGGGCATAAATAAAGCTAAGACCATTTAGCAACACACATCCAATATCAAGAGCTACAGGCAGTGCAGACAGTAGGGAGAGTTTTAAAAAGGCAAATACAGGTGAATGGACAAATGGTAGACAGAAACACATGCCCCAGAATAGAGAGAAAACCCCACCCTGTGGGGCTGACCAGGGTGACCCTGGGAACTAAAAAATACCTAACCCCACCCAAGTCCCCCAGGGCAGACCCGGGTGGGGGGTCTTGTGTAGGAATTTAGTGAACAGGCAAAATACTCTTGTAATAATCTACGGTAAAGAGATATATATAAAACAACAAGTGCAAAACGGAGGACCACAACAATGCGTTAAAAAAGGAAATCATTGACATGGCTCTTTTGGACATATTATCTACGTTTCTTTCAAGTTTGCTATGAGATGTATTTAAAAGCTTTCGTCCTAAACAATGGCAGATGTCTCGTTTGCTGTATATTATGTGGAGGAAGTGAGTTCCATAAATAGACACCCGCGTACGAAAGGCTAGATTTAAACAAGTCAATTCGGGACCGTTCAATGACGAGACTGTTCCTCGAAGTGCTGTAAACCCTTTCGCTCTCAGTGAAAAGCTTAGTCAGGTATATCGGTACTTTCCCGTTCAATGCTTGTGCATAAGTACGCACTTATTTAACGTAAGGTGAAGGAAGGAGCCCTGTTGCCTGAAGCTTTTCCTCCAACGTTAAAGCGGGGATTGGGGTAGGATCAGTTTAACTGCGCGATTGTATAGAGAATTAATTAATTAATTAAGAGAGAGAGAGAGAGAGAGAGAGAGAGAGAGAGAGAGAGAGAGAGAGAGAGAGAGAGAGAGAGAGAGAGAGAGAGAGAGAGTGAGTTGAACTAAAACCTTATTTTGTAAGGATGAAGACAGTAGGCACATAGGCCTTTTTACATGTCTGTCCTTAATAACATTTTAAATAAATATAACAGCAGAAAAGGTAACAAGACAAATAAAATAAAAAGAAGAGATGAAGATGATGATAATAATAATAATAATAATAATAAGAGAGAGAGAGAGAGAGAGAGAGAGTGAGAAGGAAAGGGGGAGTGTGTGTGTGTGTGTGTGTGTGTGTGTGTGTGTGTGTGTGTGTGTGTGTGTGTGTGTGTGTGTGTGTGTTGTGGCTGGGGTTACGTTTCTCCACACGAACCTTCGGCTAAATATAAACACACCCTTGTGAACTCAAAGACTAGCTCATAAACTTCAACAACATTTTCCAGACGGTGTTTACTTCAACTCGTGAAACACTATATCACTGAAGAAAATTTCAAATATAGAAGCAGAAACATAAGTGTTTGCATCATAAGACGTTTTCGTTTGCAAAACGAAAATAATTATGCAAAGTAGAAATAAAAAAACGAAATTGGGGGAAAACGGTCTTGAATAATTGAATACCATCCAGCTGCAGATACATAGATCCTCATTAGCCCCCGCAGTTGCGGGGGTTTATGAGAATCTATGCCTCTTGCTGAAACCACTTAGTATTCATGTTCCTTTGATAGACTTTCACGTTGAATTTAAAGTGCTAAAAAAATAAAAAAAAATAAAAAATAAAAAAACCGCAATGTGCGTCCGCCGACCGTGAAAGCGTTAATCCTTTTAGCGCCAACACCCTACAGCAGGAGACTGATTGACCATGATAATTCAAGGGTAGTGCCAGATTAGCTTGGCGCCTTCAGGCGCCAAGCTAATCTGGCACTACCCTTGAATTATCATGGTGAATCCACAGTCGTTAAGTAACACTTCCAAAACTCGGGAAATGCGCCCATGGCGCTAAAAGGGTTAAAGTTTAAAATTCTAGGACAGACCGGTGTTCCCGTGAGCAAACAGTCACTGGGAGGACAGTCCTCATGGCAATGACATTTCTGTCTCCATTTTTCGTGAAAACTCATGAATTCGAACAAATTACCCCAGGAGTTCTAACACATCTCACTGTACTGTACATGACTATAATACTGTGTGTGTTCTCGGCCACACGCTGGGCGTTAAATTGGTATATGCCACTCATCCTTTTGAAGTATGTCTGGCTGTTACAAATTGCCACTAACAGTACGAGAACACGGCTATTCTATAAAATCCAGACCGAAAAGGCGACAGCCAAGCGTGTAAAACGCAAGGAAATACCCCCACAAAGGAAGAAACACGCTTAGAAATGCCACGCAGTACAACTCACCTCATCATTTTGTTTTCCCAAAAGAGACATACAGACGTGTGACGTATGTACAATGAGGATACTAATTATCCTTTTCTGCGGCAAGAGAAGTAAGGGGTTTCGATGTCATTGTATAGCGAATTCGACTCACCTGCAAGAGAACATAGATCATCAGCAGGTAGCGGGGGCTTATGATCATCTATGCCTCTTGCTGATCAAATGCACATCTGCGCTCCTGTAATGTAGGAGATCGAGAGAAGGTGCTGCTGAGTGTTCAGTCCATATGACAGAAAATATGTACCCCCCTCTCCCCCCCCCCCCCTCCAAAAAAAAAAAAAAAAAAAAAAAAAGCAGGAAAAAAAGACGTGAGTACCAATTGTGGACTGGTCTGTGATTTTGGAGCTTATGGCTTTAGCCGTAAGCTCCAAAATTACAAACCAGCACACGAAAGACGTTCTGCCTAAATTCACCCCGGCACACAAGTCCAGGTTGTTGCTGTCGCACTAAATTGGTGGGAACAGTGTTGAAGTCCTCGCGCTGGGACCATATGGCGTTGAGGCGCGTCCCCTGGGTGGTGGATAGGGGGTCCCTCGTGAGAGGGGTGCACCGAATGAAATAAGGTGCCGTGAACCAACATGGTCTAAGGGAAGGTGACCCCGACAGAAAACCCCTGGTCCTCCTAGTAAGGGGGTTGGGCGTGGGGGTAGCTTCCCCACCCTACAAAAAAGGAAATAGCTACAAAAAACGCCGACGAAAAGACAAACAGTAATTCCTTTCCTGGAGGAGGAAGGTTCTTCTAACAGAAGATTTATGACGTCCTGTGGTGAAAGCCGGAAGTCTTCGGAAGCCACAGGACCGAGCCGCCTCTCTCTATCCAGGGACACAACCATGGGCACATGGAACGTCAAGACCATGTACCAGAGCGGCAAGGCCGCCCAGATAGCAGCGGAAATGCAAAAGTACAACCTTTCCCTGCTAGGTATCAGTGAAGCCAGATGGACGCAGTCTGGCCAGAAAAGGCTGCTAAGTGGAGAGATGATTCTGTATTCAGGTCATGAAGAGGAGAATGCCCCCCATACAGAAGGAGTAGCATTCATGCTGTCAGCAGTGGCACAGAGAGCGCTGATGGGCTGGGAATCTCTTGGGCCAAGAATTATCACAGCAGCCTTTAGAACCAAGAAAAAGCTCAAGCTGAACGTCATCCAGTGTTATGCGCCCACTAATGACAGTGACGAGGAAGAGAAACAAGAGTTCTACGACCGACTCCAGAGTGCCGTGGACAAATGTGCGGAGCGAGACATCACCATCGTCATGGGCGATTTTAATGGCAAAATAGGGGAGGACAACACCGGATACGAAGAGGTGATGGGGAGACAGGGACTAGGCTCGGAGATGAGTGAGAACGGGGAGAGGTTTGTAGACTTTTGTGCTCTAAACCGACTTGTCATTGGAGGCAGCATCTTCCCACACAGAAGAATACACAAAGCAACTTGGGTCTCACCTGACCATACAACAGAGAACCAAATAGACCATATCTGCATTAGCAAGAAATTTAGAAGATCCCTTCAAGATGTTCGAGTGAGGCGGGGAGCAGATGTCGCCTCAGACCACCATCTGCTTACCTTGAGAATGAAGCTCAAGTTAAAGAAAAGCCGCACAGAGAGAACAAGAAGACAACGCTATAATGTAGGCCTCCTGAGAGAGACTGGAGTGAGAGAAGAGTTCAAACTGGTGCTGTCTAACCGGTTTCAAGCGCTACAGGAGCTAGTAAATGAAGAGAAGGCGGTCACCACAGAGCAGCAGTGGAAGGTAGTTAGAGAGGCGCTGAACTCAACCTGCAAAGACACTGTAGGGTTCAGGAAACACCATCACAAGGACTGGCTGTCGGCACAGACCTTGAAGAAGATAGAAGTGAGGAAGCAGAAGAAAGCAGTTGTCAACAACAGTCGCACGAGAGCAGCCAAAGTAAGGGCACAGGGGGAATACTCGGAAGCCAACCGGGAGGTGAAGAGGAGTATCAGGGCAGACAAGAGGGCCTACACAGACAGCCTGGCAGCAGAGCCAGAAAAGGCAGCAGGAAGCGGCAACATGAAACAGCTCTACGACATTACCAGAAGATTGTCGGGCAAGTATGGCCATACAGAAAGACCAGTAAAAGACAAAGAAGGCAAGCCTATTGCAGACAGAGAAGACCAACTCGACAGATGGGCCGAGTATTTTGAAGAGTTACTGAACAGACCTAGCCCACCCGATCCCCCAGACATCCAGCCGGCAGAGACCGACCTACCCATCAGCTGTGACAGACCCAGCCGGGAAGAGATCAGAAGAGCAGTGGCACTTTTGAAGAACGGCAAAGCAGCAGGGCCAGATGGCATCCCAGCGGAGTCTCTGAAAGCAGACCTAGAGACAACAGTGGAGATGCTGTACCCACTGTTTGGAAAGATCTGGGAAGAGGAGGTGATGCCGGCTGACTGGAAGGAGGGGTACCTAATTAAGCTTCCCAAGAAAGGCGACCTCAGCAAGTGTTCCAACTACACGGGAATCACCTTGCTGTCAGTACCAGGAAAGGTCTTCAACAGGATCATCCTAGAGAGAATGAAGAGCTCCGTTGACCCCCAGCTGAGAGACCAGCAAGCAGGATTCAGGAAGAACCGATCATGTACAGACCAGATCGCCACTCTCCGCATCATCGTGGAACAGTCTCTGGAGTGGAGCTCCCCGCTGTACGTCAACTTTGTGGATTATGAGAAAGCATTTGACAGCGTGGACCGAGAGACTCTGTGGAAACTCCTACGACACTACGGTGTACCCACAGAGCTCGTCCGCCTGATCAAGAGCAGCTATGATGGCATGACATGTCGCGTGATCCACGAAGGGCAGTTCACCAGGGAGTTCCAAGTCAGAACTGGTGTCAGGCAGGGGTGTCTTCTGTCTCCGTTCCTCTTCCTACTGGCCATAGACTGGGTCATGAAGATGACCACGGAGCACAGACGAAGTGGAATACAGTGGACACTGTGGACACAGCTTGACGACCTCGATTTTGCGGACGACTTGGCATTACTGTCCCACACTCATCAACAAATGCAGGACAAGACCACGAGGCTTGCTGACATCTCGTCCCAAGTGGGCCTCACCATCCACAAACAGAAAACAAAGACAATGAGGCTGAACGCAACCAGGGAAGAACCAGTCTTGCTTGCTGGCACCCCGTTGGAGGAGGTGGAGTCCTTCACCTATCTCGGGAGCATCATAGACAAAAAAGGCGGCACTGATGCAGATGTCAGAGCACGAATCGGTAAAGCCAGAGCAGCCTTTCTCCAGTTGAAAAAAGTGTGGAGTTCCAGAGAGCTGTCACAACACACCAAAGTCCGGATTTTCAACTCCAATGTAAATGCAGTTCTCCTATATGGAGCAGAGACTTGGAGATTGACAAAAACCACAGTCAACAGAGTGCAGACCTTCATAAACAGTTGCCTTAGAAGAATCTTGAAAATCCACTGGCCAGAGAAGATCAGCAACGTCAGACTCTGGGAGAGAACAGAGCAGATAACAGCAGAGAATGAAATTGGGCGAAGAAGATGGGGATGGATCGGTCACAGTTTGAGAAAGCCAGCTTCCAGTATCACTAGGCAGGCATTGTCATGGAACCCCCAGGGAAAGAGGAAAAGAGGTAGGCCGAGAAACTCCTGGCGTCGAGACCTCCAAGCAGACATCAAGAGACTGGGAACCACCTGGAGTAGAATCGAAGGAGAAGCACAGGACAGGAGTTGCTGGAGGTCTCTCGTCGACGGCCTATACCCGGGTAGGGGTGACAGGCGTAAGTAAGTAAGTAAGTGTTGAAGTACGTTTGACCTGTGAAGAAGAGTTTCTTGCAAGTCCCAAAAATTATCCACCGAACTGTGAAAAAAACACACGCACCCACGTTCAGTCCACACCAACACGATTTTCTCTGCATACTTTTCTTTTCCAGAGCTATAATTATTAGAAGTAAACATCAACTGAAAAAAAAAATCTACTGAAAAACAATCGCTTATTAGATCAGTAAAAGGAGTATTTATCTCGAGGTCTGAAACGTCATCATTCCACTTTCTCACTTTTATCTTTTTAACACATTCGCGGCGTGCCGCATACGTATACGCGGTTATTCGCAGCGTATCCGCATTCGACGCGTCTAAAATGAGTTAAAATAACGCCAACCAAAGTAGTTACAGTTGCACGTCTTGTTCAGAAGGGTCCACCAAGTTGTCAAATCAAAGCACCAGTAAATTATTTATGTAGTAGGAAGACTGACAGCTGGCACAGCAAGTGCGTCACTTCGGTGTGGCCACTGGTCAGGTATGTGACACACGCAGACAAACGGCGACAGAGCGGCATATGTCACACAGAGATTAAATTATGCCTGACCTCATGTTACACAAAATAAATCAAACGCCGATAAAATGTGAGCTTTAGCGAACATCTTATCAGTCGAACTGAGCACTAGAGTACTCTATTTATACGACTTCAAAAAGGATTTTAACCTCAGATTCGACATTTTCATTTCTTTTCGGTGGTGAGGTGCCACAGTTTGGTCGCTCTTACTTTACCCCGTCTCAGTGGTTGCTCGTTATGTGGCATTGCAACGAAGAAGTCAAAAATGCGGCGGAGACCGCACAACCGATATCACTACACGTGACTTGAGACCGCTTTTTTAACAAATGTTCGGGAAAAGCGAGCGAGTTGCATACATTTTATTAAACCATTCACCTATAAAACACTGCTGCAAAAGATGAATCGACTAAGATAGTTCAAGGGTAGTGACACAACGGCTTGGCACCACCCTTGAACTATCGTGATCTCCTTAACTACCCCGCTGCCATCAGAGGCCTAGGACTACCTTAAAATCTTACAATTTTATTCACGATTGTGTGTGTGTGTGTGTGTGTGTGTGTGTGTGTGTGTGTGTGTGTGTGTGTGTGTGTGTGTGTGTGTACGTGTGTGTGTGTGCGTGCGTGCGTGGGTTGTAAAATTGAGCGTCACAACAGTTAAAAAGTTTTTTTTTTTTTAAAAAACACAGTCAAACCTCACGCCATAACTAGCACCTTAAGTCAAAAGCTAGTCAACTTTAGACACGCGTAGTGCAACATTTCGAAGGCGAATGTAATGCCTTATTGCCGCATAATTAAAAAAAAAAAAAAAAAAAAAACCAACCAAAAAAACCAAAACAACCCAAACATGCGCAGTGCGTCAATAGCAATCAGTATTATCATTATTTTTGCGCGTTCAGCGAACAAAAACAAAACAAAATTCGAACACTTGGTGTCACAAAGCCCAAAGAACGTCATACATACGATGATGAAATCGGAAATTTAGACGGTGTGGCAAAATGTCTCCAGTAAACACTGGTTCTACAAAAGAAATCATCCGAATTCTTGGTGCGCAGTCTTTGTATACTACTCAACACAAGTTAAAGACAGCCCTGAAAATAACCATGATTTTGATTTTAAATAAGTGCCACTCTGGCAATTGTTTTAGATTGTATTTTGGAATTTGTGGACACAATAATAGACTTCGTCTACAAATTTCGATACAAAATCTAAAAATGTGACAAGAGTTGCGCTTATATGAAATGGCCATTTTTCAAGGTGGTCCTTAACCTTTTTGTGAGTATATAGAGACGACTCCAATCGTTATGAATACATTGCTTGGTGTGAGTTAATCCGAGTGTTTTAGAAGACCTCAATCATTTCAACGCCCAGCAAAATAGTTCCGGTCTCTGAAATCTGCACAGTATTTCGACATACACTGCTAATCGTTTTATGTATGTGTTAAGACTCGGTTCAAATATCACTTTCATTTTCACAAAGAGGAATACTTTGAGCTGTCTCACGATTCACCCAAATCAAACAGCTCACAACTGCGGTCATTTACAACCGGATTAGAGACCTTCGTGTTGCTTGGGGCGTGGAAATGGTTGAGGTGTAACACTTTCAATACGCTGGAGACAATGCATGCAGCTGCTCTGCTAGTCGGATTCACAACGGCTACCGCCCTCAATCCGCTACGTATGGTGATACGTAGCGAATTGATGGAGATGACCAGTGCTGGCCAGATCATGAAGATTAACCCTTGGGCTGTCTGTCGTGTTTTTTTTGACGCGATGATTCTTACAGCCAAAGGGATAATGGTACTGAAATTTAACAGATGGGCGGCGTTCGCTGCATGGTTTACAGGGTCACCCCACACTGATAACCTCCCTCGATCTGCTACGCTACGCGTGGCATATCGAGGAAGGCAGCCAGTGTGTGATGACCCTCATCCGCACGTCCATCATCTCACCATAGCTCTGTGGGAAGCCCACGGTTTGACCTCGCGCGGAAAGAGCAAAGACATTACGCTGACGAATTTACATAATGGCCTCTAGAGAAAATCTACGAGTGTCCAAAAGCCACAAAAGCTCAGAGGTCACCAACGATATTAATCAAATTAACTTCACATAACCACTCAGTTAAACTCCATGTAGGTAAAAAAAAGTCACACATGCCCAAAGGTCAGCGACAATATTATTCAAATCGACTTTTGAAGGAAATGAAACACCAGCCTCTCTCCATAAAAACTGCGTTCGTCATTGACGGCACAAACACCAAAAGGTCAACGCAACACCATTCGAAAGAACTGGGTAGGGGAGGGGCTAGGGATAATGGGGAGGGGTGGGGGTGGGGAAATAGGGCAAGTGGATGGCATTTTACTAACTCGTTTTCACAGACAGACTCGGATCATAAAAAATAAAATCATGGAAAATAGACTGATCCATGCCATATGACCTTCCGTTGCTCTTTTCTCGGCGCTGCTAAAGCAATGAATTCTGTTCAAAATAGACATGCAGATAAGTACACCATTTGCTACTTATCTTTTCTTTGGTGATCGGAAGCTGATGCTTCCGATCACCAAAGAAAAGATAAGTAGCGAATGGTCTACATATTTGCATGTCTATTTTGAAAAAAAAAATTAACCCGAAATATCAATAAATCGTTATCATTGTATTTTCTAAGCGAGTGTATTTCTTCGTCGAGATGTTCTCTGCAATGGCAGTCACTTTTTCGGTCTGGATTCGATAGAGCAGTCTCAGTCTAGGTTTTACTGACTGAACTAGTGCATAAACACTGTAAAAACCCGAGCAGTACGATGTATTTTGCATTAGTATACCACATAAACAGAAGCACCGTACTGTCCACTTTGGGACACTTCGTACGGCAAGCCGAAGATTTGCACTGTACGCTAAATTATCGTACCACATGCTAAAACTTCGCAATATGGTCGCACACTTTCAATACAAATTTCGCCAATGCTAGGCCTTCACGGTCAAGCAAATAAATAAATAAATAAATAAATAAATTTTAAAAATATTTTAAAAAATCTATATCTGTGATCACAGGGACTGATTTATCTGCTGCCTGGGCAGTGCAATCCACGAAGCGAAAATAAATTAACTTCAATCGATACGTGATACTTCACACGGTTCGAAATGTGCTTCCGGTCGACGGTTCTCTGACATGATAACCTTATCTGCTGCCTGGGCAGTGCAATCCACGAAGCGAAAATAAATTAACTTCAATCGATACGTGATACTTCACACGGTTCGAAATGTGCTTCCGGTCGACGGTTCTCTGACATGATAACCTTAAGTGTAAGTGCCCATTTCTGTGATTACATGTCTCATAAACGTAATCTGAATAACGCCCCGTCTATAACATGTCAGTATAACACGGGAAGTCAATGTTCTTTGAAGACGCTGCCAAGAACTGTCACATCAGCTAATACTTCTTATTGTCTTTTACCACATCCAGGGCCAACTAGGGGGAAAAAAATGGCTCGACTGCGATAGCTCAAGGGCAGCGCCTGATAAGCTTGGCGCCGGGAGGCGCCAAGCTAATCAGGCGCTTCCCTTGAGCTATCGCGGTCGGATCTTCCCTGAGTGATACCTTCATCGATCAGACGAGTATGCTACAGTTTGAAATTAAGTCTTTTAGGAGCACACCTAAACACAGTCCAAATTTATGACAACAGATTAATAATAATGTATGGGCACACACACACACAGTCACACACACACAACACACACCGGATCAGACAAGGATGCAGCCAGTTTGAAATTATATGGCAGGGGCGAATCAGTTACCTCGGGAGAGAGGGGAGGGGGTTTGTTTGGGACCTTCAACCTGATACAAAAGACCTCTCCGACTCTAGCCTGTGATTCCAGGGCCGAAAAATCGAAAAGAATTTGGGTCTTTGGGGAGGGGGGAAGGGGGGGGGGGGGTCCGGAACCCCTGGGACTCCCCTCCCGCCCCCCCAAAGATCCGCCCCTGTATGATAATGAGTATATCGGTCACAATTTATGACCGCAACCTGTGGCAACTAACTATGTATGCGCACAGAAACGACACGCACACCGCGACATTTCAAAGGCGAGTTTCATGCTTTACTGCCGTGTTAATAAACCAAGCATGCGCTGTGCTCTTTAGAATGCACGTAACGATGTCTAGCGTTAACGATCCAATGGCTGTCGGTAGCGCTGTCGAGGCGATTCCTGCAGGAATCACCTCGACAAAAAGCGCTACCGGGAGCCAAAGGGTGGTAGTGTGTTCGGCTCTCGTTCGAAAAGTCGCGAGTTCGAACCCAGCTGGGGTCAAAATTTGTCCGGACCCAGTTCGGTGCCCAGTGTTTGAAATAACCTTCGTGGTGGACAATGACGCTAAACCCTTAAATCTTCACGTTTGTTAACCCTTGTCATGCTACTATGCTACTGCTTGAAATTAATTTCCCTATGATAGTTCAAAGGTGATGCCAGAATAGCTTGGCGCCTCAGGCGCCAAGCTATTCTGGCACCACCCTTGAACTAAAATGGTTGATCTATCTCCTAATCTGTAGTGTAGCCTTCATAGTACAATAAGCCAATTTAAAACAGTCAGCCTCATGGGTTGACAGGTTTTTCATAATTCTGCCATAGGTCAGCGAAACAAATATAAACGCCATGCTACCACAAACCGCAAAGAATGTCACACGCATGATGATGCCAAGCACGAAGAACCTAGTGCACAGATGAGAAATTTTAACCCAAATCATGAAATATGGACAGCCTCAGTATTACGCGATATCGGACATAACGCGCTCAGGTCTGATGTCTTAGAATCAAATTTCAAAATAACACAAAGTATCACGTATTCTTCCTAAGAGATATAGAACGACAGAAAAAAAAAGGTTCACACGACAAAATTGACGACGTCAATTATTACTGCCCCCTCGTTTCTAGTTTATGGTGGCCTGAAGTAGAAAAATCGTCAAGTATATCGCACATGTTTCCTCTGAAAATGCCCTGAGAGTTTTTACAAAAGCAAACCTGATGGCCAAATCTGCCCTGCTAAAGTTTCAAACATCCGACTAAAAAATAAAAAGACACGAAAAGGGGACATCATTTTTCTAAAACAAATAAACTTTTTAATATTCTTGAAATAGTGAATTTTCTTTCGGAGAAAATATTCTCTTCTTTTCAAGTATATATTGCATTTCTTTTGCTGACAAATATACAGCTGCAGAATGCATAACTGGGCCCGACAATGTAAACACACATAACCTCAATACCTGCCATGCTGTGCGAGGCGCCGAAAGAGACAGTTATGATATTTTATACCAGGGCTTTGCGTTCTGCATGCTTACCGGATTCAGTGCCTGCTTTGAAGGTGTAGTTTTGTTGCAGTTCCTGTGCTAATTGCTTATGCGTTTGTACGCAGGCATTCATCTGTGCAAGACGCTGTACTGAGATAACATTAACAAGAACTAGACTGAGATGTCTTCTCGGCACGAAAAGAATCAAGCGTGCATTCTGTCACTATGTTTTCTTGAAAAGAAAATTCGGGGGGAAAACAGAAAAGAATGTGTGCTAGTCTGTGAGTTTGGACCTTACGGCCAGCACACACATCTGAGGAACACGCAAACAAAGCTAACAATGAAAATTTAAAAAAAAAAGGTACAGAGTTAAAGTTAATGCAGTCTTATTCATGACGGGCTTTGATTGCTAAATTTCGGCGACACAACGGGCTAGCAATGTTGTCTTGCCTCAGCGGAGACATTTCTACCCTTCTTTTTACACTCCACGTGAGTAGGCCCACACACAAGAGGTTTTCCACTGCCTTTTGAGCGTAACGGAAGGAACTCTCCTGCGCACAAAAGAGACGCAGAGCAGAAAAGTCTTCCATGCTACGACATTTACACTTCGTCAATTTAACCCACATCATACTGAGGCTAAAAGCTTCAAATTTGTACACTGCCATATGCAAGCTACATCATAGTACTTACAGAAAAGGCTATAGACCAATGGCTTTAGTTCAAGGGTGGTGCCAGAATAGCTTGGCGCCTAGAGGCGCCAAGCTATTCGGACAATACCCTTGAACTATCTTAGTCAAACTTATTTCATACACTGGTGTATTTCGAATGATAAGGGTTATGCCAGCCCTTTTGTCCAGCATTCTTGTAAGTAAAGAACATAATCTTTATATTACGATACTGCGGTTTATTATCACTTTACTGCCTGGAGTGGGGAGCTTTAAAATGCAGCACAGACGAATGCCAGCACTAAACGCTACGTTTGCTTTCAAGAATGTTCACGTTTGGAAGTAGTTTGTAGCAAGAAGCTGTTCACCCGTCTGCCAGTGAACGCAGACTGTATTCACTGAAATCGCTGTAAACTCAACGTCAATGATCCCCAGCCTTTAAAGGAACGTGTACACAAAGTGGTTTCAGCAAGAGGTATAGATCCTCATGAGCCCCCGCTACTGCGGGGGCTCATGAGGATCTGTACCTCTTGCAGTGAGGTGGTGTTGAGTTCACATTTGCTCGGCAGCCGAAAGTTGTTATTTCTTTTAGCCCCACGGGTGCATTTCCCAAATTTTGGAAGTGTTATTTAACGACTATGTACTAATTGCAGGAGGTGGATTGACCATGATAATTCAAGAGTAGTGCCAGATTAGCTTGGCGCCTTAAGGCGCCAAGCTAATCAGGCACTATCTTGTATTATCATGGTCAATCTATTTCCTGCTTTAGGGTGTTGGGCCTAAAAAGGTTAAATTATCCGGTTTCAGAAATATTGCTTCAGACGCCTCGTTCGAAAAAAATTTTCAACAAGAAGTTTTTATAATATCCTGTTTCATAAACACAGCAGTTTCACGTGTGGCTTGTGCACAAAAAAACTGTAATGCACACACAGAACACGGCCCATCCATCAATCTAGACCTTCGACAGTGCAGTGTGATGGCCTGTGAGTTTCGACCTCACGGCCTTGAGCCATATGGTTGAAAATTGTAGATCAGCACACATATACTGATTTTTCTGTTTTGACAGAAACATCCGCGAGAAAGATACTTGAAGGTGACCTGTCACTGAGTTACGGTTCGTGAATTGGGACGCCAGCTGAACTTTTGTTTTTCTTTGCTCATCTAAGTTGAATATTCTGAACTGCTCTCTGGTTCACAGCGTGTATTTGGTTTAAACAAAAAATGTCCAAAGGACACAGTCTTGCATATTAAAAGAGGAGACATTAAATGTAATATACAGAGTAATACATATAACAAGAACAACAGCATTAATAATAGAACAACCGACTGTTCAGTGTTTCTACATTAACCATTTAGCTGTTGTAGTGATCCTCAGGAATCATGGCGACAAAAAGCGATACCGACAGCTACAGGATTACTATGTCGTTCACATCAGATAACGACGTAAGTGACTTTTACAACGTGTTTAGGAGGCCTCTACAAAGACTGCGCGCAAGATGTGAAAGGTGGATAGACCATTACAGTTTCAAAGGTTGCGCCAGAGTCGTCTGGCGCCTGGGAAGGCGCCAGGACATTCTTGCGCTACCCTTGAACCATCATGACCGACGAATCTAATGCTGTTGTGAATTAACCCGTTCAGTGCCTGCTGACGCAGACTGTGTTTCTGTAATCTTCGTGAATTTATCCCCCCCCCCCCCCACACACACACACCAAAAACAAAAAAAAAAAATGTCCCACTTAGATAGGTTTCAAAGTGGTGTCAGCAAGAGACAAAGATCCTCATGACCCCACTGCGGGGGGTCATGAGGATTTAAGCCTATTGCAGTTCGGTGGTGTTCAGGTTTTCTCGGCACTGAACGGGTTAAGAGTGAACTGATTAACCTTTTTCCACTTGCAGTCAGCGGTAAAGTACAGTGCAGTTTACAGCTGCAAATACCAGAGGGTTTATACAGCAGACTAAATGGCAAGACACTAGCTACTGAATAGGTGTCAACCCCCAAGAATAGGTAGGAATGGAATGCAGAAAATGTGCTCAGCAGCCTGTAATTTCCCCCGACGCATTCAAGGTTTAACTTCTTCACAGGCAAAGGTTGGCAAAAAAAATGACTGAACCCGTTTAGTGCCGAAAAAAATGTGAACGGCACCCAACTACAAGAGGTATAGATCCTCATGAGCCCCCGCATTCGCGGTGGCTCATGAGGATCTATGCCTCTTTCTGGCACCACTTTGAATCAATGTTCCTGAGACTGCTATGGCCGTTTAGTGTTGACTTAACAAAGACTGCAGAAACGTACTCTGCGTCAAATTGCACTGAACAGGTTCAAAATTCACGTTACGGTATTATAACAGGGCAAAGTCTATTGTACGAGGCAAAGTGAATACTAGTTACTCCTACAGCAGAACAAGGCTAATGATGAACAGGTTAAAAATTCACGTTACGGTATTATACACAGGGCAAAGTCTATTGTACGAGGCAAAGCGAATACTACACTAATGGTCAAAACTTAAGGGCCACCCCACTTTTTTTGTGACATTGTTTATCGTCGCAAGTACGCTGATTCATCAATTTCCACGAACGTGTCAAATGCACGTGAAACATCGTCATTTTTTTTGAAAAGCTGTGCGATATTGGCAATTAGCGTACCAAAGGCAGGCAGGTGGAAAAACTCGGTAAAGTCGTGATGCACGTGCAAAAGGGGTCAGTCGTGAACACTGAGCACGCCTGTTTCACTACAAATACCGGTACAGTACATAATGGTCACTTTCTTAACCATCCCACCACGACGAAGCCTAACGCCAGTAGATCAAGGCCGGGCGCTAGCATGGCTGCAGGGTGGAATTTCCGGACGAGAAGTTGGGAGACGTCTTGGGGTGTCCCATTCAGTGATGCAGAGGCTGCTGGCACGATTCCAAGAAACTGGAAGGGCAGAACGACGACCCTGCTGAGGACGCCCACGCTGCACCAGCTAAAGGGAGGACAGATACCTCTGTGTGGCGGCTCTGCGCGACCGAACTGTCATGTCAACCAATCTGCAACGTCAACTGATGCAAGCTGCAAACGTTAACGTCAGCAGAAGCACAGTCTGCCGTCGTCTGCGCAAAACTGGCCTGGCTTCATGCAGAGCAGCAGTGAGAATACCCCTCACTCCAGCTCATCGCAGAGCCCGGGTTGCCCTATGTCGTCAACATGTGAGGTGGAACAGACTCCAGTGGACTCAGGTTCTGTTTACTGATGAGTCACGGTTCACTGTGTCCTTCAACGACGGCAGGGTGAGGGTCTGGAGACGCCAGGGCGAGCGATTCACAGATAGATGCGTCCAAGAGGTGGATCGCTACGGAGGAGGCTCAGTCATGGTCTGGGCAGGCTTCAGCAGGGAAGGCAGGACGCCTCTCCACATCATCCGAGGCACCCTGACTGGACTGCGCTATCGGGACGAGATTGTGCAGCCCCTCATCCAGCCAGCTCTCCAAGCCATAGGCGACAATGCTGTTCTGCAGGACGACAACGCTCGACCTCATCGCGCCCGTGTGGTGTATGAGTACCTTGAGCAACGGGGCATCATGAGGATGGAGTGGCCAGCTCATTCACCTGATCTGGCTCCCATCGAGCACCTCTGGGACATGCTGGGGCAACGTGTAGTCAGCAACCACCCCACACCTCAAGGCGTCCCCCAGCTGACTCAGTTCCTGCATCAAGAGTGGGAAGCGATCCCACAACTGACAACATGTTCTCCGAACCCTGGTGAACTCCATGCGTCAACGCTCCATTGAATGCTTGGCTGCAACGGTGGGTACACTCGCTACTGACTGGACCAGTCTTGTGTGACTTGTTACTCAATAAATTAGCAAAGTACTGACTCCAAATATTGTTACATTATTTGTGTGGTGTTGTCGGTGCGTCTGCGATAAAAAGTGGCCCTTAAGTTTTAACCATTAGTATAATTACTCCTACAGCAGAACAAGCCTAATGACAGTAGGCTGCGCATCTGGACAGCAAGGACACCCTTTGCAGGACGACTAATGAAAGTCTGACAGCCGTGCAGGTTATGTCCTACTTTTGATTTCCAGGGTGACGGTGCGAAAAACTGAAAATGGTCCATGGACCAACTGCCCTGCCAGCAAGAGACATAAAGTCTCATGAGCCCCTGCGAATGCAGGGGCTCATGAGAATGTATGCCTCTTGCAGATGGAACAGGCAAAAAGCTGAAATTCATCTTTATGGGATTATGAAAAAGCTGATTCAGTCTCCATGACTGAGGGCTGTCACCCAATTGATTTAAAGAGAACCTCTGTTTCAAATTCTTCTTGTGCCAACCGCTGCCTGTGACCCTTTCAGCGTAACAATGACCCTTTTACCCTCCTCTCCAAGCACTTGTCTGCCAATTAGTGCAGGCACTTGTGGGTCGCACAGGTAAGCGGTTCGGGTGACCGCTTCTTCAACACCGTGTCTGCGTGGTTGGGTCCGCCAGCCAAAAGAAACACAAACAGGTTTATTTTGAAAACGCTTAAAGCTGACACCGCAGATTTGGATACAACGCAAACATGCCCCATCTACCCAATAAGCGATGATCCTCGAGCCGACAACGGCCGCATTGGGGCCGACATCGGCCCGAGGACCTTTGCTTACAGAACACGAATGCGCCCTCTCCTCCCGTGGCGTAGGAACCGGGGAGAGGGGCTTGGCTTTCCCTATTGAAAATGTAGGGGCTCAGTGTACCCCCCCCCCTCCCCCCCCTACACCCCCTCAATATTCTTGGAGAATTTTTTTTTATTTAGAGACACCCAACTAATAAAAGAATCTTCCTACGCCAATGTCCTCCATTCTACAAGTACTCTATTTTACATAATACCATTCTTGTTCGCAAACGCAGTTCAAAAAGGTACGTACAGGTTTGTGGTCACGATAGTTCTGTGTTTGCATAAATGATTGTGCTGAAATCCGCAAATATTTTCCATATGATTTTTTTTTATTTATAAAAGATGAAGGATGCGACATAATCTTTCTAGACACATTCCCCTCACTCTGTTTGTCTCCCTCAAGTCGAGGGAGACAAGCAGCGTGGTTTTTACTTGACACATTGTCGAAACTAGTGTCAGGTACATTTAACATGTAATTAGTTCACAAATACCTGAACAGTATGGGCTGTCTTACTGTCCAGAAATAAGAACAAAAATTTACAATAGACTTTAATTCAGTGAGCTAGGATGAAGCGCGAACAGGCCTTATCTGATCGGATACGCACCATCTTCAACTATTGTGATGAACAAGTGTGCCAGCGTGTACCGGCGCACAATCATGCGTGCGTACTTTACCTTTGTAAACTTGCTGACAAAACCTGTACAGAGATACCGATACTGTATACTCGTATTGCTTGAGTGATCACCAATGCCCTTATCAAGTGCAACCATCGACGCCACTTAATACCCTTGTCTTAGATCTACCATAAGGGGATTGAATCCAAGATTTTTCCGCCCAGAATTTCGTGCCCCTGACTGGCTCCGAGCGTCACACCACAGGCGGAGGGAATGGAAGACTTTTTCTGCCAAGATTTTCGTGCCCCTGACTGGCTCCGAGCGTCAAGGACGTTCGGAGCCAGTCAGGGGCACGTAACTCTCGTCCATTCCATCCACCTGCGGATCGATCTTAAAAAAAGGCCAAAAAGGAATCATCAATCTTCATCAGAACCCCCCCCCCCCCCCAACCTTGGGGCTCACGGGGATCTGTGAATCTTGCGGATAGAATGCGTCGGCGGGGCACGTACAGATCTCAGACCTGGCAGGTGAACGGCGTTTTGCGCAGGAGGTGTCAAGATACAGCGAGTGAAAGTAACTCGGGCCGACATCGACTTTAGTTGGCCCGGGGACCTTTTGTTCACTAGGGACAATTTTTCGGCGACAACAGCATCTGTACTCGGGTTTTTCATTCAAATGAAAATACGCTTCCCCCCTCCCCCCCATGGCGTAATTCTTTCGCCTGTATTATTTATTTGATCAGAATGACGGCATGCTAACAAGTGAAACCCAGGGGATAATCATAACGATACTTATAATACCGATACAAGTGCCCTTTTCACTGCTGGTGGACGCAAAATGATATATTTGAAAGCATGCAAATTCAGCATGAATAATCCCATCAATCAATCCAACACACACACACATGCAAATTCAGCATGAATAATCCCATCAATCAATCCAACACACACACACACACACACATATATATATATATATATATATATATATATATATATATATATATATATATATATATATATATATATATATATATATATATATATATATATATATATGTATATGTGTGTGTGTGTGTGTGTGTGTGTGTGTGTGTGTGTGTGTGTTGGATTGATTGATGGGATTATTCATGCTGAATTTGCATGCTTTCAAATATATCATTTTGCGTTCACCAGCAGTGAAAAAGGCACTTGTATCGGTATTATAAGTATCGTTATGATTATCGCCTGGGTTTCACTTATTAGCATGCCGTCATCCTGATATATATACTGACAAGCAAAAGAGAGAAATACGGCATTTTTGGAATCCCAAAATATGTCGCATTTCTTTTGCTCGTCGGTATACGTAGGGCCAGTAAGAGGCAAAGAACCTCATGAGCATCTGAGGGGAATGATGAGGTTCTTTGCCTCTTACAGTGCGGGCTGGTGTTCGAATTCTTCCGGAAGTGAAAGGTCAGTATTCCAAGTATCATCATACCATTCAGGAGCATGAAGAGCTCAATGCGTGCTGATATACGAGTCAGCCGCTCGCGCGCGCGCAGTGCACTACACGCCCTACAATCCGATGCGGATTGTATGTTTAGTAGTGCTCTGCATGCACGGAGGGGGGGGGGGGGGGGGGGTGCTAACATATCAACAAGAGCAGAGCTCGTCAGGCGCCTATGCATCACACATGCAAATTTCAGCTGTAACACAACTCCTTCCAAGATAACCATAAAGGCGGAAATTTGTATAATAAAGATCCTGTCTAGATTTACTGTGTCCTTGTGAAGTAGCAAGTACTACCATACGCCCGCAACAAAAAACGACTAAAAGACACACGAGAAAGATAGCTGAACACACACACACACACACACGCGCGCGCGCGCGAGTTAAGAGAGACGAGATCGATCGATTGATTAGTTCGGAATTTAACCTATAAAGCCCTAACATGTCACAACAGGACCATAATAGTTCAAGGGTGGTGTCAGACGTAGGCGCCAAGCTATTCTGTTCTGACACCACCCTTGAACTATCATGGTCAGTCTGTCTCCAGAACAATGACACAGACCTCAAAGGATACCTAAAATATATTGATATTTCATCGTCAAGATGTACAAATGATTTCACGTCCACGGCATCACAGTGATATGATTAACCCATTCAGCCCTGACGCACTATAGCAGGAGATGGGTCGACCATGATAATTCAAGGGTAGTGCCAGATTAGCTTGGCGCCTGTCAGCGCCAAGCTAATCTGGCACTACCCTTGAATTATCATGGTCGATCCATCTCCTGCAACAGGTGTATAGTCGTTAGATGACGCCTCCAAAATTTGGGAAATACGTGCGTCGGACTGAATGAGTTTTTGGACGGCCCTAAGGGGGGAAAGCGGGTGGGGTACAGGGACAGCTGTTAGCTATGAGGTACGACCTGAACACTGATCAATTCAGGTGAGCTGCAAGTGTTATTTTGATTTACCTTTCTTCAACGGACAGACTATATAGAACAAGCCCCTGTCATTTGCCTGGACGAGACATACGAGAAAGATGTCAGAACCGCGACAAAAGCGACTAAATTACACACGAGACACATATCAGATCATCTGATAACCTTTAATGTCAAACCTTTGAAATTCACAATCTACGGGCAGATCACAAAATCCTTATTTATGACTGCATAATACTGTGCGAACTGGTGACCAATCCTGTTGGCCTGCCTCACCAATCTTGGATAAAATTTGTATTATCCACTTTAACTCATTCGAGACGAACGGCATCCGGATACGCGGCTTAAGCCGCGTATCCGGATGCCGTTCGTCTCGAATGAGTCAATGCCGGTGGATGCTGAATGCGTGTCTGAAATCTTTGCACACGCACAAAAAAGCTCCCAAGCCGTCCATTGAATGGGGATACAATGTGGCGCCAGCAAAAGTCATAGATCGTCACGAGTCCCCGAAACTGCCGGGGCTCATGAGGATCTGTGCCTATTGCAGTTGGATTGTGTTCACTTTTTCTTGGCAGTGTCGACTGTCTCTGCTGCAAATTTTAGCAGAGACACCAAGCTATTCTGACACTACCCTTGACCTATCATGGTCTATCCATGTCCTGTCGTCGTGCGTCAGGGCAGCATTTTTGTTTGTTTGTTTTTTTGTGCTTTGCAGGACATCCAGTTTCGGGCAGACCACCCAAGCGTGCACATTACTGTTTTTCCCTCAGCTGCTTTTCTTTCATCTCGTGCAAAGCAAAATGATGCAACACTCTCTCATAATAAATTCCAAAACTAAGGTTATTGAATGAAGAGGGGGGGGGGGGGGGGAGGAAAACATGTTGTGTTTGTAAACCCGTTTAATGAATAGAAACAACTGCTGTGCCTGCACTAGTTTACGTTCTTCGACCGATGAAAACAGTTTAGGCGCAACTACAAAACAAACCGATAACGGTTCTCCCCGAGGCGTACAAGGCTTCTGGGTTGGTAATGCCGGCTCGTCTTTGGCAAGGCTACCCTAGGAAGGGCCAGGCAAAAGACATCACGACCATTTTTATGAAAAGCGAGATTTTATTGTATTGCAATGACAATCTTGCTTTTCACAAAAATAGACTTACTGTCGTTTTAGCCTTCCAATCCTAGGGCAGAAAGAGAACCGATATATATAATGCAACACTCTTTTGATACTTTGACGGTACCCGGCGTGCAAAAGCTGCATCGACGCCTACAGAAGGGTAGTCCCTGATTAGCTTGACGTCTTTTCATGCGTCAAGCTAATCAGGCACTACCCTTCAACCATCGTGGTCCAGCTGTCTCTCACGTTTAGCGCTGGAAATGAAGCGGATATTCAATTTTGTTTTTTAAAAAAATGAAATGCACAACTGAAACATCCCTTGCCAGGTGGAAAACTAAAAGGAGACATGTTCTAGACACGTTCTACCAGTGACCCTGAGAGAAACTAAATGCGTCACAGCCTATTTGCATAAGCGAGACCAGCTTTAAAATATCCTCTTTCGTCTGTCAACGTGTCTTGTGTAGAAATGAGAAAAATGCATTGAAAATAGAGAAAACAGAAACGCCTTGCACTATTAAACCTGCTAAAATTCTCCAGTTTTGCTGTTGTTTTCTTCGTGTGTTCATGTGTGTAATTCGAAACAGGAATGTTCACCTCCCCGGTCAGAACAGCTGGTTTCGGGAGACAAATTTTACAGTTGGAATTAACCCATTCAGCCCTGACGCACTACAGCAGGAGATGGGTCGACCATGATAAATCAAGGGTGGTGCCAGATTAGCTTGGCGCCTGTCGGCGCCAAGCTAATCTGGCACCGCCCTTGAATTATCATGGTCGATCCATCTCCTGCAACTGGTGCATAGTCGTTAGATGACGCCTCCAAATTTTGGGAAATACCTGCGTGGGGCAGAATGAGTTAAAGTGCTTTTGTCAGGCCTGTAACTTCAATGGGGAGTTTGAGACACTCATTAACACGTTCGGTTGCGGTTTTTCTAGTTTCCATTTCAGCCCAAGGAGAAGACGGCTCACCCGAACACGTCAATAGCCACACATGCCACGGACACAATGTACGCGCACGAAGTGAATCACCACCACCACCACCCTGCTCCGTTAACCGGCCCTTCACTGCCACTGTACGTACACTGTACGTCTGAAAGCTGTGTCAATTCAGCGTCCCAGGAATAATTAATACAAAGTCGTTTCAGCAAGAGGCATAGATCCTCATTGCGGAGGCTCATGAGGATCTATGCCTCTTGCAGAAGTGCGGTGTCTATTGTTTTCTCGGCATTAAAAGGGTTAAAGCAAACGACAGTAATTAATTCCATTTCAAGAGGCACAGATTCTCACGTGCCGCTGCGGCCGCTACGGGCACATGACAATGTACGCCTCTTGATGAACGAAATTGAATAACCGCATACGTAACTTGAAAACTGTTGGTGAACGCTCATTCAGCTTCATTGCACCTTCAGTCTAGAACTCGCTGCCTGCCAGTCTGCGAAATCTCCCTACTCTCTCTCTCTCTCAGTTTAAAGGCTCAGTTGAAAACTCACTTCTTCCATCTTGCTTTTCCCTCAGGCGTAGATCCGTAGTCTTGTATTTATTTGTTATGTTTCGTATCGTCTATGTCATGTTTGAATGTGTGTGTTAGCGCAATGAGTTTTTGCCACAAAAAGATTTTGCGCTATACATGAACCATTTATTATTATTATTATTATTATTATTATTATTATTATTATTACTAACAAAGATGCGCACAAGACAAATCTCCTCCACCACCCTGGTTGTGACAGTAAAAAAAGTCAGTAGTCATTTTTTGGTGAAACTTAATCTTCGCTCTGCAGGGAAGCATCCATCTCTCATTACTCATCGGATTTCAAGAGAAGCTTTTGCAAACTGCCCACTTCTGACAAAAGTAGATTCTTTCAAAACACAAGAATTTGCTCGCGACCTTCACACTGTGAGAACAGGTAATTTTGAGAATGAGAGGGATGCAAACAACGTTTTGTGCCAGGAATGTTAACGCAACTTTTTTTTTCCAACAAACTTTCTGTTTTCGGACCAAAAAAAGGTGAATGCCAAACGTGTAACATGCAAAAACATTTCCAAGCAAATAAAGAAGCACGTTTAGAAAGGACAAACACAACACAATTCATTAACCTTCTGTGTGTCGGTAGCAGTTTTTGTCGCGATGATTCCTACAGGACTACCGACACGCAAGGGTTAGATTCTCGGGTTAAAACCTTTACATGTAAGATGTCCATTTTAAAGTCCCTTCTATATACAGAAGGGACTTTTTAGGACGGGTCGCGGTGGAGCAAATTTAATAGCATGTCCATGATGTCAAAGGCTGGCAGGCTAAACCTCTAACAATTGAAGTAACAAGATCAAAATTACGTCATGTCTAGTTACGCTAACCTCGCTGCTGAACCTACATTTGGCGAGAAGCGCCGTATGTGCGTATGTATGTGTGTAAACAAGAGAATCTCCGATATCTCTGTACACAAAAGCTTGAAACTTGGCGAAATACTTTCTTAAGTGGGTGGCTAAGAGAGCCTCCGAGCATATTGTAATTGAATGTCTCATTGAAGACATAAACAACCGTTTATAGGAAGTCGGTTGACCCAGATTAGAGTCCGTAATTTTTGTCATATTTACTTGAACTTTTGCGTATATATAGCTAGTTTGGAGAAATACATTGGATGAGTTCGTTAGCCAGCTTTGTATCCTTTCAACTTCTTAAGTAAAAATTAATTTTTTTCAGAATAGAATTAAAACACTTAAAAACTTTACTTCTAGAGAAAGTCAGACAGTTGCGGTGACGTAAAAGAGGCAACTCCGTCACCACGCAGACACTGACATAATACTCTAAATATAATAATGGTCAAAACTTAAGGGCGACGTTTTATCGCAAACGCACCGACAACACCACACAAATAATGTAACAATACTTGAAGTCAGCACTTTGCTAATTTACTCAGTAACAATTTCGTTTAAGTTTTTGAGTAAATCTAGCAATTGTAACAACAGCAGTACGTTAGAATGTTCACCCACCGCTCATTTGAAAAGTCACACAAGACTGGTCCAGTCAGTAGCGAGTGTACCCACCGTTTGCAGCCAAGCATTCAATGCAGCGTTGACGCATGGAGTTCACCAGGGTTCGGCGAACATGTGGGATCGCTTCCCACTCTTGATGCCGGAACTGAGTCCGCTGGGGGACGCCTTGAGGTGAAGGGGGGGGGGGGGGTGCTGACTACATGTTGCCCTAGCACGTCCCAGAGGTGCTCGATGGGAGCCAGATCAGGTGAACGAGCTGGCCACTCCATCCTCATGATGCCCCGTTGCTCAAGGTACTCATCCACCACACGGGAGCGATGAGGTCGAGCATTGTCGTCCTGCAGAACAGCATTGTCGTCTATGGCTTGGAGAGCTTGCTGGATGAGGGGCTGCACAATCTCGGCCCGATAGCGCAGTCCAGTCAGGGTGCCTCGGATGACGTGGATAGGGGTCCTGCCTTCCCTGCTGAAGCCTGCCCAGACCATGACTGAGCCTCCTCCGTAGCGATCCACCTCTTAGACGCATCCATTCGTGAATCGCTCGCCCTGGCGTCTCCAGACCCTCACCCTGCCGTCGTTGAAGGACACAGTGAACCGTGACTCATCAGTAAACATAACCTGAGTCCACTAGAGTCTGTTCCACCTCATGACGACACCAGGCAACCCGGGCTCTGCGATGTGCTGGAGTGAGGGTATTCTCACTGCTGCTCTGCATGAAGCCAGGTCAGTTTCGCGCAGACGTTGGCAGACTGTGCTTCTTCTGACGTTAACGTTTGCAACCTGCATCAGTTGACGTCGCAGAGTGGTTGACGTGGCAGTTCTGTCGCGCAGAACCGCCACACAGAGGTACGTGTCCTCCCTTCTACTGGTGTAGCGGGGGCGTCTTGAGCAGGGTCGTCGTTCTGCCCTTTCAGTTTCTTGGAATCGTGCCAGCAGCCTCTGCATCACTGAATGGGACACCCCAAGACGTCTCCCAACTTTGCGTCCGGAAATTTCATCTTGCAGCCATGCTAGCGCCCGGCCTTGATCTACTGGCGGTAGGCTTCGTCGTGGTGGCATGGAAAGTGACAATTATGCCCCTACTGTACCAGTATTTGTAGCGAAACAGAAGTGCTCAGTGTTCACCACTGACCCCTTTAGCACGTGCATCACGACTTTACCGAGTTTTTCCACCTGCCTGCCTTTGGTACGCTTGTCAATATCGCACAGCTTTTCACAAAAACTGACGATGTTTCAGTGCATTTGACACGTTCGTGGAAATTGATGAATTGTTGTCTATTGTTCCCTGTAGATTGGACTGACAAAGGTTAACTTTTAACCCATTTGGATCGAAAGAAAATTGTATTTTATTAGTGTACTTGCGACGATAAACAATGACCATTAGTATATGACGTCTCTCTCTCTCTCTCTCTCTCTCTCTCTCTCTCTCTCTCTCTCTCTCTCTCTCTCACACACACACACACACACACACACACACACAAACAAGAGCGCATCTCCAGGAGAAATAGATCCTTATGCGCCCTCCAGGCGCATGAGGAGATGTTTGGAGCGCGCGCGTACGCACGCACTAACACGCACACACGCATCGACGCGTTTTCAGAAGAGCATGCAGGTGACCCGTGTACTTAGTATATCATGTATCTACGTAAAGTCAACCTGCTTTCACACAAATTATAGCAAGACTAAAATTGTACCGTGAAGTTCTAGTTTTGTCAACATTTTCTCAAGCCTATGAAGCGAAAGTGAAATTCATATCATGTAAAATATAAAATTACGTAAAAACTAAAACTTACGTCATGACAAATGATGTTTGACAAATCAATGACGAGTATGTCCTGCGCCACTTATAGAACTCACTGACTCTTTGGCAGATCTGCGAGACTTTTTCAATAGGAGAAATTCAACATCAGAATCAGGTCAAAGACAAAAGGTAGAGACCATTGACAGCGAGGACAGCTCTCATAGTACAGAAGGGACTTTGTGGGTTATGGCTCATCCCGTCGTGTTAGTCTGTAAGTTAATTTTGAAAATGTAATAAACTGCGTCTCTAACTCCCTTTCTAAGCGTGTCTGTTTCTTCGTTTGAATTTCCTTTGAGAAATTTAATGCAACCTCATTCTCCAGTTCCTTAGCAACTAAGCGTTTCACTCTTAACCCGTTCAGTGCCGAACAATTTTGAACACCACCCGACTAGAAGAGGTGTAGATCTTTATGAGCCCCCGCAACTGCGGGGGCTCGTAAAGATCTATGCCTCTTGCTGACATCACTTTGAATCCGTCCCTCTGGGACAGCTAGTTGTTTGTCTTGTTGTTGTTGTTTTGGGGGTTTTTGGTGTTTTTTTTTTTTTTTTGGGTGGTGGGTGGGGGTGGGGGTGGGGGGTGGGGGTAGTTGTTGTAGAATTAAAGAAAGACTGCAGAAACAGAGTCTGTGTCAACCGGCACTGAATTGAACGGGTTAATAACTCTTCAAGTGGCAGCTGCAGTCGCATAAAGCAACGATATCGATGTCACTCTTGCATGCCAAAATTTCAACGTGTTTGTCTTGTGGAAAAAATACTGCGGTTTTTTTTTTAATGTTTGTTTTCTTCTGCAGTTGCGTGCTGACATCAAACCCCGTCGCACGTGGAAGACAAAGACAGAAATACACAACAATGTTACGCCTTGTCAGAAATACACCCCACTGTTATGTTACAGTAACAGCAGTGTTACAGCTCCTAGCCTAAACTGTCATCTGCAAGAGAGGTAAATTCTCATGAGCCCCTACATTCGCTCATGAGAATTTCGCAGGGGCTCATAAGAATTTACGCCTCTTGCGGATGCAAATTTTTTCCCGCTGATTCTTTGAAGCGTTCTTTGGGGTTAGGCCTAGCTAGGACCGGCATTGGGAAAGTGTCTGAGATGCCAGAACTTATTTTTGGAGAGCGGTGACATGCTTGACTGAGAGTTCAGAAGTGTTGGGTTACGTCTTTCACCTCCCAATTTTGTCCATTAGGCTGTCGGCAGCGGTTTTTGTCGCGATGATTCCTGCAGGAATCATCGCGACAAAAACCGCTAACGACTGCCAACAGGTTAAAAGAAGGGAGTGGTGGGGTGGGCACTCCTCTCCGTCGCATCAGCGCTCGTCTCCCATACGACAAGAGCTCAAGCGCGCGCGCTTGGGCGCACACACGCCATACATGCATGCGCATTTCAACCCCCTTCCCCCCCCCCCCTCCTCTCCCCTCCCCCTCCGCCACATGAGCTGACTGCACTGCCAAGACAGTTTGTAGCTTTCCAAATACTGCATCGGTAAACATATTTCGTTTCAGCGGGAGGAAGTACAATTGACTTAAAGCGGTCTGCTCCAGGGGCCAGTTGCATGAGTGAGCTTAGTCCTGCGTCAGCCACTAAGCAAGGTGCTCCGCTATAGCGGAGCACCTTGCTTAGTGGCTGGCGCAGGATATACATGATTACGCAGGCGTGTTTTATTATTTATTTACAAATTTATCATTCAATCATTCATTTATTATTATTATTATTATTATTATTATTATTATTATTATTATTAATTTACTTTTTTGGGTGGGTGGGGGGATGGGAGGTGCGTGTGGGGGGTAGGGGTGTGGGGGATGGAGGTGGCGGGGGTGGTGGGGGTGAGGAGGGCGATGGGAGGGAGACAAAATTTCACTATGGTGTATAGGGCAGGGCAGAAGAAATTTACGTCACGTACATGCCCAAGACAAGCACAACATACATCATTGTGTTGTGGCCCATGCCGCTGCGCGGGCTCACGCGAATCTATGGTTTTCGGACCTCCAAGGGGTTATAACCGTATACTTTATTTTTTCAGTGTCTCATCATGGGCGGAAGAAACTGACGCCATTGTCCGAAAGGTGTAATCTCCGTGATTAAACGTGTGCCGCAGGTATGACGTGACGCTCAGACGGTTCATGTCTACAAAAAGAGCCCCTCCCCACTTTTTTCGACAAGAGAAATAGATTCTCATAAGCCCCTGCGAACGCAGGGGCTCATGAAAATCCATGCCTCTTGCTGACAAGAGAATTGAATGTAGGTCTCCTACTTGGCGGGTGGGGGGGTCATTGAGGTGTGTGTGCGGAGTCGGAATAAGGCGCCACCGCAAACACAAAAGTAGCAAGTTAGTGGTTCAGATACAATACGGATCATCATCAGAAAGTTACAAAGTGCGCGGGATGACGTGCCTTAACCCCTTCCCAGCCACAGGGCGCAGCAGAATGTGTTTCTAACATCAGTCAACACAAAGAACTTAACGCCATTGTAAAATGCGGTCAGCAAGAGACATAGATCTACATGCACCCTACAACGGCGGGGGCTCATGCGGATATACGTCTCTCACATTTTGCAGCAGCGGAGTTAAAACACTCCACGGCCGGATCAGTTACCTAAAGAAGGGGGTGCATGGGGGGGGGATTGTTCCAACTTGTTGGCACCAAAGGCATCCCGACACGGGGAGGGGTGGTGGGGGTAGAACCCCCCAGATCCGCCTCTGCACTCCTGCCCTGACCCCAAGGTCGCTCGAAACAGGTTCAGCTGTACAAGCCAACCTCGGTGTACCGCCTAATGGCTGGAATCCGTAATTCACTTTCGCGTGAATGTAGTGCTGGATACGTGAGATCGCGTCATCACATACCATCATTTAGGCGACCACCTGAATGCTGACCTTTTATGACAGGTGACACACTTCAAGACTTCTCTTGAGACAGCACCTGTCCATACAGACCACTCTATTTTCGCAAAAAAGCTGGCTTGCTACAAACAAGTTCTACTGTACGTCAACGACAATGAAGAATTGCGCTCAGCTGTCCTTCAAATAACATAACTTCCTCCTCACGTCTTTTCTCCTTCTTATTCTTCTCTGACTAAATTGCAAACTCTCCTCACATAGGAAAAAAACTGACAGCCATTAGGGCCAATAAACAAAGTGGGGGGCACAACAAACTGGAAGAGATAAGTCGTGGGGAAAAAAATTAGACGTGCAGGAGATAAACGGAGAAAACAGCGCTAGACAAATGAAACATGCCGACGGGACATGACCGGAAAAAAACAACAACACAAAAACAAACAAAAAACAAAACAAAACAACAACGAAGAACGGCATGAAGCAGATAAAAATGGAAGAAATACTCATCGTTTTCTCTTTTTCTGTGCATTCCATTGTATTCACTTAATCTTTTTCATCTTGACACACGATTGCTTGAAATAAATTTGATAATGTAGTTCAAGGGTGATGCCAGAATAGCTTGGTGCATCAGGCGCCAAGCTATTCTGGCACCACCCTTGAACTAAAATGGTAGATCCCTCTCCCAGTCTCTAATAAAGCCTTCATAAGACAATAAGCAAAATTAAAAAAAAAATGAGCCGCAGGATGTCAAAGGTTAATCTGATATTTTCATGGGGAGGGGTAGGCACGCGTTGGGGGTGGGGGTGGGACTCATGAGGGAAAAACTGAACGTATACGTGAATTCCCTTTCAAAGGCAAAAGGACAGTGTTGCGGACAAGCACTACTAACTCAATGCCCTGGGAGAAAAAAATCGACCTTGATGGCTTAGGGGTATTGCTTGCCTAGCTTGGCGTCTCTGTTGGCGCCAAGCTAGTCGGGCTATACCCCTAAGCCATCATGGTCCATCAATCTCTTATACTGAGTTGGCGCCGGAAGAAAACAAATTTTTTTTTTAAAATATATTTTTTTATTTATTTATTTTTAATATTTTATTTATTATTATTATTTTTAAATTTATTTTATTATTATTATTATTATTATTATTATTATTATTATTATTATTATTATTTTTTTTTTTTTTTTTTGGGGGGGGGGGGGGGTAGGGTTATTAATACCAACGAGAACGCCAGATCTACTTCCATGCAAACTGTCTGGGATTCCACGGACGTATTCCTATTGCATTTTATGTTAACCATGACTCCCAATGACAACAGCAGCATAATTCTCTCTCTGAGTCTCACACTAAGATGCCTCCCCCCTCCCTCCACCCCTTTAACAAAAACACACGAAAGTGCGCGCGCCAGCAAACTCTCTACCCCCCACCCACCCCCAAAAAAAAAAAATAAATAAATAAATAAAAAACCAAAAAAAAAACCACACTTGAACACATTGCCCATGATACCTTATCCACCGCCCCCCCGCCCCCCCACCCCCCAACACAAGAACGCGCGCTCCCCCCCCCCCCCCTTCCTACCACTTAACCAAACACGCACACGCAAAGCAAAGGCACGCCCACCGACACAACAAATGCCACACCCCCTCAAGTCTAGGCCGACAAATCAGCTGAGTTGGCGTCTGTCTCTCTGTTTTTGTGTGTGTGCAAGGACGTAGTGCGGCATCCGCCTTGTCTGGACCAAACGCCAGTGTGTGAGCAAGTTAGACTGTTGTTGCAGATACTACCATGTGGGTGAGGAAAACAACATCGGAAATGTGTGCTGGTCTGTGATTTTGGACCTGCACACGCATAATTAAGCCTTTTTCATCACTGTTTGAAATAGTTCATACATTTGACTATGACAGTTCAAGGGTGGTGCCAGAATTACTTGGCGCCTGAGGCGCCAAGCTATTCTGGCACCGATCTTGAACAAAAATGGTTGATCTATCTCCTAACCTGTGGTGTAGCCTTGATAGGACAATAAGCAAATTTAAAACATTCAGCCTCTGGATGTAATGGGCTAACAAAATAGTGGGTGCACGGCTTTGTCCCTTCCCAGGTTCTATCCTGCCGATTTTTACACCACCACTTTTGTTCTAAATCTGTGTACTAATCGACGATGATCATATTCTGACGCCGATTCACATTACGTCTTGAGTTCCAAACAGACAAACAAATAAACAAAATCCTTCTGCCCTGATTTTTCGTTCAGATGGACTGGAAAACTGCAGTTGCGGCTCGTCCGCCTGGTGTTTCTCGGAGTGAGGTTATACTCACCGTGAATAGTTTCTTTTGGTCCGGACCCACTCGGGTCGACTGCCGACTCTTCCGCCGACACAGCCGACCCCCGCGAAGGGCGTCTCTCAGTCAACCACAGAGTTAAAAGCTGCCGCCACCTACAGGTAAGCGCTAACAGAAATCTGAGGGTGTCTCTGACAACCACAGAGCTACATCTGCCATCACGCGCCGGTAGCTCCAACAACTACGACAGGAGGACTGTCAATCACAGAGCTAAAACTCAGGTGGGTGAGAGGGAGAGTGCGCACCACAACTAGAAGATCTGCAAAGCATCAAGTTACAAGTGCTATCCCCCCCCACCCCCCCCCCCCGGCACCCCTATCCGTATCCCTCGCCACCTAGCATGCCGGGTGCCGATTTGTAACATGTTTGTTCAAGTCCACCACACCAACAGCGCAATCGTCAGGTTGTGACTGCACACGACAGGTGCTCGCCAGCCTCTGAAATCCCACGCGGGCTCACGGCTGAAGATACCTCCTCTTACACAGGGGGTTCGTAGGCATTTCCCTATCAATGGTCATCTATGTCCCTCGCTCATTTGAGTTTGATGTAGACATATCCACCTTATAACCTTTTGGCTGTCGGTCGCTATCGACAGCCAAAGGGTTAAAGATACCACCAGGCTACACTGATCCGCCTTGAACGTTCAATGGTAGTCCTTGGTTAACACTACGCGTGATCTAATATGGCCCAGATTCCACCCGTTCGTTTATTTCAGTTTAATTGTCTATCTAGTACTAAGTACCGCCTTCTCTCATTGCCGATACACAGTCTTTTAAACGCGTCCCCAAGTTACAGATGTCAATCCGCTCTCAAACCCTTCACTAACAATAGTCGACGCAGGTCTGTTCCCAAAATCTTCGTTAATTTAACGTCAAAGAGTTCTAGCCGCCCAAGGAAAACGGATGCAAAAACGGCCCCACTGCAAGAGGGACAGATCCTCTTGAGCCCCCGCTACAGCTCATGAGGATCTGTGTCTTTTGCAGTGGGACCGTTTTCACCATTCCTCAGCAATGAAGGTGTTGAAAATTTTTTTTAGATCAACGTCTCCTGCTGACTCAGTTACGTTCATCCTCCACAGACAGAGAAGATCGTTTGGGCTTCAAAGTCAGCCTCCGCACATAGAGTAGATTTTGCAACTTTCATCTACGCCTACCCTCAGTCTGCTTATGAGGGGTAGGTATCGCTGCCGGGTCGGCGCCTATGTTGTGAATGAATGGGATTTTTGCGTGCTGCTGGACTGAGATGGGTGGAATTGATTATTGCGGTGACAGCTGTACTGACTGAACGCTCATGTTCGGGCACTCGATAGAGTACCTATTTTCTAGCCTGCAAAGGCGTCCAACAAACAAACAAACAAAACAAACAAACTGCAGGCGTCAAACAAACAAACAAACAAACAAACAAACAAACAAACAAACACGTTAGCAAGCAAGAAAACCAAGCTACCAAAACAGCCAACCAATAAACAAACAAGCAAGGTGAAAATGATGCTTTGTCTAAAATCGCAATCCACTATACTGACGAGCAAACATGCGACATTTTTGGGTCATCATCGGAAAACTTTAGATGATTCCAAAAATGTCACATTTCTTTTGCTCGTCGGTAAACATGTATGTCAAAATTCAACGTGGTGATGGCGAAAAAGTGGGGAATGATGGTGTGCGGGTGTGCTGTGTGTGTGTGTGTGTGTGTGTGTGTGTGTGTGTGTGTGTGTGTGTGTGTGTGTGTGTGTGTGTGCCGGGGGGGGGGGGGAGGAGAAGGGCTGGCATGTAGGGGGAAGGAGGAATGATGAAAGGAAAGAAAACAGGGAAAAGCGCAACAGCTAATGGTGAAAGAGGGATTAGAGACCGGAGTAGGAGAGGGAGACATGGAGGTGGCCAGAAAGGGGGGGGGGGGGAATGTTATGTGCGCGCGCGCGCGCGCGCGTGTGTGTGTGTGTGTGTGTGTGTCTGCCTGCGTGCGTGTGAGTATGTGTGTAGGAGGGTGAAGGAGGTAGACATGCCACACGTCACTTACTTCCATCCACAACCCTCGCTCCACACCCGTCCGCCTGGGAGGGACATAGATTCTCATGAGCCCCTGCAGATGAAAATCTATGCCCCTCCCAGGCGGAAGGTCCCTCTGACACGTCCCCCATTTGTATCCGCAAATTGAGGGAAGTCATAAGGGCATAATCAACGCCTGAGTCAGCGATCCTGTTATAAAGCCAAGAGCAAAGAGACCCAGCTCCGAGTGATGGAAGCCGAAAGAGAGAGAGAGTGTGTGTGAGTGTGAGACGAGGCGCGGAGTGACGGCCGCGGTACGTAACTGTGTGGGTTTGTGTCATCTGGTGCGGCGGAGGGCTTCTGTTTGTTGCGGCGTGCGTGGAGGGGCGTCGTGTGACAGCTCCGCCGATAGTGCCGTGTGTTGCCTGCTGGGTGAGGATCCCCCCCCCCCACCCCCCCACGATTAGCGTTCGGGGGAGGAGGAAGGGGGGGGGGCAGGGGGGGAGGAGGAAGGGGGGGGGGGGCAGGGGGGGCTGTCGCAGTGAAATCACGCAAAATTAAAAGCTCTGTCGTTTGCTGAGGAAAGCTCAGCTGTGCCGTCGTGTCGTCTGCCGCGAGGATTCCGATCTGGTTGTGTAAGGCCTATGCCGACTCCGTGGGTAATACCGTATCGATTTGTATGGGGACTGTGTGACAGCTTGCAGGGTAGTGCTGCGGACTTTTACATGTGTGCAGGTCTGTGATCTGGGCTGCAAAGTGTAACTGTTGTGCTGGTCTGTGATTTTGGACCTTACGGCCCATGGCCGTAAGGTCCAAAATGACAGTCCCTCCATCGAAAAGTAAACGTTCGACTTTGGACGTGTCCTTTCTTGCGGATGTTCCTATTTGGCGTGGGCGGCGAGTTTACGGATGAACTACGAACCGAAAAAAAAAAAAGCAAAAAAAAAAAAAAAAAAAAAAGCTAAGGACACCGCAAACCTTGGTATTCACAAAATGCCAGATGATCAAATAAGTTCGTCGTGACATTCGAGACGTGGTGTAAGCGACGTGATTTAGACAGAAAACGTGCAGCGGGAACTTCTAAAAATGCTTTCCGACATTTGCTACAAGACCTTTCACTTAAAGCGACCTGCGGCTCCATGAAGTCGAGCTCAACCCTTTGGCTGTTGGTAGCGGACGGTTTTCCTGCGGGAATCATCGCGACGAAAATCGCTACCGACAGCCAAAGGGTTGATAGTCCGCAATATCTCCTAAAGTGTACATTCCCTTAGTATGTCTTAATAATACTGAACGAAAGACTACTTTTTGGAGTTTGACTGTCTTAAAATACATGACTTTTCCGCTCTTCTTCTCCACTGTACGTAGGAGAGTTTCCCGTGTGCGCACACTTTAGGGCGGTAGAAAACCACTGTTACGGGTGCCTGCGCACATGGATTGTAAAAGGAATGTTCTTTGAATCTCATTTGAAGCGCAACAAGATTAACCCTTATCATTCGGAATACACCAGTGTGTGAAATAAGTTTGACTAAAATAGTTCAAGGGTAGTGCCAGAATAGCTTGGCGCCTCTAGGCGCCAAGCTATTCTGGCACCACCCTTGAACTAGAGCCACTGGTCTATATCATTATCTGTAAAGCATGTCCGTTGAAAGGTCATGGTAAATCAAAGTGGCACAGTTGCAGTGCGCCTGAATTGATCAGTGTTCAGATCGTACTCCATATATAGATTTCCCTGTCCCCCACTATGATAACCCGCCCGTCAGGGCCGTCCATTATCACTTCGGTGCCGTGGACGTTAAACCCCTAACTAACCTAACCTGTATTGAGGTCGTCCCATTTAATTTCAACTCGTCATACATTTCGCCCTGTCCGACAAGGATGCCTTTGATAAAGCACGTAATGGAGAGCTGGTCTGTGAGGTTGGACTTTACGTGTGCTGGTGTGTGATTTAGGACCTTGCGGCTGAACGCCGTAAGGTCCAAAATCACAGACCAGCACATAATCCGCTGTCACGAGCGCCCGTGTGACTATGGCTTTTGGTCCGCCAAGTACTTAGAAGCAGCGCGCCTGGCTATTACCAACATGTCTCGTCAGAATAGGGCAGAGGTATTAAAGGCGGTTATGGACAATTGTAGCGAAGAATGAAAAATAATGCCTATCTCAGCTTTTTTCCCGGACCTACGCCCGAATAGATGTCGCACCTAAACTACCCGTGGCCCTGTGAAAGAGCCACGGGCTTTAAATGTGTCTTTGTTGCAACAATAAGCCGAGGAGACGGTGGATCAGGTTTTAATAGTCATTAGAACGTTGGTGCCGCGAAACACTGAGCGCCGCCCGAAACTGCCGGATGCGCAGAACCTTAGGGGGCCTGCAGATGCGAGGCCTCATGAGGTTCTACGCCTCCTGCTGGTCGCAATTTGCATCCGCGTTCCATGGACGGCGAGAGTTGTTTGGCGGGTCGAAATTCCACCTTTTTATTATCCCCCGCGACAAACTATGGCTGGTGGCATTCAAGGGGTCAAAAAGAAGCGAGCTTGACACTCCGCAGTCTTGCTATGTCGACCGTTGAAATTTAACTTATTACAGACGCCCCGCATCAACTGCTGCGGAAGTGTCGTATAGCACTGCTGCCGGCATCGCTATTCGACATTCTGGCAGCTACTGATGTGGAGCGCCCTGAATGGGTTGAAGTGACATTCCGCACTGTGCACAGGCTACAGCGTGTAAACACACACACAAAAAGTTTATAAAACAAACGAACAAAGACGGCGTTTGCGGCACTGACTGATCGACGATAGGCTGAATCATGCTTAGCTCGGCGCGCTACAATAGGCAATATATGCATCACGCTGTATCGGTTGTCGGGACTAAATGAGTTAACCCCTTCACCGCCAGTGGACACAGGCCGTGCTTCTGAAATCTTCGTCAGTTCAACGGAAAAAAAGCCTCAGCCGTCCAAGGAACATGTACACAAAGTGGTGTCAGCAAGAGGCAAAGAGTCTCACGAGCCCCCGCAAATGCGGGGGCTCATGAGGTTCTTTGTCTCTTGCACATGGGTGGTGTTCGCATTTTTTTTTTTTTTTTGGGTAAACGAAGGGATTAGCGCATTTGAGAAGTGCTGTATTCGGAACCGGATCCCGCACGTCTTGAATGTAGGTGGTGCGACCGAGGCGCAAGGTAAAACATTTACCCCTCCTGACACTGGTAATCCTTTTTTAATCCCGCGTTCCATCTTTCAGACCCAGCGTCGATTTAAAAATGGCAATTACAAGCGAGGGTCCTCGGTGCATGGGAAGAAGGCGAGAAGACGGTGTCGCCGCTAACGTGAGGGACATGCAACGTCGACATTCGTGCAGTGAACTTGCGGGAAAATCTAATGGTGTGGCGACTGAACAAACGCACTCTGGGTACGACTGTACTACCACACAAAGTTCCACGTCCGTGATCGGAGTGGTGGGTCAGTTGACACTTAGTGACAATTTGGACAGAATCGATCTCAGCTGGAAGATAGTGTCATCAGAATCGCAACAGATTCACCAAAGAGCGACTCCTAAACGGCAGTGCAGTGTCGCCGACACAAACAGTAAGCAAAGAGCGGATGCCCTGAAAAACAGAATGAACACCATGGGCGACCCCGGAACTCGTCACCAAAGTGCAGCAGCACGTGCTGCGGGGACACTATCTCCACGTTCTTTACCAGGACCGTCACCACGTGCTCGACAAAGACTATCACTACTGCTAGTCATCTTCACAGCATTTCTCACGCAGCCAGCCCTGGCAAAGCACGAGGCCAAGGTGGCCACCTCGGAGTGTTCTTACACGCTAGTAGTGAACGAGTTTGATGTGTCCAAGTGCCCGGTGATGCAAGCGGACGGTCTGGCGCCAGACAGCAACTACAGGTACGCCATGCTTAAACGTGGACTGAAAACGGTCGGTGCTTGGTTCCAAGCCAGAAGCCTCAGCCTACTGTCATAAGTCAGTGTAGAATGACAGTAGGCTATGACTTCTGGCTTAGACAGCTGGGTCAGCTGCTTGAGTAGTCTAAAATCCTACGAATGCCACTAAGCGAGGTGCTCCTCTACATGGGCCAGTTGCATGAATGAACTTAGTCCTCCGCCAGCCACTAAGCAAGGTGGAGCTATGCAGCGGAGCACCTTGCTTAGTGGCTGGCGCAGGACTAAGCTCACTCATGGAACACACCCCAGGAGCGCACTGCTTAGGTGGCGTGCGTGGGATCTAAACCCCACTCATGCAGGTGCGCCCCCTGCAGTGCGCCTGGATCTGTGTCCAGGTTTCAAATGGCATGACGACACACACACACACACACACACACACACACACACACACACACACACACACACACACACACACACACACACACACACACACGACAAACAACCGTATGCCTGGTCTAAATAACAACAGTAGACTAAGGCTTCTGGTTCAGACCAAACCGACTGCCCCCCTGTCCGCATTCACGCATAACAGTCCACGTTCATGAATGCCACGGCAGGTGGGGCAATCACAGAGGCGGTGCAAGCATCAGCAGCAGTCTCTACGCGCGGTCTAAAGACTACGGACAAGGGCTTGGCGGACTACCGCGAGACGAGAGTGCTGGAGACAGTGGCCCCGGGAGGACAGGAGGAGGGGGAGGCGGAGAGGGAGGAGGTGGGAAGGACGTGGACGTCATCAAAAGTCAGGTAGGTGTAGCCGCAGTGTGATCAAACCCTTTGCGTGTCGGCATCGGTGTTTGTTGCGATGATTCCTGTCGGAATCATCGCGACAAATACCGATGCCGACACGCAAAGGGTTAACTCCTTCGTGCACACAACCACCTGTACTGTTTACAGTACCGATGGCTGCGCGCACACGGCCGTGGCATTATACACCATAGATGTGGCAAGCGTGGATGAAAGCACACATACCAGGGGGAATCACCCCACGCCAGACGAATACCGGCGTAAGCAAACAACAGACGACGTTCCGAAATCTGAAATTGGTAAAAAAAAAATTACGCGCGTTTCGATGGAAAGAGTGGATAAAAAAAAAAAAAAAGCCCGGACAAACATGCGACATTAGGTTAAAATTGCGCGTGCTTCGACAAAAACAGTCGATCAAAAGCCTTGACAAACACGCGATACCCATGTTTGTCCGGGTTTTTTCAATTCATTGTTTTCGTTGAAACAGGTGCAGTTCTGACCTACTTCCGATTTCCAACTCTTATGTTCAACTTCGTTAATTTACCCATCGTGATTTTCTTTTTCTCTACATTTCCTCCACCCTCGTTGTTTGTTGGTTTTCTTTACGGGGGGTGAGGGTTAGGGGTGGGAGGAAGTAGTCGAGAAAGGGGCTTCGGAAACCATGGTAAACCAGATCCTCCTCCTCCTTCCTCCACCCCCTTCCCCCCCCCCCCACACACACACACACCACCACCACCATCATCGCCTCCTAAAAGAAGAAAGCAATCAAATGCCAAACAGCGCTTATGATGATGATCTACGTCTCCTGCAGCCTCTATTTTAAACTTCTTTTTACACCTTTTCTGTTCCCCCTCAGTTACGAAAGCCGCCTTTTTATAACCTCTTCATTGCCAGTGATTGCAGAATGTGCATCTGAAATGTGTGTTTAGTACGCCAAAAAAATCCCATCCGCCCATGGAACATGTGCACAAAGCGGTGTTGGCAAGAGGCATAGATCCTCATGCGCCCCCGCGACCGCGGGGGCTCATGAGGATCTATGTCTCTTGCAGTTAGAATGTGTCTTCAGTTTTATTTTCTCGGCAGTGAAGGAGTTAAGTTTTTCTCTCGTGTCCCTTCAGGTGCGGGAGTTGGAAGGACGACTCCTGGAAGAGATGGTGAGGTCCCGAGAAATCAACTCCACGCTGGCGCGACACTCCACTGCCCTGGCCGCCGCCGAGGGGCAGATCGCGGCCTACGCTTCCAATTTTACGTCAGTCTTCCGCGCTATGATGTTTGTGCAACGCCAGCTTAACAGGTAAACTGTCTTTGCAAATAGCTTCGCCGTGGACAAAAGACATTATGCCCTAAATGTTTAATCCCCCCCCCCCCCCCCCCCCCCCGGCAAAAAAAAAAAAAAAAAAAAAAAAACAAAAAAAAAAAAAAAACCTTAAAAAAGGATTCTAACGTTATACCTCGATCCTTAACAATGCCACACAAAGGCACATTTGTACATTATTTCGACTTTTGTTTCATACAAAAAGTGTCTCAATCATAAGTAGACATTATCTAATCACACAAGAACATCATTATGTTTACGCACTTTAACATTTATGGAGATATTAAAACAGTTTTGTCACTTCAAAAGTTGTTTTTCAATGATGGCAGTAAAATAATTACTAGTACTACGTTGTTCCGGCGCGTTAATACTGGAACCCCCTTTTCACGGTTGCTATTCAGTAGGCTGCCAGATATGTGTGGCCGGCTCTGCCAGCCTATTGTGCGGAAAATTTCATGTATGGGCAGCCGGACACAATGTCCGACTGTTAAAATTCTTAGCGGCAACGCTGTCACGTTAAACAGGACGTAACCTAGGTCACCGACGCTGATCTTGTGTACAGGGTTGGGCAAGGTCCCGGGCTGGCATCCAGGTAGGATAAAAATGTGTTCAGACCCTCTTTGGTGCCCCATCTTTGAAATCAACTTTCCAAAATACCTTCAGCCAAAATCGTTTTGAAAATCCCCCAAAAAGAAAGAAACATTTTTAAAAAGGACAATTACAACACAATAAAATGTGTTTTAATTGTCCTTTCAACGGATGTTTCTTTCTTCGCTGGATCTTCTGTGCATTTTACACGATTGGGCAGTCCACCTTTACGGCCTGGATTTCATAAGCGTTTTCATTTCATATTTTCCACAGACAGCGTAAGATCAACAAGTCCTTGAACAAGAAGCTGAGCAACGTGCTGCTGGATGTGGTGGAGGTCAACAACGTGCTGACCCGCGTGCCCACGTCCCCTCAGGATGGCACGGTTACCACCACCAAGAACTTCGACGTGCAAAGCGTCGGCAAGACCAGAGCATGCCCAGGTGTCACGGACAAGTCCACCACGTACAGAGGTCAGTGGAGCTTATAAGTTCCTTAACCCTCTGGGTGTCGGTAGTGGTGTTTGTCGCCATGATTCCTGTAGGAATCATGGCGACAAACACCACTACCGACACCCAGAGGGTTAAATGTACTCGTACGCATATGAATATATGCCTGCCGTGCGTGTGAGCTAAAAGAAAAAGAAAATCCCAAAGAAAGAAAGAAAAATACTTAGGACGGACAATAAAAACACAATTTATTAAAATGTTAAAATTTCCATACATATATACTACGCTTAGAACAATTACAACACTATTACAGCGTAAATCTTCTGCAAAATGGACAGACAAATGTTATGTCTGTGTGAAAATTTAATAAATCGTGTTGTGATTGTCCTCCCTAAGCGTGTTTGTATCTTTGTTTCTCTTGGGCGAAGAGGATTTCTGTGAGGTTCAGTTCTGGTGATATAATACCCTCCTCCCCCCCCCCCCCCCCCCCCCCCCTCTTAAATTATCATGACCAATGCAACTTCTGTTTTTAGTGTGTTATGGTTGAGCAAATTAACCCTTTGCGTGTCGGTAGCGGTTTTTGTTGCGATATTCCTTTAGTGCTTCAGGTAACCTGATCTCCACTCCTCCAAGAATTCTAAGCACCACCCTTGAACCATAACGGTTGATCCATCTCCAGTTGGATCACAGTCCCGGCGACCAGATGATGATGATGATGATGCCCACTTGTAATGCGCATCTACTCCATGCTAGCAGCATGCTCAGGGCGCATCATCATAAAAACCATTCCCTAAGAGGTAGCCCTCACAGTGTTCTTAATCATAATTTCGTCAGAAACACACCAGTAGTTAAGATCAAGACGAAGACAAGAAGGGACCAAAATATATTAATGCTTGCTGCTAAAACAGGATGCGTGAAAAATTAACCGTTTCCCTCTCGGTAGCGACTTTCGTCGCGATGATTCCTGCAGGAATGATCGCGACGAAAGTCGCTGCCGACAGCCACAGAGAGAAAAATCCTGTCCCGTCAGAGAGAAAAACCATGTTCTGCAAAACTTTTCCCTCTGTTTGTGATTGAGATAATTTGTTTTGGCGCGGCTTTCATTTAACGGCACCTAAAGCCACACGTTCTCCCAACGGAAGTTTGGAAAAGTCCCAAAACGAACACCCGCATTCTGTGTGCTGCTCTGTCATTTTGGACCTTACGGCTGAAAGCGTAAGGTCCAAACTCACAGACCGGCACACGGGTGACGGCAAAGCCTTCAACTTGCAAAAGGAAAGTACCCTTATGCACACTGTGCACACCGCCGCGAACCGTTGTTCTGCTTCAGCGACGCCCGGGCTGTAACCGGCGTGATTTTTATGACGAGGAACTGTTATAAGCCTCTCGTTCACAGGAATCAACCTTATTCAACTTGCAAGAGGACACAGGCCATCACGATCAGGAGTACAATGCCTCTTCCTACTACTACTAAGTCCAGTTTTTTTGTGTTTGTTTTTTTTGTCCCAGCCAAACACTGCAGTGTATGGGGACTAGCTGATTTGGGGGTGGTTTAAAAAAAAAAAAAAGTGGGAGTGGGGGGGTGGGGGTGGGGGGGTGGGGAGGGTGTGGGGGTGGGGGGGGGGTGTGAAGGTGGAGGGGGAGGGTGCGCCAGGATGGGCCGGCAGAGCCAAGGCCGCGAGCCAGTGGTGGAGATTCTTAGGGGTGTAGTGGAAGGCAGCAGGGTCCTACCAAACAACAACGTTCCATTAAATTGAGATAAGGAATAAAAAGAAAAAGAAAAAGGTTATGATTAATAAGCGTATTTCAAATGAGTAAAATAGGTTTAAGAAGGACCTATACTACATATTTTATAATAGAAGAAGCTATATTTATTTCAAATGCCTCTTCCTGAAAAGATTTAGCCTTGTGTACATCAGGGCTCATTCAGGCTAGGGGTACAGATGTCGTCCAGTGTTTAACCCGCTTGTGCATGCAGCCACCGGTACTGCGAAAAGTGCTGGTGGCTGCGATCCACTGATGGTTATTAACCCGTTCAGTGCCGTGAAAATTTGAACACCAGCCAACTGCAAGAGGTATAGATCCTCTTGAGCCCCCGCAGTTGCGGGGGCTCATGAGGATCTATGCCTCTTGCTGACACCACTTTAAATCCACGTTCCTGGGAAAGCTAGGCCCCGTTGGTGTTGAATTAACACAGAATGCAGAAACACAATCTGCGTCAGCTGGCACTGAACGGGTTGAGGTGAGGGGTGAGCACAATTTGGTCCATTACCGGAGACGTTTTGTTTCCGTTTTGCGTTTGCATGACGCCTACGGCCGACGTGCTTCACTTGGCGCTTATTGCCTCCGTCAATCATGCTTGCTTTCAACTCCCTCACAAACTGCCAAATTCCAACTCTCTCACAAACTGCCAAAAAGGGGCGAGAGGGGCATGGGAGTAGCTGGGGAGTCAGTGGGGGGAGGAAGAAGGAAAACAAAAATCCACACAGACCACTTATATCAGTCACACCTCTCTGGGTATCTGTACAATGCAGCTAATCAGGCAAATGACCAATCGGAAGTGGCGTGGCTTCCTTGCTACAAGTCGCATTCTGCGCCGGGGTTGTCTCGGAGAGGGCACAGCAATACGTCAGAGGTTGACGTCACACGCAGTGAACACTGCGTGTGACGTCAAATTATGACGTACTGCAGCTGCCTGCGTCCGAGACAGCCCTAAGAATAGAGGCCAACAGAGAGATATCATTCTCAAGCAGCGTCCTGCGCTTCTTAATCTACTGGTATTACCTTGGTCACGATTTATCCACCATTTGGCTTTCCGCAGCGCTTTCTGCCGTCATGACTCCTGTAGGACTCCTCGCTATAAAACGCGCTACCGACAGCCAAAAGGGTTCATACGGGATCCGTTATGAACAGCAATTAACCCCTTCCCTGCCACTGCCGGCACGTACATTTTTCTTTCTGAAATGTGTGTTCATTCAAAGCCACAGCCGTCCAAGAAACGTGGATACAAACTGGTCTCAGCAAGAGGCATAGATTCTCATGAGCCCCCGCAGTTGCGGGGGCTCATGAGAATCTATGTCTCCTGTTGCTGGATCGGGTTTCACTTTTTCTCGGCAGAGAAGGGGTTAAGCTTACTTGCTGTTGCGAGATGCTTTGCCGGAGTGAGTTGCGAAAGGAAAAGTAAATTTGCCGCAAATGGACTGGCTGGGAATCTGAAGTATGGCAGCAAGACAAGACCACAAACAAGTGGAAAAGTAATATACGTGAAAAGTGCACTGCTTGCGCTTTTCAAATCACAAGTACAGCCGAGCGACTTCACCCGCCTGGGGAAAATACAGATGTAAAGAGGGATGTAGATGATCGTCTGGTTCTATACCTGCGTATTTTTCTGTGGGCTGGCGATTGGGTGGCTGATAGGCGGGGGCAGGGAATCTAACTATTTGTCTGTCCAACGCTGAGTAATTCCCCTTGGTTTGAGTACAGATGTTTTGCGCGGGCTCATGAGGATCTATGTCTCTTGCCAACAGATCATTTTCTCCAACAGACTTGGTAGGCACAAATCGCTGCCGTAATAGACACCATCCATTACGCGTTGAAGAGCATAATAGATGTAAAATACGTCATCAAGTTGGAGAACACTTCTTGCATAAAGACGCCGTTAGCGGATTGAATGATGAATGCTGCACTTACAACTGTCATACCCAATTAGGCCCATCATAGCTTTTCACGATATTTTATACTCATGGACAAAAGAAGACAATACATCACATTAAAGTACTGGTTCCCCCTTTAACTCATTGAAGGCGCACTGTGTCAATAGCTGGGAAAGTGGCGTATAGTAGGCACTCGCCCGAAACTTTCCCAGCTCCCTCCCTCTCTCCACCTTCAACTCGACAGCACCCCCATCTCCCTCTCTGACTCGGTCAAGAACCTTGGCGTTATCCTCGATTCCTCTCTTTCCATGACCAGCTTCGTCTCCGCCACGGCCCAGGCATGTTATTTCCACCTCCGCCGCATCAGTCAGATCAGAAAATACCTCACTACCGAAGCTGCCACCAAACTCGCTGTCTCTCTCATCTTATCTCGCATCGACTACTGCAACTCTCTCCTTTCCGGCCTTCCTCACTCCACCACTCTCACTCTCCAGCGCGTCCAGAACAATGCTGCCCGCCTCGTCCTCAGAAAGAACAAATCCGACCACATCACTCCCCTGCTCAAGCTCCTTCACTGGCTCCCCATCCCCCAACGCATCCAATACAAGATTCTGTCTCTCTGCTACAAATCCCTGAACAACTACGCTCCTACCTATCTCTCCAACTTACTTCACCCCTACACTCCTCCCCGCTCCCTCCGCTCCGCCTCCGACCCTCTCCGCCTCCTCATCCCCCGCACCAAACTCAGCACTTTCGGCCCCCGCTCCTTCTCAGTATACGGTCCATCTACCTGGAACACTCTCCCACTCTCTCTCCGTCAGAAACACTCGCTCTCCTCCTTCCAGTCCGCCCTCAAAACTCACCTCTTTCAACAGTTCTAGCACTATATCACCACACTCCCCACCCCAAGCTGACCGTTGTAATGTATTTTCACTATTTGTGTTACGTGAGTCATTGTCTAAAGCGTGCGCATGCATGTGCGAGTTCTGAGTGCGCGCTTAGAGTTATAATTATTATAAGATAAGTGCATTATAAATACCGTAATTATTATTATTATTTATTTATTATAGCGTTGCCGCCGCCGGCAACTTTATACGACACTTTCGCAGCTATTGATGCGGGGCGCCTTCAATGAGTTAAAGCCGTGGTGTCAAACAGAACGCAGATTTGCGTCAGTCTTTCATAGGCTCTTTGAATTCATCACTGCACTTTGTCATAAACAGAAGGGTCACTGACTTTCCGAACTGCGCCCCCAACTCTCTCAGACATTCGTGAAATAAAGCCTCTTGTAGATGCAATACCCCGCCATAGGCAAATATCCCCACGAGCCACCGCAAACGCGCAGAAATCTGGAAGAACCTCACGATTCACATGGTTGTGGCAATACCGGGGTGGCGGGGGTGGGGGGGGGGGGGGATAAGACGGGCGTGTTCTAGAGCGCTAGAAACGTCCTGGAAACTGAATCAAAGTAGCACAGTTGCAGTGCGCTTGAGCTGATCAATGTTCAGGTCGTTTCCCATATGCCTACCCCGCCTATTGGCATGTTAGGGTCGCTCCATGGCACGTTAGGGTCGTCCATTATCAATCGTGTTGCGTGTACGTTTAAACCCCGAACTAACCAACCAACCGACTCATTCGGCTTGTCATCTGAGTTTTACCGCCATGGCTGATTCATTGACGGAAATAGAAGGTCAAAACTGCACGAAAACAGTGGACTTAAAGCCCGGACAAACAGGCAATCTATCGCATGTTGTCTGATCTTTTTGTCGGGTCTTTGAATCCACTTTTCGTCGAAACACGTGCATTTTTGACCTACTTTTGATTTCCGGAAATCGTCTATGGCAAGACAAAGCCTTTTCAGTTGACTGATGATTGACTAAATGACTGACAGATCGATTGATTGGATGGCTGGTTGCACGACCGACTCAGTGACCGGCTTTTTATTCATCGCGGCATTTTTTTTTATTACTGCACAGTGCATGTGACGCTTCAGCAGGTTGCATCAGCGCCTCTGCACTTACTGTACCAGCAAATAGGATGCATTACAACAAAAGTGTACGACTGTATATGACACCCCTTACGCAAACAACACTCAGGCTGCACAAGACATAGATCCCCATGAAAGCGGGGGCTCATGAGGATCTATGTCTCTTGCTTGCATACTTTACCTCCGTGCTCCTTTCTTAGAACAGGTCATGGGTGTTCAGTCTACGATGAGACGCAGACATTGAAGATACAACCCGGAGGCGAGAATTGGTAGAGCAAGCTGACATTTAAGTCTTAGACCGAAGCCCTTGTAACTTCCTGCCGTCCAGCTAATAAACACGGACGTAAAGTGGGCTAATCCTGGTAAGCAAAACGCAGCTTACTGATCCTCATGTTCTACGCCGTCTGAAGGGGTCAATATACAGCGTAGGGATAAAAATAAAGATGTATGAAATTTCTCAGCAGGTAGAATCCTTGGACATGTGCTGTCTGACGTGACACCGCCATCAACAAACACAGAGACAAAAACAACCGACCTTTACCAGATAGAGTGGCACGGTTCCTCGTGATCCCCCCTGCAAGCTGCACGGGCTCATGAGGATCTGTGCCACGTGCAGAAGACATGTTAGCACCGTCTGACATTTGCACCGGTAAAAGTGCGGCGTTTTAGGTGGCGCGAACGTTTCCGACGATCCAACAGAATTTGCTCGTGTCCTTTCCTGTGTGGGTTTCGCACGTGTTGCAGTTTTCCTCTGAAGGCCATTTTTGTAACTGTTTCGCTTCAGTCCAATGGCGAATACGAAAGTTAGGTCGTCCCTACCGTGATAGCTCATGAAAAGTCAGTTAAAACTAAATCAGTAGAACCTGTTATGAGCGACCACCCTTATGAGTGATCCACCTGAGATAAAGGATCATCATTTAGGTAGCAGCACTGAGTCAGCCAAATGACGATCTTTAACTCATTACGTCCTGAGGATGAAACTGTCATTTGTTTATATCTTTTGGGGTCTGCGTCACAGTTCTGGAGACATATCGACCATGATAGTTCAAGGGTCGTGTCAGAATAGCTTGGCGCCTATAGGCGCCAAGCTGTTCTGACACCACCCTTGAACTATCATGGTCGACCCACATCCTGTTGTAGCATGTCAGGGAGTTATGGTTTATGACGAGTGACACATTTTGCCCTCAAGATTTCTCCTGAGAGTTCACTTGTCTTTTAAGACTATTGTTCTTTTTGCAAACAGGCAGTTGCACAAGCACAGGTTCTGTTGTAATTTAATCATCTTCTTCTTCTTCTCGAACGCCGTCACACTTGGAGTTTGGCTCTCAAAATGAAATCTGTGGTCTTCTGTAGCGCCTCCACAGGCCCGTACAGTTTCTCTTGTAGAGTGGCGGGCTTCGGCCATACCTCCTCCCTCAGCAGCTGGTGATTCCCACAGTCCTGGAGGATGTGCTCTGTGGTCTGCTCTGCTTCTCCACAAGGGCACAGGGGAGATGGCACGAGGTGGAGTAATTTAATCAATTCTGTGTGCGCAGAGATGAGAAAACCATGCGTGCCCGTATTCAACTCCCTACCCCCAATCCTCCCTTCACCCCCCCCCCCCACATATATATATATATGTGTGTGTGTGTGTGTGTGTGTGTGTGTGTGTGTGTGTGTGTGTTGTGTGTGTGTGTGTGTGTGGTGTTGATGATGTACATGCTTAACGTCCCGACAGCACAGGCTTTCCAGGACGTGCCGCACTGCTTGTGAAAAAACCTAACAAAACATTGAATGTATGTCGCCAGTCGGTCAAATACGTTAATAAACCTAACACATGGGCCTAAATAAGCTAAGACCATTAGCAACACACATCCAATATCAGAGCTACAGCAGTGCAGACAGTAGGGAGAATTTAAAAGGCAAATACAGGTGAATGGACAAAGGTAGACAGAAACACATGCCCAGATAGGAGAAAAACCCACCCTGTGGGCTGACCAGGGTGACCCTGGGAACTAAAAAATACCTAACCCCACCCAGTCCCCAGGCAGCCCGGTGGGGTGTGTGTGTGTGTGTGTGTGTGTGTGTGTGTGTGTGTGTGTGTGTGTGTGTGTGTGTGTGTGTGTGTGTGCCGGTACATCTGCTGTCCGTGTAAGGGAAGGAGAGGAAAGTTGAGCGAAAAGAGGAGATGATGACAATCGAAAAGATATCCGGCACTAAACGTGGGCAGCCTAGATACACCATTGTAAATTAAAACAGGTTTAACATAAAAAATGTTCTAGATAAAAGATGCTTTAGAACATTTTCAAAGCTGCGGCACGACACGCTTACGAAAAAACCAGAAAATTGTTATTTAACCCTTCTACCGCTCTACTGCATCGATTTATTAATAGATTGGAGAGGGCGTTTCCCCAACGCTTTATTTCGCAAAGAAACATCCTTATAAATAAAATTTTTAAAAAAGTATAGCAACAATTGACAACACTAAATTGTTGTCTTAAAATAGTGTCTAGGTGCCAGTTGTAAAGAAAATCAGACATGGACCGCAAACGTTCTTCCAATGGGAATTCATGATGATTTTTCATTTTTAAAAAATAAAAGAAATACGTATAAAAGAATAAGATAGCCAGCCATTCTAAAGACTAGTACCACGAGCAGAAAAACAAAACAAACAGCAAGAGCAACACAATAAATGTATAAAGAAATAAGTAAAAAATAAACAAAAAATAAATAAATAATAAAAAAAAAACTAACAACACCGCGGGAGGAGTGGGGGTTGAACCCGCGTTAGTGACGGCATCAGTCAAATCCTGTGTGTGAGTTAAGTCTGCGTGCAATACCTACTGAGCTATGGGGAAATATGAATAAACTGAGCTTATTATAATTATATGCAAATCACGATGGAGTTAGTGTCTATCGGCTAGCATCGCTTTGGACTGGTGCAATGATTTAGTGTCCGAGGACGGATTCCTTCATAACTGTGTACTCAGTATGTATTTTCCCCAAATCACTTGTTCTGTTGGAGTCACGGAGATCGCCTCTGTTTCGCCGACATTAAATTCAAGGTGACCTCCGATCTCTCCAACAATGCAGCGGTTGTAATTGTAGTTATTTGACGTCTTTATCTTGTAAAAAAAAAAAACCGTTCACGTTCACGATCGCTACTCTGCACCTAGGCCATCTCTGCTGCACAAAATGGCGTCTGTAGCAGACAAACCCAGTTGCGTATCACGTGATCGCTTCGTAGTCTTTCATTCAATCAATTCCACACACAGGGTCTTAGCCTGTAGACCATAGAGCGTATATATATATATATATATATATATATATATATATATATATATATATATATATATATATATATACGCTCTATGCTGTAGACAAGAGAAACCATTATCTACCGCAATCGTAAGCTGAACTCTGGTTGATCTCCTGTGAAACACAGATATGTAAAAAATATCTCCATAGCAAGAGCTAAAATCAACATAGCACCGTTATAGCAAGAGGCACAGATCCCCCCCCCCTCCCCCCTCCCGCGCGTACGCGAGGGGGCTTAGCAGAATCTGTGCCTCTTGCAGATAGATGGCATAATGATAGGGTCATGTCATGTCCACGGTATGGATGACTGACAGGGTCATGACCGCCGTAACTGTTTTCTCCATCAGAGATCTTGTGTGGTCACTTTGTCAGTCATTTCATGGCTTGCCCACACATTTCCTCCAGTCTGACCAACAGTCGCGTGCATAACCCCGATAGAACACACACAGGAATAGCTCGAGCAGATCTTCGTCAGCATGAGGCAACAGATTCTCATGAGCCGGTGCGGCTGCCCGGGGTCATAAGAATCTATGCCTCTTGCAAGAAAAGTTGGTATGATCTCAGTGAATGTGCGGTACCTTCTGATGTTCGGCAACAAAGTGACGGACTCGGGCCTTTTGTTGCGGAGACAGGGCATAAACACAGCACGGACAGCTGATGAACAGTCAGACAAGAGGGTCCAACAACAAAGGGAGATCATAGACAAGGGATAGTAAAAATGGGAAGTTACTCGTGCGTCCGACTTATTGACAGGGCGTCACACTGTCCCGTCGAGCTTCCCCTATAACCCTTATATCTAATCCTACACTACAGTGGACAAAAATGTTTTAATTCCTTACGCCCTGAGGACGAAATTATCAAATGTTTTGTAGATATCCTCTGCGGTCTATATCACAGTTTTGGAGACAGGTCCACCAAGATATGTCAAGGTTGGCGTCAGGATAGCTTGGCGCCTATAGGCGCCAAATTATTCCGACGCCAACCTTGAAATATCATGGTCGATCCACATCCTGTCGTAGTCTTTCATGGCTCTATGGGTTAAGGGGTCTACACAGGAAATGCACAGGGCGGGGAAAGGGTGGGGTTTGGGTGGGGGCGGGGTGGGGGCAGAGATAAGCCTTCGAAGAAACTAAGACAAAATATAGTAAAAGTTGCAAGTTGTCAAACTTGTCAAGGCGGCAACCTGTAAGGTTACCATCTGTCTAAGCCGACAACCCATTTCTGGTCCTATGGTCTTCCTTCTGTTGCTCAGTTGACCTTGCATTAAGGAAATCACCTGGCTAAGGCGACCACAGTTTGATAGTCCCTTGGGTGGTTGGCTCACACAGGTCTGACCGTACCGACTTTCACCCCATCACTGCCGAAAAAATGCGAACGCGATCTAACTGCAAGAGGAATAGATCCTCATGAGCCTCCGCTGTCGCGGGGGCTCATGAGAATCTATGCCTCTTGCTGAGACCACTTTGTGTTCATGTTGTTTGGACAGCTGTGACTTTTGGTCGTTCAGCGAACGCAGATTTCAGAATCAAAATGTATGTTCCTGGGCAGGGAAGGTGTTCACACAAATTTCGCTTTCATTATTCCCCCCCCCCCCCCCCCCCCCCCCCCTTTTCCAACACTCACGGCCTACTGTCAAAAGTTCAAAGCAGGTAAAACGGCATTCCTGTTCTTGTGAGTACCTGACTCAGCAAATCCAGGTGTGTTGAGTGAGCTGGGCCGTTGATGATGTAATCTGTCTGGTACGTGTAAACACAATGCGCATACTTTCAAAGTGCATGCTCGCATGTGAAGTGTGCTGCAGTTTTCTGCATAAACACTTGTCTCGATAAACAACTTGTGAGCACATCACCTCATGAGTTTATTTGCAGACTGTGTACGTGTTCCTGTGAAGCTGCTGCTCCAGGCAACACTGGTTGTCTCCAGCGATTCGCTACCGCATCCTTACTGAATCGCGGGAGACAACCAGTGTTATCTGGAAGAATTTTAGAGGGTCACCGAGTTGATATCCAAACTATTTGCAATGCGTGTATTTCCTTTTTTTAATTTTTATTTACATAGCTCTAGTCTAAGATAGCATACATAGGAGTGGGAGTGGTAGTGGGCGGGTGTGAGATAAGCAGTGAGAACAGAAGACAAACCCAACAAAGATGAAAACACGCTTACAAAGAACAACTACGAAGCATTTGCGCTGTATCAAAATGTGTTTCTTTTTTGTCGTTGGAAATTTCTTTGCATTTTACATTTTTTAAATAAAAACTCGTGCCGAAGTTGTAACACCCAAGGAAGAGTGACTGCTTAAAGCCTTTGCGTGTCGGTAGCGAGTTTGGTCGTGGTGATTCATGCAGGAATCACCGCGATCAAAATCGCTACCGACACGCAAAGCCGGCGAGACGAGCTGCATCTGGATACGGGTCATGCTAAATTAACTAGCTCTCACGCCGATGACGTTGAATCCATCTCTTACAATGCGAACTGAAAATGAAAGAAAAAAAAATCTGATCACCACTTCATATGCCGTGTTGCTGCCTATAACGGAACCATACCTCGTTATTACGTGGCGTGCCTGTTCCCAACCTTTTCTCCTTTCCTGCTTTCCTTTTTTTATTAAGCCACTTGAAAAACACTGAGAGGAAACGCAAAATAAACTGAGACATTTCCTGCTGGAATCATCGCGACAAAAACCACTACCGACAGCCGGAGGGTTAACACATTCGAGACGCTGCTCACTCGTCTACACGGCTTTATGCAGCGTGTCCGGATAAGGAAGGTCCGGAATGAGGCAATTAGTGTTAGTAACTCCTGAAATAGCAGTGACGATGGAGTGGCTAAGAAATATTTTATGATTTTGTGACCGAATACAGTAAACTTTGGTTAAAAGAAACGCCAGGGGGGGGGGGGGGGGGGGGGAGGGGGGTGTTATACAGAAACGAGTGTTGGCCGGCAGGACCTACGATAACGCGTTTTTATATCAGACGTTTGTAATATTCCGACCTTTGTTATAAGCGACGTTTTGCTGTGTTTGTGTGAAACTTGCAGAATTTTGCCATTCTGCTTCACAAATTCGCATCGTTTTTGTCCATACAGCCATGATCACCCATACAATAGATCTCCACAACCAAACACGATCGCGTACCCGTTCGCAACCCCACGGGTAGGTGCCACTCGTCCCACAACAACCTACGCGCAGCTGACCCGAGGGAAAAAAAAAATGGACCGACAGCCCAGTGAGCAAAAGGTCCTAGGGTCTGACGTCAGTCGTGGCTGGCCCGCGCATGGACCAAGGACCTTTCGCTCACTGGGAAGTTATGTACATATTGCTCCGCAAACAATGTCTGCATTTTCCTATGAGAGAGAGAGAGAGAGAGAGAGAGAGAGAGAGAGAGAGAGAGAGAGAGAGAGAGAGAGAGAGAGAGAGAGAGAGAGAGAGAGAGAGAGAGAGAGAAGCACTCTTATTTTTTAAAATACAAGATTCTTTTGATTTTTTTTTCTGGGGGGGGGGGGGGGGGGGGGGGGGGGAGGATGGGTCTGTACGCACGATGATCTATGTGAAAATAATAATGTAATAAATAATAATAATAATGTGACTTAACAACAATAATAATGGAACATTGATCCTGCTTATGTCATGGGATTGACCTGAGGGGCGCTGGAAACAGTTTCCGTTCTGTCACTACTTTGATTACCGAAATTCGCGAATACAACGGGTACTCAGTGTCGCCTTGCCTGAACAAAGACATTTCTACCCTCTTTTCACAATCCGTGTGCGTAAGCACACGCTACAAAGGTGCCATTGCCCCTTGTTCACAACGGAGGAACTCTGCAGAGTATGGAAAGAAGAAGACAAAAAAGGTATTTTACTTTACCACATTCAATCGACATAATTTTACAAAAGTTACGTTGTTGTCATTTCATGTGCCACATTATCATAAAGACACACCAAGAGCATTGATAAAGAAGATCACTTGAGCTACCATCCCATTTTAGCCCCTAAGCACGACAGCAGGAGATGGATCGACCATGATAATTCAAGGGTTGTGCCAGATTAGCTTGGCGCCTGAAGGCACCAAGCTAATCTGGCACTATCCTTGAACTATCACAGTCGATAGTCCCCTGGACGGTTGGCTTACACAGGTCTGACCGTACCGACTTTCACCTGTAACTCGTACACGGCATCTCCAAAATTTGGCCGAGGGGTTAAATGAGTTAACCCCTTCTTGCCTGCAGAAGATTGCATTCATTTTAGCTTGACGGTCACAATGAATCAAACGAACGCATTTTGGTTCATACAAGAACAGTCGACGGTAAGAAAACAAATTAATCGCGTCAGCTGCCGTCAACAAATCCACTGTCTTACTTCACAAAGACTCCCTCCTCGCCTGTTTAATTATTCCAAGCAGGCCCTCAACGTAATTAAAAAGAAAGTGGCATCCGACAGACAGAATGTCTAGGTATTTGCGGTATTCTGCGGTAGTCAAAGTAAATTAAGGTCCACAGGCGGACGTTGACGCAACATACATCTGAAATTGTGTTTACTTTAGGTTTCGTCTGTGCTTGCATAGTAATCTGAAACTGCGTTTGCCTTAGGTTTTGTCTGATTTCCGTAAGTTTACCTTAGGTTTCTGCTGACTTCCGGATAATGATATAAGTTTTTTTTTTTAATGACTTTATACAGTCTTTTGAAATCAGACTTCAGACTTAAGAGAATTAAGACAAACCCTTAGGCAAATTCAATTTCAAATCACTGCTTTGAAATTAGGTTTCGTCTGACTTCCACACATAAATTAGGGTTCGTCTGACTTCCACACAGAAACTGAGTTAACCTCAAGTTAGGTTTTCGTCCGACCTCCGTACCATGATTTATTAAACGGCGTGTCGTAAACTGTTCGAACAATAGTCACCAAACCTCATTTCCTTATGCTTATCTCTATGCCATCTTCTCTACCAAACTTATGCAGTAGAACCCAAGAGTTCTTACCACTCCGGACCATGGATAGGTTTGGTAGAGGAATCAATGTGCCGTTTACATGACGTGTATTTATGCACAGTAACATTTTGTTCACTGATTCAGTCCCGACGCACCACAGCAAGATATGGATTGACCATGATAGTTCAAGGGTGGTACCAGATTAGCTTGGCGCCTATCATGGTCGATCTGTCTCCTAAATTGTAATGCAGTCCTCAGAGGACAACTCCAAAATGTGGGTATTTCGTACCTGGCACATAATGGGATAAAGTTTGTAAAATTGTATAAAATACTCCATATTTTTTGTTAGTACAGTACGTTTGCACTTGTAGTTTTAGCTTCTCATGCTCCTCATTATTTGAAAACTTGCTTTGACTGATCAGTAACAACCATTTTACAAAGGATTTTTGCGTCATTACGTATAACGAGTCTTTGTAATTTATCAGTCTCTTCTGTAATGTATCTCTTCTGCCACTGTCAAAGTCTTCCTTGACTAATGAACAGTAGAAATGCAAACTGCACATTGATACAGACGGTGAAAACGCTTATCTCTACCCACGCCTGTGGTCCAGACCGCTTACTCAAGGCGTACAAATGGCTGTTGTTTGAACACTGCATGTTGCCATCATCAGACAGACGGCCGAGACGTGTGGCGCTTTATCCCCTTGTGCGCGGGATCGGCACGCATCAATGTGTGAATAGGTGTCTAAAGATGTTATCTTAGCATGCACAGGCTGAAACCAGATGACCTCCTCTGTAAGTCGACGTCTAAAACCACGGTAACTCCATCTTAATGGAGCCGATACAAGTCAGTGATATAGGTGTTTATGCAAGAAGCATACAGTTTCAATTGCCGGGGGAGGGGGGGGGGAGGGGGGGGAGGGGGCGGAGGGGGAAAGAGGGGGGGGGGGTGGAGGGGGGAGGGTGGTGGTGGACCCAAACACTCATCAGCATAGTGGAAAACCGCCCGTTATATAATAGTCTTCTTTAGCTAATGTTGTGTGCTATCAATGCAAAAATACATAGTACTCCTCGGTTATCCCTCGTCCTACAGCGGAGGTATTAGACAGACTACGTTTACGCCAAACGACTTCCAAACGCGAATGAGAGCGAAGTCACGGCGAATAACTAGCTTGTATCGACAACACTCCAAACATTTGCAAGAGGCATAGATCCTCATAAGCCCGGAGTGCTCATGAGGATCTATACCTCTTGGAGATGTTTGGAGTGTTGTCTGTGCTTATTGTTGAGGCTGGTTTCCCGCCGTGACTTAGCTCTCGTTGCTGTCATGAGTCGTTTGTTGCAAATGAAACCTCACTAGTCAAGGGAATCTATACCTCTTGCCAATGAAAGTGGGTGCGACATTACAAGGACTTTCCCTTTCTTTTTCTGAGGAAAGAGGAAGTAAAAGGATCCAGCAAATGGAATGCATTTTCACGAGTCCTGTCGGCTGCTAGGGCCGTAACTATCTACGCCTCTTGAAAGTGGCATAGATAGTTATGGGCCCTTGCAGCCGGATGAACAGAATGGCCGCGTGTAAAGATGTTTGTTTAGCAGGTGTGTCAATAAAAGTTGCGCTATTCCCGGTAGTCCGACGGCAATTTACCAAAACATTCTTGTCATCCGCTCACAAAACGCACTTCCTATCTGACACCTCCCGCCCCCAGCCCGAACCCTCCCAAGCAAAACAGACTGAGCTCGATACAGGTAGTTGCAAATAAATGCCAAGTACATCACGACGCCGACTCAACAAATCACATCTGCCGTGTGAAAGAAAAAAGACAGAAACCAGACCAAAAAGCGTGTAATATGCAATTAAATAGAATACTAGCGAATGTGTAAAGAGGTGCGTGATGGGTAACGGTTCGTCAGTTCCTTCGCCTTGCGTTTTGTTATAATTTTATCTGTTTTTTCCATCATAGAAAAGAGGCCTAGTGTCAGGGACTAACCAATTATCTCCCGAGGGGTGGGGTGTAAGGGGGGGGGGGGTGTGGAGGGGGGGGGGGGGGCCGACTCATGTTTGGGACACTGAATCTAGACAGGAAGCACCCAAAAGTCACACCTTGCATTTCACTCGCCGAAAAATCGAAGACAAAAAGACAAATACCTAAAATACCTATATACGCACCTCCCCCCCCCCCCCCCGGCCCTCTCTCGCACACACATACGCAAACACAAACACGCATACACACACACACGCGTGATGTGCAAACCTGTTTGTAACCTGTAGAACTGCATGCCAATTGCACCATCCACGATGCACACTTAGCTGTTCGCGGATGACCCGTTTGATACGTCTGTCCTACTTTTGCGTCAAGTGCTCAGTGAGATACTTCACAAATATGTGTGCCCTTACACACGTCACAAATATGTGTGCCCTTACACACGTCACAAATATGTGTGCCCTTACACACGTCACAAATATGTGTGCCCTTACACACTTCACAAATATGTGTCCATCTCCCCCCAAAGGAAGAACACCAAATAAAAAGGAACATAAAGAGAAATATGATCTCACCGCATTGAAAATAACGACATTCTAAAATTTAGTTGTCCTCTGAAGACTACATGCCAGTTCCGGTGAAAGATAGTTCAAAGGGTAGTGCCAGAATAGCTTATGCTGAATAGGTCATGCCAGATACTGATAGAGGTCGATCCTTCTGTGTGTGATGTGTTATAGAGTTGAATGACTTAATGCCCTGCAATGCCGACATAAATCACTGAGCATCAAACTCTTTAAGGTGTGTTTCTATATAGCGACGCGATAGCGGTGGCAACAACGACAATAATCGAGAACACAGAATTTTTAAAAGAAAGAATGAGTATTTCCATATGCGCGAACGCAACAAACATGTATCGCTCTGTGGCGTTCAGTATGGAGCAAAGTTTGCAAAAGTTGGGAGAAAAAAACAATCAAAATAGGGGCGCGATTCCGTCTGTCGCGCAGCTATATGGAAACACAGGAAGCGTTTTCCTGCCTGCCGCTCAACTGCACTTGTTTGTGACATCACCTACCACACCGCCGTTTCGTAGCTATATGGAAAGACAGCTTTATGATAAAAGCCTGAATAAACAGGACACAATGTGCACCATAGAGCCAACTCGTGGAAAAACACAAACATATCTTCTAGAAATGCATGCTATTACGACATTCCATTCCAGACAAAAGATGCTTGCTACGGGTTCTGTCAGTGCGAAGGTCTTCATCTGTATTCAGTCACTGGTACACAGTACTTGAACGTTGTGAGCAGGTAGGAAGTCCGGTCCACTGGTTCATAATTATTAGGTATGACAGCTCTCAAACGAGCCACTGTCCAGCGCGCGTGCTGTAACGTAGTAGTCTCTGTGTGCTGCATCAAACTGTGAATCCAGGGATTTCACAGTGAAACTACCGTTGAAATTCTCAACTCTTTGAAGAAGGTCACATTACAGTTAAATCCTTCATTGCCGAGAAAAAAACAACTGCAAGAGGCATAGGTCCTCATGAGCCCCCGCGTTCGCGGGGGCTTATGAGGATCTATGCCTCTTGGTGAAATCACTGTGCAATCATATTAAAACAAAAGCCACATAAATGCCGAAGATGACTCACAGTCCAGGGGCGTATTCACCGATCGCCACCGCCACACCAGGACACGGTGACTATCGAAATCCGGGCCCTGCCTTCAGTTATCCCCTTGATCCCGGAAGTGGGGATCGAAGGGTGGGATCTGAATCCAGTGACTGGGTTCGAGTAGGAGCAGAGTTCAAACCTCTCGCTGCATCCCACAGGTATTTACGCCGTTTCCCCCACCATTCTTCGTGCCATAGAGATATGTGCCTTGGGGGCAGGCATGTCAAACAAGCTGCGTCCTCCGTGCATGGAACACAGGAGTAATGCCGCCAGATCCTCATGGGCTCTTGCAGATCAGATGCAGCTGATCTGCAAGATCTCATGAGGATCTGTGCCTCTCCCAAAAGGGTGGAGCTCTCTGCGTGAAAGCTTTTGGCGTGGCACGCAAGTCAGATAATGAATTATATATTTTTTTTCAGCTGCGGAGGTCCGATTCCTGTGATGCTCATATTAATTTACTACTAAAAACAACACAAACGTTTTTTTTTTAGAGACGAGTAGCATTCGCTACTGTAGGAGCAGTTACAAAAAAAAAAGAGAAGCAAGCTCTGACCAACGCCAGCAAGAGGCATAGATCCTCATGAGCCCCTGCACTGCAGGGGCTCATGAGTATCTATGCCTCTTGCAGATAGGTATTTTTTTTTAATGTTGGGCGGGTTGAGAAATGATGTTGGCATGCCTGACATGCAGTCGACATGACGTGGGGGAAAAAAATGGGGGATATTGTGCATCATTTTTGTGTGTGTGTGTGTGTCTCACTGCTGTCAGCATGACAGATCGGAATTTGAACGAAGTTTGAGACACAGACCTCGTTTATTTCTGGGCTGATTTATGGGCAACCACACACAATATATATATATATATATATATATATATATATATATATATATATATATATATATATATATATATATATATATATATATATATATATATATATATATATATATATATACTCTAAAAGGTCCGTAGTACTGGGTCGGCACCAAGACTCATGGTTTCCATCACTGAAATATGTGGGTCGATCCATCTTCCGGCTTGTGGTTTGCCAGGGGTGACTGAGCTATTGTTGTCTTACCGACAATATCTGTAGATCAAAGGCCCACGGTGAGGTCTACACGTCACAGCGCTATGCAGATTCTAGACAGATACTGCACCAGACACTTGTGTGTTGACTTCGTTGCAAGTTGAGAATGCCACCAGCAAGTGGTATAAATTCTCACGAGCCTCCGCAGGGCTAAGGCTTCATTTTCTCATGTTGTTCAAATTAAGCAGAATATCATGGGCATGGTTACTGATTCAGTGCAGTCGACGTTGCATCGTCGTAAGCCGAGACACTTCGATGCGTATCTAAGAACAAGGTTTGAAGAACAAAAGCGCCTCGACATTCTAAACCTCGCATACTCAAAATGTCAACGAAGGTAGGCTCAAGCCAGCGACCCCAGCATGTCTGGCTCTTCTGTTACAGTCTAGTCGGCGCCGCCCTAGGAGGGCAATGGGTAGCAAGTCGAGTTTTGTGACAAGCGAGATTTTCGTTGTATTACAATGAAAATCTCGCTATTCACAAACATGGACTTAATGTCTTTTGCCTTTGTAGGGCAGACTTTTAGATAGAGGCTTAACTCACTCAGCCCGACGGCCGTATATCCCAAATTTTGGAGGCGTCATCTAATGCAGTTGCAGGAGATGGATCGACCATGATAATTCAAGGGCAGTGCCTGATTAGCTTGGCGCCGACAGGCGCCAAGCTAATCTGGCACTACCCTTGAATTATCAGGATCGACCCATATCCTGCTGTAGTGCGCCAGGGCTGAATGAGTTAACAAGATCTTCTTGAGCCCTGCAAACTGCCTCTCAAATTCAGTGTCACTCATTGACCCTGCGCTCCAGCCGGTGAGCCCAGACTGTTGGATCTTCTGTTACGGATGTACACGAAACGGGTTCTCGCCAGCAAAAGGCGAACATTTTCATGAACCGTTGCACGCTTATGTAGCAGGATGCCAGATGTCAATGAAATCATTGTAAATTCAACGTCAAAAGCCGTCCAAAGAACATGGATGCACAATAAGCAATAGGTATAGATCCTCATGAGCCCCTTCGACTGCGGGTGGTGTTCAATTTTTCTCAACTGGCAAGTGAGTGGTTTAGACTCGTGCACGCAAGAAGCCAAGATCCTCATCAGCCCTCGCAGCCTAGGAGAGAGTGGCACAAGCAATGAAACCGGACGGTTAATGATCCCTTGCGTAGAATATGTATGTATAGCCCTAAATGCCGAGTATCATAGACAAAAAAAGGCGGCACTGATGCAGATGTCAGAGCACGAATCGGTAAAGCCAGAGCAGCCTTTCTCCAGTTGAAAAAAAGTGTGGAGCTCCAGAGAGCTGTCACAACACACCAAAGTCCGGATTTTCAACTCCAATGTAAAAGCAGTTCTCCTATATGGAGCAGAGACTTGGAGATTGACAAAAACCACAGTCAACAGAGTACAGACCTTCATGAACAGTTGCCTTAGAAGAATTTTGAAAATCCACTGGCCAGAGAAGATCAGCAACGTCAGACTCTGGGAGAGAACAGAGCAGATAACAGCAGAGAATGAAATTGGGCGAAGAAGATGGGGATGGATCGGTCACAGTCTGAGAAAGCCAGCTTCCAGTATCAATAGGCAGGCATTGTCATGGAACCCCCAGGGAAAGAGGAAAAGAGGTAGGCCGAGAAACTCCTGGCGTCGAGACCTCCAAGCAGACATCAAGAGACTGGGAACCACCTGGAGTAGAATCGAAGGAGAAGCACAGGACAGGAGTTGCTGGAGGTCTCTCGTCCGGACGGCCTATACCCGCGTAGGGGTGACAGGCGTAAGTAAGTAAGTAAATTCCGAGTTCTTCGGGTGCCCCTTTTTGTGGTTGTTAAAGACGTAAGTGAACAGGCCTTCATTAAATCTTCCTGAGTACCTGAGTTAGCTCAAGCGGATCAATGCCTCTTACTGAGACCACTTTGTATCCATGCTCCTTGGTCGGCTGAGATGTAAATGCACGATTTGCGACCACTGGCAGTGAAATGGGTTAACTCATTCGCGGCCAGACGCATCCGGATGCGCGGCATAAGCCGCGCATCCGGATGCGGCTTTCCGCGAAAGACTGGCGTATCACAATGCAGACACCGTCTCCGAATATGAAAGTGGAAGTGCACACGTCAGAAAAATGCCGATGGAAACCTCAAGTGAGTGGGAGGCAAAGAACCCACCCCCACCTCATCTTCAGCGTTTTACATACACAGTAAAATTATTCTAACTATAACAACATACGGCTAAAGCCTGCCCATATCTTGGATGCATGCACCCCCTGTGGAGCTGTATTAATGATACAACACTATTTTTGATCGAGTGCACGTGAAGTTCAAGACCGAGGAAGACCCGTTTTGACAAGGGCGATTAAGCCACGCAAGAAATTATTTTGTAAAAAAACAAACATAACTTAACCCATTTAGCCCCGTGGCCACGGAGGACTGAGGTGTTGCATTGAATTATCATGGCCAATCTGTTGCAGGAGACAGATTGACCATGATAATTCAAGGTTAGTGCCAAATTGCGGCGGCAAGCCAATCTGACACTAACCTTGAATTATCATGCTCAATCCCACCTCCTACTGTAGGGGGTTGGGGCTAAATGGGTTAAAGCACGCCGGTTTCTTGTGTGCAAGGCACGTGCACCTCTTGTGGAGCTGCCATAACGATAGCTCCAGTGCACGTGAAGTTCAAGGCCTAAGAAGACTCGTTTCAGCAAGTGCGGTAAGCCATACAAGAAATGGGTACACGGGCACACGCACCTCCTGCGCAGCTGTAATAATGATACAATATTATTTTAGCTCCAAGTCAGTCAGACGAAACTTACGGTAAACTCGACTTTATATTACTGATGAAACCTTCGCATCATTGTTGAAGTCAGACGAAACCTAAGGTAAACTCGACTTTATATTACTGATGACATTAGGCCAAACCTTCGCATCATTGTTGAAATCAGACGAAACCTAAGGTAAACTCGACTTTATATTACTGATGACATTAGGCCAAACCTTCGCATCACTGTTGAAGTCTGACGAAACCTAAGGTAAACTCAAATTTCACATACCTATTTTAGTAGGCTGAGACTTCAAGAGGTAAGGTAAGGTAAAACTCAATTTCGAAAGACTTTTTATGTTCGACAAAACCTAAGGTAAACTCAACTTGAGATCACTGTTGGCCACCCATCGCCTACGGCCTCACACATTTACGGGCGTTTAAAGAAACAAACCTGATATGAAAACTCATTTTACCTCACAAGGACGCGGGTGGGCCACGGAGGGTATTATGAGTCCCGACAAAATTTGTTGTTTTTTTTCCTTGGTAAGACCGTGCATCTCACTCGGGGAATCAGTCTCAATTTGAGGAAGGAAAATGTTTGGACCGATTTTCGGGACAGCAAGAGGAATAGAGGCATATATGCAGGAGGCATAGATTATCATGAGCCCCTGCGACCGCAGGGGCTCATGAGAATCTATGCCTTCTGCAAATAACGAATCTGGCTGAGAGTGTGAATAGATCCATAATAATGATAAGTGACTGCCAATTGCAGGAAAATCTGTCAGCATAATCAGCGTGACGCTTCAGATACTGGGTGTGAAGTTTCCTGGTACTCCGTAACCCTTCTCCCATTCCTGTTTCCAGTTGATGTTTGTGGAATACTTCACATATCTAGCTCCGTGGGGCTGACGTTGCTGGAGAAGCGACTGAGTGGCTCTTGAAGGTTGTGGTTAGCTAAATGCAAATATGTAAGTAGTACACAAGCACTGTAAATATATAGCTTTCCTCTGTCAGAAAAAAATTGTGCGCGCGTTATTCATGTTCGGCATCCTGTCTCGGAAGACAATGGAGTATGCGCTTGCTGGGTCAGTCACTGGAGTGACCTCTCCAGTGCGCAAGCCTGGGCGAAGTGTATGGAGATCCTGGGATGCCCAGTCGTCAAGATCCCCCTCTCGGCCTCGCTGATGTATCCAAAGGAATGCAAAGCAGTACGTTTGGCATCAGTTTGGCTGCAGGAGCTGCCAGAACAGTGCGTGAATACAGGCAGCTGTCTGCCTTCGGGGCTCCACTCCTGATTTGAAGGGTTTACTCCCCCACATTTGGCCGTTGGATCCAACCTGATCTCCTCCGTCCTCTAGCCGTTGGCTGTCAGAAACAGCTCATCCGCCTAGTGGTGCAATGTGAACACCACCCCCTCACGTGGTTTAGCCCACCAGCTGAAGTGGTTTGCCAGGGTGTGGCGCTTGGAGCCAGCACGTGAGAGATTAAGGAGATGGATGAGGACCAGTGATGCCCGTCCGTCCTATGTAGGACGCAGCTGCCGAACAGCAAAGGTACTACCTCTATCAAACACTAGTGTTAACGAAGATTAAAAAATGTCGCATTTCTTTTGCTCGTCAGTATATTACAATATCGTGTTTGGTGTGTGTGTGTGTGTGTGTGTATGTGTGTGTGTGTGTGTGTGTGTGTGTGTGTGTTTGTGTGTGTGTGTGTGTGCGAGGGGGGGGGGTGGCGTCGGTGTTTCTAGCTTTTGTAATTGTACCGTGTGTGTGTGTGTGTGTGTGTGTGAGGAGTAGGGAGGTGGGGGGGGGGGGAGAGGATACCGTGGGTAATGGTGGTGGCGATCACATGCTGTAATCAGACATCGGTAGGCTCTATGGGTGGCTGGGAGAGGGGGTGGGGGGGAAATTTAAAAACAACAAATTATTTTAGTCAGACTTTCCTTCCAAATGCCATTTCTAATCTTCAACCACTTGAACAGGTCCAACAACACAAGGGTGTTTCCACTGCGACTGTGTTTGTTCAGCCAGGAAACTTCCGTCGAGTCGAGATTATCTGACCCAGACCCTGAGAATAAGAATCAGCCGATGTCTGCCAGCAAGAGGCACAGATTCTCAATGGCCCCTGCAGGGGCTCATGAGAATCTATGCCTCTTGCAGATGGATGTACGGTTGCTGCAGGGATCCATCAGAATCCATGCCGCTCGCAAGGTATTTTCAGCAAAAGGCATAGATCCTCATGGGCCCCCGCAACTGCGGGGGCCCATGAGGATCTATACCTCTTGCACATAGAAGAGGTTGACAGGGGCTCGTGAGGATCACACCTCGTGCGGTGCCTGACATCACCCTACTCTATAGGTCAACAATTACTCCAGCTTCTAACACAAACACGCAACCTGTCTTTGCAATTTACCTGCAACAAACAGTTTTCACCTTATGTGACTGCGCCGCTAGGCTTTTTGCTCTTCTCGTCTCCCTAAGGAACCGTCAAGTTGCACATTATACCGTGCACATAGCAGGACCGATTGAGTGACTGACTGATTGTTGATTGATTGTACATTGCTTAACGTCCCGACAGCAACAAGGCTTTCTCAGGACGTGCCTGCACTGCTTGTGGAAAAAAAAATAAACAGAACATTGAATGTATGTCGCCAGCCGGTCAAATACATTAAATAAACCTAACACATGGGGCCTAAATAAAGCTAAGACCATTTAGCAACACACATCCAATATCAAGAGCTACAGGCAGTGCAGACAGTAGGGAGAGTTTTAAAAAGGCAAATACAGGTGAATGGACCAAGGGTAGACAGAAACGCATGCCCCAGAATAGAGAGAAAAACCCACCCTGTGAGGCTGACCAGGATGACCCTGGGAACTAAAAAATACCTAACCCCACCCAAGACCCCCAGGGCAGACCCGGGTGGGGGTGAGTGACTGACTGACTGACTGACTGATTGATGATTGATCTAGGCTATAAAGTTAAAATATTCCACACACATCAATATATAAAACGTAAGATTTTTTCCTTTTAAACAATTGTTATTCCCCCCCTTACCCCGCCCTCATGGACGCACCCCCTCCGCCCCCTCTCTTACCCCAGCATTAAATCACCACGAGGTGGAAGCACTCTCCCTGTCAAGTCATTCATTCATCCCCCCCCCCCCCCCGCCCACCTCACCCCACCATAAGGGCCCGATGATAGTAGCCTTGACTAATGCAAATCCGCTGCGCCACCGCGTGCGCGCCACCGCCTACTAAGCTCAAGACAGAATACAAGGGAAGAAACGAAAGACACCCGCGAAAATCTAGGTTTGGCCGGAAGTATCCCGGACCTCTTTCTCAACATCTAGAGTTGAACGTTAAATCCTTTAGTAGAGTGCCGTAAAAGAGGCCACTATGCACTTCAATGCATCCATTGTTTTCTGCCGTGTTTACTCTAAAGTCGAAGAGAATTACTCGAAAAGATATTGAAAACTAAGCAGTGTTTAAACCAGACTCCATTAAAGTAGAAATTATCGGGCTGGGGGAAATAGGTACCTAAAGCGACTGCTGCGTGCAGGTCACAAGTTCATGTCGACATTAAGATGCACTCTTGCTTTAATTTCATTGGATATGCTAATTTACATAAACCAATGAAAAATGAGCATGAGGCGTACTTCCGGCCGAATCTAAAACCCTCAACTCGACGTCTGCTATGAATGATGCTTGACTGTGCAAAAAGCCCTGATACTAAACTATCAGTTTTGATCGGATTGATTGATTGATTGTACATTGCTTAACGTCCCGACAGCAACAAGGCTTTCTCAGGACGTGCCTGCACTGCTTGTGAAAAAAAAAAAAAAAAAAAACTAAACAGAACAGTGAATGTATGTCACCAGCCGGTCAAATACGTTAAATAAACCTAACACATGGGGCCTAAATAAAGCTAAGACCATTTAGCAACACACATCCAATATCAAGAGCTACAGGCAGCGCAGACAGTAGGGAGAGCTGTAAAAAGGCAAATACAGGTGAATGGACCAAGGGTAGACAGAAACACATACCCCAGAATAGAGAGAAAAACTCACCCTGTGGGGCTGACCAGGGTGACCCTGGGAACTAAAAAGTAGTTAACCCCACCCAAGTCCCCCAGGGCAGACCCGGGTGGGGACAGTTTTGATTGATTGATTGATTGTACATTGCTTAACGTCCCGACAGCAACAAGGCTTTCTCAGGACGTGCCTGCACTGCTTGTGAAAAAAAAACTAAACAGAACATTGAATGTATGTCACCAGCCGGTCAAATACGTTAAATAAACCTAACACATGGGGCCTAAATAAAGCCAAGACCATTTAGCAACACACATCCAATATCAAGCGCTACAGGCAGTGCAGACAGTAGGGAGAGTTTTAAAAAGGCAAATACAGGTGAATGGACAAAGGGTAGACAGAAACACATGCCCCAGAATAGAGAGAAAAACCCACCCTGTGGGGCTGACCAGGGTGACCCTGGGAACTAAAAAATACCTAACCCCACCCAAGTCCCCCAGGGCAGACCCGGGTGGGGTGGGGACAGTTTTGATCGGAGGACAAGGTTGGTATAGATTTGTGGCAAAACATCTACAGAGTCTGCTCGGGAATCACAGTGCTTTGTCGATTTGTGTGCCTGTCGTTTCTTCCTTTGTATTCTATCTTGAGCTTAGTAGGCGCAGCAGATTTGCATTAGTCAAAGCTACTATCATCGGGCCCCTATGCACCCCACCCTACCTTCCAACGTACACACCCACACACGCACAGCAACAAGACTCCCCCCCCCCCACCCCCTCCCCAAGGCGCAATCAACAGTCAGAATTTAGAACCCAGAATGATCCGGCTGTACCAAAACACTGGAATATAAAAACCCTTCTCCAGGAACAGCCAACAGTCAAGCATGCTTCTAGACTAGAAAGGCGCCGTGCGTTTTAAAACAAATCCAGACCACATGACTGCCAAGTATGTCAAATGCAGAGAAGAACCCAACGAAGAAAGAATCACGCATCGAAAAGACAATTACAACATTTGGAAAAGGGCTTTAAATCTTTTTTCAAAATAGTCAAACACAAGCATCGTCTTATCACGAAAAGATAAGTTCCAAATAGTGTACTTCATTTCTACTGATTGTGAAAATGCTAATAAATTGTATTGTAACTGTCTTTTCTAAGCGCGTTTCTTTTTTCGTTGGCTTTTTCTCGTGATTTTTAAGGCCTACAGAAACAACAAAATTAATATATGATGAAAAGAAAAAAAAAAAAACAGCATCCAATACCAAATTGGTAGATCGTCGGCTGTACTAGCCTTCATTAGGGTTAGGATTTGTGTTGCCAGCCGTTGCCAGGCAGGATGAGGCATTGCGGCTCCATAGTTTATTCTGTCTTGCAGAGAAACTGCGAGAATTGTAAGTGGACGCAGACTGCGTTCTTTAATTCAGTGTAAAATTCAATGTGAAATATTCGCCATCCGTACAAGGAACATGGATACAAAGTATTTTCAGCAAGAGGCATAGATCAAGTGGCATAGATCCTCATGGGCCCCGCGACAGCGGGGCCCATAAGGATCTATGCCACTTGAAGTTGGGTGCTGTTCAGTTTTTCTCGGCAGGAAAGGGGTTACGCGAGAAGCGGTGATCGATTTGAAATTTTTGGAACAGGCGCCTGTGGGTAGCGGTAACAAGCTCACGTGCTTGCCACTCATGGCGTGTGGTGTCGCACATTCATATTTCTGCCGCACTGTTTATCTAAACGCATTATGTCGGTGTCATGTCGAAGCACTGTTGCCGTGAGCATATGCTACAGGTGTCACTGCACTTAACCTTTCACTTTCTGGGTAAACAGCGTACAGAGTCGGCTCCAAGTCTGTTGACCGGCGCTTCCAAAGCGGTCGTGATGAAGTACATGAAGTACAGTGTTCGCGTTATGGTTTTTGACAGCCGGCATCATGGTTGACAGCGCGAAACAATTGAAATGACTGAAAACGGTCCACCAACCAAACTCTGCTCCATAATCCATGGCCCTCAAGAAACATACATTCTCATGAGCCCCTGCGGATGCCTCTTGCAGATGGTACAGACTCTTCTGTCTGAATCAATAAAGCTGATTATGGAATTTTTGAAAAAGCTGAATCAATCTCCAGGACTGAAGACTGTCACGGTGTTTTCTGCATTTTGTATCTGGCCAAAATACCACCCACCGTCAAAATCGGTCGTGATGAAACTCCCGCCAGGTCTCGACTAAATTCAAATAACGGGAGGGGAGGAGGGGGGTGGGGAGTGGGTGGGTGGGGGTGGGGGGGGGGGGGTGATGCTGCCAGTATTTGCCGTCTAGGTTCGAGATCCTTTTCTCCACAACCGGGATATCTCAATTCTAACCGGTATCGTCTGCCGGCTGCTACTTTTCTTTCCGGTATTCACCTTCAAAAAACGATATTAAAACGAGAATGACAAGTTAACGCGAACACTGTGCGGTTAAATGTATTTAAAAAAAACAACAACGCAAAAATAAGGCCCACTTTTGGCATTTTTTATTTTTTTCCCGATACTTTTTCAAAACACCTACCACCGGACATTGTCAAATCTGACAACTGACACAGCAGTACCTGTTTTGAGCGACCACGCTTATGACAGGTCACCTCTCATTAATGACCACAATATAGTTGGCTGCAGCCACCTGATGGTGTTTAATGACAGGTCACACTTTTCGCCCTTCAAAGCTCCTCTTGGGACAGCACCTGTCTTTTAAGACCCCCTTTTTTCTTTTTTTTTTTTGGCAAAAATAATATTAAGAAAACCCGGTGGTTGCTCATTACAGGTTGTACTCTATCACAAAACAACCGGTTATTCCTTTCCGGTACTTGCTTTTAAAAACCGGTGAAATAATGAGATTGAACCCCTTCGCTGTCAGTGATCGTGAATTTCGCGCCTGAAGCGACGGACCGAAATTCACGTGAAGAAACAGGTGTAAATGGGACAACAACAACAAAAAAATAGACAAAACGAACACAGAACTAACAAGAGTCATAAATCCTCATAAGCCCCCCCCCCCCCCCCACGCGCCGCATTCGCGGGGGGGGGGGGGGAGGGGGGGGGGCTCATGAGGGTTTATGTCTCTTGCACGTGGGTAGCGTTCGCCATGCCCCGGCAGTTACGGGGTTAACGATCAACGACAACCTGCACTCCATCATAAAAAGAAAAATCGTGCTAAGTACTGCCTGTCACTGACTGGCAAATTATAGCAAACATATGACACTTTCTGCATCACGTAAAAACATCACAATGATCTCTTGGCCCTAGAGGACCTTTCCATCGTTTGGTGCCGCCCAGACGCCCCAAAAGAGAGCCTCGGACCGACGTCGACCGCAGTGGGCCCGCGCACGACCGAAGACCTTTTGCTTGCTGCTTCGTTGCCACTGCGTGCAGCGTGGCATATGCAGAGTGGCACATGCATGCCAGTTTCCGACCCACGGGATATCTAAACACATATTACCGCGATGTCTTGAAGGCATCAGCGCAATACGCTTAGATATACAATGACTTCAGTCGATGGGATCGTATCTGGCGCGCATTCCTACAGGTGTCAAGGCATTTAGCAGGTCGCCTGTGCATTGGTTCCATATGCCGGGATGCATGGTCACAGGCCTACAAGGCAGGGTGTGTTTAAAGGACCGCTAAAAAGCAACAAGCGTCTCCACAAAAAAAAAAAAAAAAAGATTTCGCTCTGTGTACTCTCTCGCGAGTGAGTGGTACTATGTCAACAGATGTCTGAGTTCTGGCCGGCTTGTCGGAACCAATAAAAAGCACACCTACATACCTCGGGTGTGTCTCCTTTAGTTTGGCACTGTGACGTGGTCATGACGTAGTCTGTCCTTGGCCAGTTTCCCAGACTCTAGCTTCTTCTTTCTTTCGTTAAGCGGGCTCGGTTTAACCCGTTCAGTGCCGAGAAAACGTGAACACCACCCAACTGCAAGAGGTATAGATCCTCATGAGCCCTCGCAATTGCAGGGGCTCATGAAGATCTATGCCTCTTGCTGACTTTGAATCCATGTTTCTGGGACATATAGGGTTGTCTGGAACGAACGAAGATTGCTGAAACACGGCCTGCGTCAGCTGGCACTCATCGTGATAATATACCCATTGTTGCTGTCCATTGCTAGCGGACAAGAAGCTGCTGGCAAACGATATTCTGGCATGTTTGGGGAACAACTGTCTCTGCGAAAGAGTTGTCTAAAAGCTCAAAGTCGAGATCGACGTCCAAGCCTGCCCTGACTGGTTTTTGTGGTACTGAGTTATTTGCAAACAAATGCGGTTCTCGAACATTATGGGTTTCACAGGTGCGCATGTGCGGACAGGTCATAACGTTCTGGAACATGTCAAGACACCGTGTTCGCCTCCATGCTCTCTCTCTCTCTTTCTGCCCCCGCCGCCCCCCCCCCCCCCCCACCCCCGCGCCCCTCAACCCCGATTCTTCCTATTTTCATTCTTTATTCCTCTTGCAGAGGGAACAGGCTGGCTGAAGGCCTGTTCTGTATGGACAAAACCGCTGAAATTAAATTTTCTGAGCCGATTTTGAAAAAAGCTGAATCGACCTCCAGGACTGAATACTGTCATCCATGTGTATTCCACACACACACACACACACACACACACACACACACACACACACACACACACACGCGCGCGCGCGCGCGCGCGCGCGTCCTATCGGTATGTTAACAAGTGAAATCTTCGAGTTCAACATGTGTTGTGAGCACTAAGCTACCTTGTACTAATGCAACTGCAAATGAACTAACTACAGCTGAAACTGGAAACCATATCCAACCCAGTCTACATCCGTAAATTGACTACACAAAGAACAATGACCTCCTTGTGCAACAGTTTAAATAAATCACAGGGTCGTGTTACTCGATTCAGCAACCTTGCCATAAAATTTGCGTCGTAGGAACGCATTCATAGATACAATGAGCCAGTCATACAGAACAGACCTTGAAGTGGTTTGTCCATTTACTTATTTATTTATTTTCTGTGTCGCATTCCGTATCTAAAGACACTGCACTGATCCTTCCAGAGATCGGGGCCAGTTGCATGAGCGAGACATAGCAGCTTTGTTTTCAGCTATTATTAGCCTCGCGCACACATCTCGCTGCAATGCCGAGGGACATACGGTTGGCAGTTACTGGCTTGGAAAAGTTTCCTGCAACTGGCGACTGATCACTCAAGAGATCAGTGCTATACGTTTTAGATTTAAAGGACTTCAGTCCGATCTTTTCAGTAATGTCAAGTCTAGTTTATTGGCATCGAACGTATTAGGCTACTAACTAGGATGAACATTAAACACACATTAAACAGAATTAAGAAACATTGCGCACACGCAATGACACCAGCGCTGAAACAAGGAAAAAACAGTAAACAGTAACTGGAGATCAAAAACTGCGCCGTGATGTGTTTAAATATACAATGATATCTATGGAATCCACACACCTGCGTTTCAGCAAGTCGGAAAATGCAGACTGACACCCATTCCTTCATTCACAGAAAGGAATTTGTCCAGATGGCGGAAGGGAGGGGAGGGAACACCTTCATAGCCCACAATCCAGTGCAAGTGGCAGGTTACTCCAACCTCTCAGCCAGCGATCCAACTGCAAGAGGCATAGGTCGTCATGTGCCCCCGTAGGCCTGCGCGGGCACATGAGGATCTATGCCTCTTGCGGACCACTCATGGGGCTGATGGACATCCATGCCTCTGGCTCGACACAAAGGAGTCGTAGGGTGTCAGTTCCGTCTGCGATGTGTTCTACTTACGTTTTTCCGGTTCTCGGCGGCGGGCACCGCAAGAGTATTACGTAACCATTACAGAGGCAGAATTCACGTTAGGTGTGCCACCAGAGTTTAAATGGCTGCGTTTCGAAGTATTTCGTTCATGTTACTCAGTATTTTATGCTTGTTTTTATTAGTCAAATACGCCACATTCTCCGTCGGGGGGTTCTTTCTCCGGGTACTTCGGCTCTACCTCCCCCTCCACTTTGGTACCGGTTTCAGGCCAATTTATAAATTTCAAATACAAGCGATCAACAGTGTTTCCGAAACCTCAGTAGCTGAGCTGTAACTTCGCACCACGTGACTGTCCTGTTTGTCTTGTACTATGTTTGACGTCAGTCAATGAATGCGTGTGTCAGTTCACGTGAGCGTGCGTATTGGGTTTAGTTCGCGGCACTGACTTTGAGCCGATTCACCGAATCGGTATTATTGGTGATTGTCTGTTACTAGTGTTCTAGTGAGCTGACAAAGTAATATCCCTTTTGGGCCAATCACTGAATATACTGAATCTGTTTGTTTTTGTGTATTAAAAAAAATGTTCAAGATTGTAGTAAAATGTTCAGTGCAATTTGGTTACTGCCTAAAGGCCCCGCCACACGAGCCGGTTGTGCCCCGATTTTAAAGCCGATTCCGATCCGATTGCGATCGAATGACGTCAATTATCCGATCCGGTCCCAATCGGCTGGGAATCGGATGTCTAGAACCTGCTATATTTTCCCGATTCGATTCGGCCCCGGTTGTAAGCTTCAACCAATCAGAGCGCGTCTCGCAAAGACGTCGTTTCACAGTTTGCAAATGGCGGAACACGCCTGTTGTGATCAGGCAGTCACCGCCGTTGCTGATGTTTCGCACGCCTCTTCCCGAATATGATGCAAAACTGCTGATAATGCAAGCACATCATCATCACTGTCAAAACTAGCAGCCATTTTGCAGAACAGGTACGACTTCATCTTCGGTTCAAACCGGTCGGCTAAACAAGTCGGGAAATGTGTGGCAGTGGACACGTTTGTTTTAGTCCGGCCCGATCACCTACCGATTCGAACACTGATCGGGAATCGGCCTCAAAACCGGGCATGTGTAGCGGGGCCTTAAGACACGGATAGTTCAAAGGTGTTGGTGACGAAATAATTTGGCACAAGAATTTTGCGGCAATGCCAAAACTTGAAATATCATAGCCGATCCCGCTACCGCTGTGGTGTCTGTCCTACGGGCGGCTGAATGTGCTGGACTGGGCCCGCCGATGTTTTCAATTTGCATTTTCGCGTAACAAGCATGGTTTTTGTCACATGTCAAAGCGTTCGAAAGTAACAGCACCTAATCGCGCTAAGGCAAACTTTCCCTGAATTGTTAACTTTTACTTCAGCTCCCACAACTGGCATAGAACTACGTGTGAATGGTGCCAGCAGGAGGCAACGAAAATGAGAATAAAGCCAGCACTGAAGAGGAACAGATCCTCATGTGCCCCCGCTCTGCGGGGGCGCATGAGGATCTGTGCCTCTTGCAAAGGAGGGCGCCAGCGACTCAGTAGTAGGAGGTGTAAACTCCGTCTCAAGTGTTACACATTGTAGCTTCCTGAGACTTCCGTAGGGCAGGGAAATACCTCCCTCTTTTGTCCCCGCCACGCAACTGCAGCCATTTTATGTCACGTGAGCTAGTTAGGCAGCCTAGGTCACGTGATCTGATCTTCTCTACAGCGTCAGGAACATGTGTTACACCATATTTTGCCCCCACATGGCCCCAGCGCAACAGCAGCAATGTATGTCACGTGACCCAGAACGTTATGTCTCGTGAACCAGTCTAGTACAGTCAGGTAAACGTTTGGTACACTAAGTTTTGTTTCCAGTGGCATGCATCACTTCGACCGCAACTGACTAGTCATATGAATTTATTGAGTGACCTAAAGACGCGTCGCGTGATCTTGTCTAGTCTAGTCACGTTTGTTACACCACCTGCAGCGAATAACGTCATGTAACCTAGTTAGTGAAGGAAACGTTCGTTACGCCATCACCGTCCGGAAAAAAATAACAAAGTAATCACAATCATGGCGATGTATTTTCAATGATTTCGTGCTGAAATAAGACATATCTCGTGTATGCCATCGGAATTAATACAAATCTAACTAGCGATTTCACTTCAAACGTATTGGGAGTGAGCGTCTCCGTCAGACACATCATCAATCATTAGTATTACATATGTCAGGCTGAAAATGATGTGACAATATTTTGTTTGCGTGTACAACAATATGTCTAGTTTTAAAAAAGTAATAGTAATAATAGTAATAATAAATTAATTTAATTATCATGTTGAAAGAAACAAAATTAACGTTGCTGTGACTTTCAGTTTAGGTTCGATTGCTATTGGGCGGACCGTCGGGGGTTCTTTCTCCGGGTACTCCGGCTCTTCCTCCCCCACGACTTTGGTATCAATTTCAGCCCACTTAAGAAAATATCAAATATAAAACGATTTGTATTTCAAAAACTTCAGTAGCTCGCTTGAGCTTGCCCTTAGCACCACGCGAATGATCTGTGTATGTACAGAGTGTGAGTGAATGCGCGTGATTCACGTGAGCGTGCTTTTTGGGTTCAGTTCGCGGCGGCGCTTTGAGCCGATTTTCAATTGGGATAAAGCGCCTATTTAATGCGCTGATTTATTTATTTTATTTATTGTACGTTTTGATTCATTAACCCTTTGGCTGTCAGTAGCGGTTTCCTGCAGGAATCATCGCTACAAAAATCGTTACCGACTGCCAAAGGCTTATTCTACTAGACACGCATGCCTAGATGTGTTTTTTTCCCCCTCTGAAAGAATATATATTTCTGTGTTTTGAGACAGAAATACTCAAACTCCTTTCCCAACCAACTCCCCGCTACCCCCCCCCCCCCCCCACCCCGTCCCCGCCGCTCCATCCCGCCCCCTTCCCCTCATTCCCACTCCCTAATCACACACATCTTCCTATCACCCACTGACGTAACTGCGCGGAAGACACCAAAGTCAGCTTTTAGTTGTCGCGTTTCAAAATCCACCACAGTCCGCTAAGTGCGAGACTGACTAATGATAGTCTATCCCACTTTTACATCTGTGCTTCCCGGGCATCCTGGCTGGCAGTTCAGTATCACGCTGGGGCAGGAAAAGGACTAACCCTGTGGGGCTTGACGGTAGCCGCTTTCTGTCCCGGTGATTTCTGGTGGAATCCTGGCGACAGAAAGCGCTTACCGACAGCCAAAGGGCTACAGGGGTCTGCCCTTACGCCACCCTATGCACTTGGCAAACACGATAATCCCCAGTTTCCTCTACAGTCGGGCGATCAGCCGAAATTGACTTTGGGAGGAGAAAAGAAACCGCAAAAGAGAATTAAACCAAGATAGGCAAAGCCACTATGGCTCACGTGCATGACCTTTGTGACAAGGGTTGGCTTCTGCAGCAGCAAAATCCATGTTTTCTGAAAATGTAAGCATTTTTCACACATCTGTCAACCCCCCGTGACCCTTGACCTTTGTGATGAGTCGACTAAATTAGTATGCATAGGAAGGTCTTATCATCAGCTATCTTTGTACCGAATTTGGTTGAAAAATTTGCAAAAATTTGGGAATACCTACAATTTTATTTTTAAAAAAATCAGCATTTTACACACATCTGCCTGCCTCTTGTGACCCTTGACCTTTCCAAGGGGTCATCCAAATTAGTATGCATAGATAGGTCTTACAATCAGGTATCTCTGTACCAAATTTGGGTTTGAAGTTGTGAATAGTATTTGAGAAAAAACATCTTTTGTCAAAATATGGCTATTTTAGACCTATTTCCTGAGCTCTCGTGACCCTTGACCTTTCCGAGGGATCAACCAAATTAGTGTGAATAGAAAGGTCTTCCCATCAGGTATTTCTGTAGCAAGTTTGAGTTTAAAGTTGTGAATAGTATTTGAGAAAAAAACATCTTTTGTCAAAATATGGCTATTTTAGACCTATTTTATGAGCCCTTGTGACCCTTGACCTTTCTGAGGGGTCATCCAAATTAGTATGCATAGGTAGGTCTTACCATCAGGTATCTCTGTACCACGTTTGGGTTTGAAGTTGTAAATAGTATTTCAGAAAAAAAAAAAATCTTTTGTCAAAATATGGCTATTTTTCACCTATTTCTGTGCTTTTGTGACCCTTGACCTTTCCGATGGATCAACCAAACTAGTACGTATAGAAAGGTCTTACCATCGGGTATCTTTGTACCAAGTTTGGGTTTGAAGTTGTGAATAGTGTTTGAGAAAAAATAAATTATGTCAAAATATAGCTATTTTTTACCTATTTCCTGATCCCCTGTGAACTTGACCTTTGTGAGAGGCCACTCAAATTGGTATGTTTAGAAAGGTCTTACCACAAAGTATCCTTGAGCCAAGTTTGAAGAATGTGTCTTGAATAGTCTCCGAGAAAATGCCAAAGTTAAAGTTTACCACGGACGACGACCATTGGCCCAAAACATATTCACTTTTCAAACCAAGGGGAATCACAGCGCTGGACAGACAACAGTTAGATCCCCTGCCCCCGCCTATCAGGCACCCAATCGCCAGCCCACAGAGAAATACGCAGGTATAGAATAAGACAATCATTTCCATCCTCAAAAAGAATGGATCAGGTCTCTTATATAACCCATGTCTTTCTCCGGAACTTAGGAAGTAGGCAGGAGAAACATACATACACAAACATGAAGGTGCGCTACTATATGTGGTCGGGTAAATACCCTGATTTCCCACAGTAGATGCACAGAACATTACACAACAATGTAACGATACAAATTTTGCCTCGAGTTATACATGATACTCACAAACCAGATAGGTGAGGCTAGCGCTGGCAGAATTGTCAGTACTCAAACCAAGGGGAATCACAGCGCTGGACAGACAACAGTTAGATCCCCTGCCCCCGCCTATCAGGCACCCAATCGCCAGCCCACAGAGAAATACGCAGGTATAGAATAAGACAATCATTTCCATCCTCAAAAAGAATGGATCAGGTCTCTTATATAACCCATGTCTTTCTCCGGAACTTAGGAAGTTGTGTAATGTTCTGTGGATACGAAGAGGTGATGGGGAGACAGGGACTAGGCTCGGAGATGAGTGAGAACGGGGAGAGGTTTGTAGACTTTTGTGCTCTAAACCGACTTGTCATTGGAGGCAGCATCTTCCCACACAGAAGAATACACAAAGCAACTTGGGTCTCACCTGACCATACAACAGAGAACCAAATAGACCATATCTGCATTAGCAAGAAATTCAGAAGATCCCTTCAAGATGTTCGAGTGAGGAGGGGAGCAGATGTCGCCTCAGACCACCATCTGCTTACCTTAAGAATGAAGCTCAAGTTAAAGAAAAGCCGCACAGAGACAACAAGAAGACAGCGCTATAATGTAGGCCTCCTGAGAGAAACTGTAGTTAGAGAAGAGTTCAAACTGGTGCTGTCCAACCGGTTTCAAGCGCTACAGGAGCTAGTAAATGAAGAGGAGGCGGTCACCACAGAGCAGCAGTGGAAGGCAGTTAGAGAGGCGCTGAACTCAACCTGCAAAGACACTGTAGGGTTCAGGAAACACCATCACAAGGACTGGCTGTCGGCACAGACCTTGAAGAAGATAGAAGCGAGGAAGCAGAAGAAAGCAGCGGTCAACAACAGTCGCACGAGAGCAGCCAAAGTAAGGGCACAGGGGGAATACTCGGAAGCCAACCGCGAGGTGAAGAGGAGTATCAGGGCAGACAAGAGGGCCTACACAGACAGCCTGGCAGCAGAGGCAGAAAAGGCAGCAGGCAGCGGCAACATGAAACAGCTCTACGACATTACCAGAAGATTGTCGGGTAAGTATGGCCATACAGAAAGACCAGTAAAAGACAAAGAAGGCAAGCCTATTGCAGACAGAGCAGACCAACTCGACAGATGGGCCGAGTATTTTGAAGAGTTACTGAACAGACCTAGCCCACCCGACCCCCCCGACATCCAGCCGGCAGAGACCGACCTACCCATCAGCTGTGACAGACCCAGCCGGGAAGAGATCAGAAAAGCAGTGGCATTTTTGAAGAATGGCAAAGCAGCAGGGCCAGATGGCATCCCAGCGGAGTCTCTGAAAGCAGACCTAGAGACAACAGTTGAGATGCTGTACCCACTGTTTGGAAAGATCTGGGAAGAGGAGGTGATGCCGGCTGACTGGAAGGAGGGGTACCTAATCAAGCTTCCCAAGAAAGGCGACCTCAGCAAGTGTGCCAACTACAGAGGAATCACCTTGCTGTCAGTACCAGGAAAGGTCTTCAACAGGATCATCCTAGAAAGAATGAAGAGCTCCGTTGACCCCCAGCTGAGAGACCAGCAAGCAGGATTCAGGAAGAACCGATCATGTACAGACCAGATCGCCACTCTCCGCATCATCGTGGAACAGTCTCTGGAGTGGAGCTCCCCGCTGTACGTCAACTTTGTGGATTATGAGAAAGCATTTGACAGCGTGGACCGAGAGACTCTGTGGAAACTCCTACGACACTACGGTGTACCCACAAAGCTCGTCCGCCTGATCAAGAGCAGCTATGATGGCATGACATGTCGCGTGATCCACGAAGGGCAGTTCACCAGAGAGCTCCAGGTCAGAACTGGTGTCAGGCAGGGGTGTCTGCTGTCTCCGTTCCTCTTCCTACTGGCCATAGACTGGGTCATGAAGATGACCACAGAGCACAGACGAAGTGGAATACAGTGGACACTGTGGACACAGCTTGACGACCTCGATTTTGCAGACGACTTGGCATTACTGTCCCACACTCATCAACAAATGCAGGACAAGACCACGAGGCTTGCTGACATCTCGTCCCAAGTGGGCCTCACCATTCACAAACAGAAAACAAAGACAATGAGGCTGAACGCAACCAGGGAAGAACCAGTCTTGCTTGCTGGCACCCCGTTGGAGGAGGTGGAGTCCTTCACCTATCTCGGGAGCATCATAGACAAAAAAGGCGGCACTGATGCAGATGTCAGAGCACGAATCGGTAAAGCCAGAGCAGCCTTTCTCCAGTTGAAAAAAGTGTGGAGTTCCAGAGAGCTGTCACAACACACCAAAGTCCGGATTTTCAACTCCAATGTAAAAGCAGTTCTCCTATATGGAGCAGAGACATGGAGATTGACAAAAACCACAGTCAACAGAGTACAGACCTTCATGAACAGTTGCCTTAGAAGAATTTTGAAAATCCACTGGCCAGAGAAGATCAGCAACGTCAGACTCTGGGAGAGAACAGAGCAGATAACAGCAGAGAATGAAATTGGGCGAAGAAGATGGGGATGGATCGGTCACAGTCTGAGAAAGCCAGCTTCCAGTATCACTAGGCAGGCATTGTCATGGAACCCCCAGGGAAAGAGGAAAAGAGGTAGGCCGAGAAACTCCTGGCGTCGAGACCTCCAAGCAGACATCAAGAGACTGGGAACCACCTGGAGTAGAATCGAAGGAGAAGCACAGGACAGGAGTTGCTGGAGGTCTCTCGTCGACGGCCTATACCCGGGTAGGGGTGACAGGCGTAAGTAAGTAAGTATTCTACCCCAGACGCACCACAGCAAGATAATGATCGACCATGATAGTTCAAGGGTGATGCCAGAATAGCTTGGCGCCTATGGGCTATTCTGGCATCACCCTTGAACTATCATGGTCGATCTGTGTCCTGCACTGCAATGCAGTCTTCAGAGGACAACGACAAAATTTGGGGATTTCGGTGTTGGGGTAGAATGAGTTAAAACTATTATGTCCCCATCCATCTGCGCGTGTGCTGCCGTCGAGAGTGTATGAGCTAGCTGTGTTTCTGCAATCTTCGTTAATTCAACACCAAAAAAAGCTCTAGCTGTCTGAGGAACATGGATTCAAAGTGGTGTCAGCAAGAGGTATAGATCCCCAGACACACCACAGCAAGATATGGATCGACCATGATAGTTCAAGGGTGATGCCATCACCCTTGAACTATCATGGCCGATCTGTGTCCTGCACTGCGATCCAGTCTTCAGAGGACAACGGCACAATTTGGGGATTTCGGCCTTAGGATACAGGTCACGGTATACATTTAAATTGGGAAGTTTGGGAAGTTCAGGCAGTAAGAGGCCCCGTGTTTTTAAAAATAATTTTTGCCTTGTTTGAAAATTTGCAGTTGGGCTGAATGTGGGAATTTGCTGGAAATTTGTGGTTAGCTGCGAGGAGACATGTTTGGTGCTTTGATTCATACCATCCTGAGCTTATCCAGTGGACATTTGTGGGCCTATGTTGAGTTGCCTTTGACGTAGTGATTTGAGGGGCACGCTGATTTCAGCTGTGCTTGGGTGTGGGGTTGGTAAGGAACCAGTTTCATAGCCAAGAAATGAGACGGGTCATGTGCTGGTTTTTTTTTTTGTATTTTGTGCATGGCAAATGTGCAGCTGGTGGGCGGTAGTGTTTTTTTTTAGGGAATTGAACAATTAGGGGATGACTGGGACTGACTAAGGCTAAGAGACTGGACAGTACGGAAACACTACTGTGGTCCGTGGCCTACAATGAGTTTAGAAAACGAAATGGCGCCTCGATTATTTTTTGCTGACGTCAAGTGCTGCTTCTGCCAATGAAACCAAACACGTTTTCACACTCCGTTACCGACAACGCCAGTTTCCCTGTCCATCAACTCTCAACAGAAAATACGTTTTACCCCAGTAAAACACAAACAAAGCCAGTAATTATCTGTATCCTTAAAGCGACCTGCTCCCGGGCGGGCTTTGCCGATACAACGGATTTTCAATGCTGTCTTGGCACAGCTAAGACTGTATCCATCTTTCCAGCACAATCCATGTCATCAGGCAGGATTCCTATTACGCCTGACGTGAGTCAGCGGAACTCTCCTAAGTACAGAGAAGAAGAAGAGCAGAAAAGTCTTTCATTTTGCGACATTCACACTGCACAAGTTTAGCATTATTGGAAGACATACTAAGAACACTTATTAATGAGATATTGTCCACAATTCAATAAACCCTTGTTTGCCTAGAGCAAGTCGCTTTAAAGACTGCGTGTTCTGTTTCGGAAATTCTACAGGAAGTCTGTATCATTTGTCAGAGGTACACTGGGGTCGTGATGATTGCCCTTCTTTTTATTTATTTTTTTTATTTTGCGTAACTCGTGCATTTTTTGGTGAGGCCATACGCGTTTGAACCCTGTGCCTGTCGGTAGCGGTTTTTGTCCCGATGATTCCTGTAGGAATCATCGCGACAAAAACCGCTACCGACACGCAAAGAGCTAAGAGAAAAATTCAGTCAACCCCTTTCTCCTGCGTGAGGCACAGATTCTGTGCATAGGCACCTGACGAGTGCGTGTTTAACTCATTCTACCCCAGACACACCACAGCAAGATATGGATCGACCATGATAGTTTTGAACTATCATGGTCGATCTGTGTCCTGCACTGCCATGCAGTCTTCAGAGGACAACGGCAAAATTTGGGGATTTCGGTGTTGGGGTACAATGAGTTAAATATACGAAAAACAGTTTCTGCGAGTCAAGCGCCTGTGCGTACGTGCGGCACACATTGAGTTGAGTTGCACACCGGAACAAAAATCTGTGCCAGTATATTAACGGTTTTTTCGTGTGTTTTTTTTTGTTGGTCATACCGGTATTTTTTCCGGCATAAGCTAACCGCATATAGTACTCGGTTGGTTAGTTCGGGTTTAACGTCCACGGCACCGAAATGATAAAGGACGGCCCTGAAGGGCGGGTTATGGGGGACAGGGAAATCTATTACCTATGGAGTACGACCTGAACACTGATCAACTCAGGCGCACTCCAACTGTGCCACTTTGATTTACCAGGACCTTTCAACGGACATCCTCGCGCTGGGACCATATGGCGTTGAGGCGCGTCCCCTGGGTGGTGGATAGGGGGTCCCTCGTGAGAGGGGTGCACCGAATAAAATAAGGTGCCGTGAACCAACATGGTCTAAGGGAAGGTGACCCCGACAGAAAACCCCTGGTCCTCCTAGTAAGGGGGTTGAGCGTGGGGGTAGCTTCCCCACCCTGCAAAAAAGGAAATAGCTACAAAAACGCCGACGAAAAGACTAACAGTAATTCCTTTCTTGGAGGAGGAAGGTTCTTCTACCAGAAGACTTATGACGTCCTGTGGTGAAAGCCGGAAGTCTTCGGAAGCCACAGGACCGAGCCGCCTCTCTCTATCCAGGGACACAACCATGGGCACATGGAATGTCAAGACCATGTACCAGAGCGGCAAGGCCGCTCAGATAGCAGCGGAAATGCAAAAGTACAACCTTTCCCTGCTAGGTATCAGTGAAGCCATATGGACGCAGTCTGGCCAGAAAAGGCTGTTAAGTGGGGAGATGATTCTGTATTCAGGTCATGAAGAGGAGAATGCCCCCCATACAGAAGGAGTAGCATTCATTCTGTCACCAGTGGCACAGAGAGCGCTGATGGGCTGGGAACCTCTTGGGCCAAGAATTATCACAGCAGCCTTTAGAACCAAGAAAAAGCTCAAGCTGAACGTCATCCAGTGTAATGCGCCCACCAATGACCGTGACGAGGAAGAGAAACAAGAGTTCTACGACCGACTCCAGAGAGCCGTAGACAAATGTGCGGAGCGAGACATCACCATCGTCATGGGCGATTTTAATGCCAAAATAGGGGAGGACAACACCCGATACGAAGAGGTGATGGGGAGACAGGGACTAGGCTCAGAGATGAGTGAGAACGGGGAGAGGTTTGTAGACTTTTGTGCTCTAAACCGACTTGTCATTGGAGGCAGCATCTTCCCACACAGAAGAATACACAAAGCAACTTGGGTCTCACCTGACCATACAACAGAGAACCAAATAGACCATATCTGCATTAGCAAGAAATTTAGAAGATCCCTTCAAGATGTTCGAGTGAGGAGGGGAGCAGATGTCGCCTCAGACCACCATCTGCTTACCTTAAGAATGAAGCTCAAGCTAAAAAAAAGCCGCACAGAGACAACAAGAAGACAGCGCTATAATGTAGGCCTCCTGAGAGAAACTGGAGTTAGAGTTGAGAAGAGTTCAAACTGGTGCTGTCCAACCGGTTTCAAGCGCTACAGGAGCTAGTAAATGAAGAGGAGGCGGTCACCACAGAGCAGCAGTGGAAGGCAGTTAGAGAGGCGCTGAACTCAACCTGCAAAGACACTGTAGGGTTCAGGAAACACCACCACAAGGACTGGCTGTCGGCACAGACCTTGAAGTAGATAGAAGCGAGGAAGCAGAAGAAAGCAGCGGTCAACAACAGTCGCACGAGAGCAGCCAAAGTAAGGGCACAGGAGGAATACTCGGAAGCCAACCGCGAGGTGAAGAGGAGTATCAGGGCAGACAAGAGGGCCTACACAGACAGCCTGGCAGCAGAGGCAGAAAAGGCAGCAGCGGCAACATGAAACAGCTCTACGACATTACCAGAAGATTGTCAGGTAAGTATGGCCATACAGAAAGACCAGTAAAAGACAAAGAAGGCAAGCCTATTGCAGACAGAGCAGACCAACTCGACAGATGGGCCGAGTATTTTGAAGAGTTACTGAACAGACCTAGCCCACCCGACCCCCCCGACATCCAGCCGGCAGAGACCGACCTACCCATCAGCTGTGACAAACCCAGCCGGGAAGAGATCAGAAGAGCAGCGGCATTTTTGAAGAATGGCAAAGCAGCAGGGCCAGATGGCATCCCAGCGGAGTCTCTGAAAGCAGACCTAGAGACAACAGTGGAGATGCTGTACCCACTGTTTGGAAAGATCTGGGAAGAGGAGGTGATGCCAGCTGACTGGAAGGAGGGGTACCTAATCAAGCTTCCCAAGAAAGGCGACCTCAGCAAGTGTTCCAACTACAGAGGAATCACCTTGCTGTCAGTACCAGGAAAGGTCTTCAACAGGATCATCCTAGAGAGAATGAAGAGCTCCGTTGACCCCCAGCTGAGAGACCAGCAAGCAGGATTCAGGAAGAACCGATCATGTACAGACCAGATCGCCACTCTCCGCATCATCGTGGAACAGTCTCTGGAGTGGAGCTCCCCGCTGTACGTCAACTTTGTGGATTATGAAAAAGCATTTGACAGCGTGGACCGAGATACTCTGTGGAAACTCCTACGACACTACGGTGTACCCACAAAGCTCGTCTGCCTGATCAAGAGCAGCTATGATGGCATGACATGTCGCGTGATCCACGAAGGGCAGTTCACCAGGGAGCTCCAGGTCAGAACTGGTGTCAGGCAGGGGTGTCTGCTGCCTCCGTTCCTCTTCCTACTGGCCATAGACTGGGTATGAAGATGACCACAGAGCACAGACGAAGTGGAATACAGTGGACACTGTGGACACAGCTTGACGACCTCGATTTTGCAGACGACTTGGCATTACTGTCCCACACTCGTCAACAAATGCAGGACAAGACCACGAGGCTTGCTGACATCTCGTCCCAAGTGGGCCTCACCATTCACAAACAGAAAACAAAGACAATGATGCTGAACACAACCAGGGAAGAACCAATCTTCCTTGCTGGCACTCCGTTGGAGCATCATAGACAAAAAAGGCGGCACTGATGCAGATGTCAGAGCACCAATCGGTAAAGCCAGAGCAGCCTTTCTCCAGTTAAAAAAAGTGTGGAGTTCCAGAGAGCTGTCACAACACACCAAAGTCCGGATTTTCAACTCCAATGTAAAAGCAGTTCTCCTATATGGAGCAGAGACTTGGAGATTGACAAAAACCACAGTCAACAGAGTACAGACCTTCAAGAACAGTTGCCTTAGAAGAATTTTGAAAATCCACTGGCCAGAGAAGATCAGCAACGTCAGACTCTGGGACAGAACAGAGCAGATAACAGCAGAGAATGAAATTGGGCGAAGAAGATGGGGATGGATCGGTCACAGTCTGAGAAAGCCAGCTTCCAGTATCACTAGGCAGGCATTGTAATGGAACCCCCAGGGAAAGAGGAAAAGAGGTAGGCCGAGAAACTCCTGGCGTCGAGACCTCCAAGCAGACATCAAGAGACTGGGAACCACCTGGAGTAGAATCGAAGGAGAAGCACAGGACAGGAGTTGCTGGAGGTCTCTCGTCGACGGCCTATACCCGGGTAGGGGTGACAGGCGTAAGTAAGTAAGTAAGTAAGTTTCAACGGACATGCTAATGAACCAGCCCGTCTTTTCCCCCTGGATTGCGAGTCCAGCTACCGGGACCGGGACGGGGATTCAAACCCACGACCCTGCGATTCCCTTCGCTCTCCTGCTCCGACGCTTAACCGCCTGAGCTATCTCGGACTCTGATTGTACTCAATCACTCACATGAGTATCACACACAAGAACTCTCTCTCACTCTCTTAATCTATCTCTGCTAACACTGCACGTTTGTAGAGAAAATGAATCAATGGTTACTAGTCTACTGCAACAAAACATTTGATAATACATGTATTGCACTTCGTGCATAAGAAACTTCATGCTCAAAAGCTCTTTGAAAGCTAAATGTATGCTGCTAACAACCTGGTCAGAAAAATCACCTCCGCCAATTTAGTCTCAAACTTTTCCTCCACAGAAATTTCACCCCGGTGCCATGGACGTTAAACCCCGAACTAACATACCATCCGTATTTAATGAACCCGCTGAACACGTTTCTGAACATCGACTACTGTGTCTCATACCTAACAGAAGCCCAGCATAAAATAAGAGCTTCAAATAAACGATTTATGCTGAAATATTTATCGAAATGCATTAAATTTCTACTGTCTAACATTCAGAATACACTAATTAATACTGACTGTTGTAAACTTCTTTTTTTTTCCATGCACACACAAACAGCCATCGTGATTAGGCCTCGACACTAGGGGAGTCCAATAAAAACAGTAAAGTGTTTTCGGATCGATGATTCCCAAAATATCGCATTTATTTTGCCGAGAAAATGTGAACATGATCTAACTGCAAGAGACATAGATCCTCATGAGCCCCCGCGACCGCGGGGGCTCATGAAGATCTATGCCTCTTGCTTCTTGGACGGTGTGGGCTGAACGAATCAGTATTTCAAGAAACAAAAAATGTACGTACAGTGGCAGGGAAGGCGTTAAATGTTTACGATAAAGTGTTTTAAAGTGTTTCCGATTATTCCAAAGACGTCGCGTTTCATTTCCTCGTCAGTACATTTTGTCTTTTTCTTATTTCAGACTGTGCGGCGGTGTTTGAGGGCGGGCACAAACAGAGCGGGGTGTACTACATCAAGCCCGGAGCCGCGGCGTGCCCGGTACCCGTGTGGTGCGACATGGACACTCCCCCAGGGGGGTGGCTCGTCTTCCAGCGTCGCCAGGACGGCTCCGTCAGCTTCAGGCACAACTGGAACCAGTACCGGGACGGCTTCGGCAACGTTGCCGGAGAGCATTGGTTGGGCAACGATAACCTATTTTTGCTGTCCAATCAGGTAATTAGGTTCAGAGCAAGGGAGGCGTCATAGCCTCGTTCTTATTCGAAAGCGTGCACACGTCAGCCACGTGATATCGCGATGCCTGGAAGCCGTCAAGTCACACCGCGTTTCGCTTTCGCGTTAAAGGGGTGTTTCCATTCAGCGGAGCGACAGCGACGCAAAAGCGGTGGCAACGACACGAATCATGATTAAAAAAAGAGAAGTGTTTCCAGTTGCGCGACGCGACAGTGGTGCGACATGCGACAATGGCGCGACAAAATTCAAAACACGAAGCGACTTTCCGCCTCCCACTCAGCTAATTTACTGACCTGTCGTTTACCGCACCGCAGCCATACGGAAACACGCCCTTAATGTGGTGCTTATCTTCCACTTGTGAAGAAAAACACTCAGCAAGCAAAGTCCTCTGCCGACGTCAGCCTTAACTGGCCCGCGCAGTTAAGTGATGTCAGCCAGAGGAATTTTTATTCAATAGGTAGCCAGTTGAGCATCGATCTGAGAGCCGCAGGCCCGGAAGCGATATATCCTATTTCGCGATATTCTGATGCGCGTAATATTGAGGCTGACCTGAATGTTGATTTGTGAGCTGGTTCTGCCCAGTAAGCAAGAGATTCTCGGGCCGACGTATGCCGCAACTGGCCTGCGCACGGCAAGGGTACACCGACGTCGGCAAGGGAACTTTGCTTAATGGGTGGGGCCAAACTTAGACTACCAGAAGTTCTACTAGCAGAGATTAACTGCCCCTGCCATGCCAACGATCACCAGTGGTATGCCCTTGCGAGAGAGCTACTCCCCCCCCCCCCTCCCCCCCCCCCCCAAAAAAAAAAAAAAAAAAAAAAAGCAAAAAAAAAAAGGTCATACATAACTTTGTATAAGCCAGATCTAGGTATCTTAGATTTGTTGCGAACTTACGTCCCTCGATCAAGAGAGATGATCAGTGTATATACTGGCAAACATCTTTTACAACAGTCCTTCAAGGAGAAATTTGGGCTGCTTCCCCGGGGAAGGTGCGTTGCCAAAGAACATCACCCGATCTATGTAACATACTTTTTTTTTTCTTTTTATCTTCCTTCTTTGCGTGATTCGTGGATTCATTTATTTACTTAATTTTCCAGGACCACTACCAGCTCAGGGTGGACCTGTGGGACTTCACGGGCAACCGGGTGCACGCCATCTACAGCACGTTCCGGGTGGGCGGCGAGAGGGACTTATACCAGCTGACCCTTACCGGGTACACGGGCAGTGCCCAGGACTCTCTCTACCGCCACAACAACATGCACTTCTCCACCCCGGACCGCGACAACGACGGCAGGAAAGAGGCCCACTGCGCGGCCGAGTGGGAGGCCGGGTGGTGGTTTAACAACTGCTGGTTCGCCTTGCTCAACGGTGCCTATCACAACCGCAGTGACGTGCAGTACAGAGGCATCGCCTGGAACCACTGGAAGCGGGAGCAGCTCAGGAAGACGGAGATGAAGATGAGGCCCGTTGGCAAGCTGGACAGCAATTAGACACGTGAAGATGACAGTGTGGACAAAGGTAGAGGGAGAGTACATGCGTTGACTGCTGATGTTAAGCGTGTAAATAATAATAGTAATAATAAAAACACACGAACACGGATTGATCCAGCAAGAGGCTTAGGTCCTCATGAGCCCCCGCATATGCGGGGGCTCATGAAGACCTATGCCTCTTGCAGACTGAGGAGATGGACGATATATCTGGTTCTTATTATACCACTGGAAAATGTGACACTATGTGACCATGGTAACCATGGAAACCAGACTGAGACGGCTCCGCAACCGTGATGAACGACAGCCCTGTCTAGGTATGAAGTTGGAGCCAAGGAAACGTCCAAAAATAGGCGTGAGATTCTCATAGACGAGGAGCTTTCTTGCGCTAACAGACGAGAGACCCGCTAGGAGTTTTACCGTAGAGCAGCCCTGCTGGCCACTGGCAGTCTATCTCGCAACACAGGCTGCGGCAGTCAAATATGTTTTTACGCTGTGCATCAATTTACCTCTTCCAGTGCCTGTTTTACAGTGACCAGAAGAATAAATAAGTGTGTATTGATACACACCGTGAGAAGGCATTTCTCTGCCCTAGCCTGTGTCTCTCAGTATAAATGTGTGCTTTAACCCCTTTCCTGCCACTGTAGCCACAACTGTCCAAAGAACATGAACACAACGTGGTCTCAGCTAGAGGCACTGATCTTCATGAGGATCTGTGAAGAGGTTAATGTGACTTAGGTTCTTACTGCTCAAGGCCGTAAGGTCCTAAATCACATCTGTAAGTTTGCTGCATAGTGGCGGGTTGCATTATGTCTGCAAAACTGTTTAATATGGACTCCACATCTGTGCGGCAAATGAGTGTCGACAGAGTAATAATGTACGAAAAATTATACTGGTGAATTCGCCGACTGTAGAGAACAAGGGAGCTGGTCACAGAACAGAAGATAAAGAAAACACCGGCTCAATTGGAAAATTAATGTCCTCTTGTACATATGAAAAAACAAAATCCGGTGAACACGAATCTACACTTTTAACTACGCGTCAAGCAGGAGATCGTACCCCTTTTACTGCCAGTGGACGCTGATTGTATTTTTGAAATCATTGTAAATTCAACGTCATGATCCACAGCCGTCAAAAGAACATGGATACAAAGTAGATTTAACAAGAGGTATAGATCCTGACGAGCCCCCCAAATGCGGCTCCTGAGGATCTAAGCCTCTTGCAGTTTGAGTGGTGTTCAAATTTTCTTGGCAGTGAATTATTTTTTTAATCTATGCGTATGGCTGTATGTGAAGCAGATTAAATTCAGTCCCATTCTCCCTGCGTGCGGACAGACAGATAGAGCCTTACGCAACATAAAACGACAAACAATTTTATCTTTTCACACAAGGTCGGGTTGTTTTGTCTGAGTTTGTGGAACTGTTGTGAATCACGGTACAGTTTCTAGGAGTAACCTGTTAGGAATCTGTTGACAAAGGAGAGATCATCTACCTGCTGTCAAAGCCCTCGAGTGTCCGCAGAAAACGGGAAATTGTACGTGGCGCTTTCATAACTACGTTTACATAGCATAGTTTTAAATAAAATGAATAATGCCGAGTAGTTCTTGGCATTAAATCATTGAAAAAAAACATGTTGTATAATTATGAATGCGCCAAGAGCAATTAGTACTGACGAAAAATATCACTAAGGTGGTTGCTTCTTAAAAGAGCTCCAGCTGCCAAGCACTGTGTTGCTTAAAATGCGCATTTCTGAAACACACTGTTTGTGCAAAAAGCGCCTGAATAAATGTTCCAGACAAACGTGCATGAATCTGGAATGGTCAACTGAACAGCGTACTTTCTTTCTGTTTCTGAACTGAAACAGGTCAGCCTTAACGCGGCGACCCCCACAAATCTCTGGTTCTCACGCAGGTGTCCAGCGAGCAAAAGGCCCTCGTGCCGACGGCAGCCTTAGCTGGCCCGCGCACGGCCCAGCCAAGGCTGACGACGTCCCAAGGACCTTTTGCTTACCCAGTAGTGGTTTTATCGTCGGAAGTCTATGTACTTTCAACACTACCATAACAGGATCGCGAATAATTTCACGCGGTCTGGCTTTCGGCTCCCGGGCACCGCCAGTTGCTAAGGCTGACCTTAACTGACATAAAACGACTTGTTTGGGCGGCTCCGTGTAACGCCAATTAAAAAAAAAAAGTTTTCGCTGGCTTACATATTATTTTCAAGATACATTGTTTGTGTTATTTATAATAATATACAGATGTGTCACAGGCATGCGGTGACTTGCGAAATCAATCAACTCTATAACAAATGTGATCGATTTCTCAACGATCATCCCATGCCTGTCAGATGTGTAGACAAATCTTAGATATGGTGCTGCAGAAGAATTCGTTTGAAAGCTTTACTGACCACAGGCATTCTTCTGCGAATCAGTTGGTCATACTCCGTAACATTCAATGTAAAGCTTTTTTATATTTTGTTTAACATTCGAACAGTTTGTTACAATAAACCTGGTGGGCTTTTCTTTCAAGTTGAGGTGAGACCGCTCCGTAACTATTAACCGTTGAATGCCCGTGCTTATACAGGTCATGTTATCTGAATACCTCATTTTCGTCTTTTTTGTTGAGATCTGCTTTCACTAATTTTTAACATTCTCCACATCTTCGCTTTTTGGTAATTACGTGTAATGATTAAATTGTCACCTATATAATTATCTATCAGTAGTGTGCTGCTATGCTAGCTACCTGCTGAAACAGTGTTGATTGTGTCTGAATATATTCCTTTGATGGTCTGTTCTTTTGGACAGGTCCAAAATCACAGACCACCATTTCTTGTTAAAAACAAGCTTTTCTGTGCATCTCGCGGACTCGTACTTATATTAGTTAAGATGCGAAACTATGTCTGTATTAGCTTAAATAAATGTTCATATCTGTATTTGCTTCCAGGTGTACACAAAAAAGAAAAAAATACTCACAAAATGTTCAGTTTCGGCTGTGTCAAATTTAAAGTCTTTCAATATATCTCTATTTTCAAAACAATACCTACACAACTTTATACCGTATCTGCCTCGTGTGTGTTGGTCTTTGATTCTGAACCTTATGGCTGTGGCCACTATGGTCATCTCCCTCAAATTCGCTACCGCAGTAGTCGAGGGAAATAACCAGTGTGGGCTCCAGTCTGTGCGCTCTCAAAATCATAGATAAGCACGTGTACACTCGTGTGACGTTCACCTGAAACCTTTTGGGCACTCGTGTGCCGTTCACCTGAATCCTTTTGCGCTGTCGGTAGCGCATTTTGTCGCGATGATTCCTGCAGCCCCTAGCAATACCCTACGTACAAACGGGTGTTTTATTTTATGCCAGTCAAACTTGATCAGTTAACCCTTTGGCTGTCGGCAGCGCTTTCTGTCGCGATGATTCATGCAGGAATCATCGCGACAAAACCGACAGACAAAGGTTTAAGCAAGCCCTCTTGCCCAGCATTATTGTAAGACATAAAGAACAATTATAAAGGCGGTATTGCGAAGTATTACCCTTGTATTGCCTGAAGCAGATCCCTTTAACCCATTTAGCCCCGGATCCCTACTGCAAGAGATGGCTTGACCATGATAATTCAAGGGCAGTGCCAGATTAGCTTGGCGCCTGAAGGCGCCAAGCTAATCTGGCACTACCCTTGAATTATCATGGTCAAGCCATCTCCTGCAACTGGTACATAGTCGTTAGGCAACACCCCCAAAATGTGAGAAATGGACCTTGGGGCTAAAAGGGTTAAACATCGCATCTTACAATACTGATGTGCAGAATGGTTGTATGACAGCCAGAACTATCGCAACGTACGCATACACGTATTCAACCCTCTCCGGCATCCCGGCTTGAATCTCCGTCGAACTAGTCAATCGTGCGCGGGACAACTAAGGCCGACTTCGGCCCGATGACCTTTCCCCGCATCCGAAGTCACACCTTTTTTAACCCCATCACTGCCAGTGGTCGCAGACTGCGTTACTTGAAATCTTTGTTAACCCACTGTGGCCCAAGTTCGACATCCGCAAATTTGGGAGTAGTTTTCCGAAGATTGCAGTACAACTCAGGAGACAGATCGACCCTGATAGTTCAAGAGTAGTGCCTGAATAGCCTGGCGCCTATAGGAGCCAAGCTATTTTGGCACTACCCTTGAACTATCCGGGTCGATCCATATCCTGGTGTGGTGTGTCGGGACTAATGCGTAAATTCAACGTCACAGAAATATGGCAACCGGTTCCGCAGGAGGCACAGATTCAACTGCGGGGGATGATGAAGATATATGTACGTTGTAAATGGATCCTGTTCAGTTTTTCTCGTAAGTGCCGACCAGAAAGGTGACTGTCATGCGTATAAATGGCAGATAAATATAACCATGGAGCAAAAAACACGCTCTGGAGGGACAAACACCAAACAGTTTCACAAATAGAAGTAAGTAAAATGCGTGTGTTTTGAAGAAAACAGTCGATTAACTCATTCAGCCCGGACACACCACACCAAGACATGGATCGAGCATCATAGTTCAAGGGTGGTGCCAGAATAGCTTTGAGCCCATAGGCGCCAAGCCATTCTGGCACCACCCTTGAACTATGACTATGCTCGATCTGTCTCTAGAATTGTAAAGCAGTCCTTCAGAGGGCACCTTCAAAATTTGTGGATTTCGGTCCTCGGGTAGAATGTGTTAAAAAAGCACGGACGACAAAATGCGATATTCACACGAGGATTTGAATCCACTGTTTTTGTCGAAACACACGCAGTTTTGACCCACTTTTTTTTTCCCGAACTGCGCCAATTAACCCGATTTAAAAAAAAACAAACCTGCTTTGTGTTTGTCCTACCAAAGAAAAATGGAAAGTTGCAGCTCACAGGAAAGAAGAAAACTGCCCCGCTTTTTCCGCACGACCGAATTATGGGAAGGCACTGACGCCGGTGAGGAGCAGCTATTTCAAGTGTAAAACCAACATCATTAAACTCTTTACGCGTGGAACTGGCTAAAAATACGGAACCGGGAAACTCGACCCGGGAAGAGAATGACCCACCCGTGCCAACATTTTCTGACAGACGTTGAAAAGCACACACAGCTCCTGGCCAGACTGGCGGCTTGAATTCAAGTTAACTCATTCCGCCCGACGGCCGTATTTCCCAAATTTTGGAGGCGTCATCTAATGACTATGCACCAGTTGCAGGAGATGGATCGACCATGATAATTCAGGGGCAGTGCCAGATTAGCTTTGCGCCGATCATAGTCGACCCATCTCCTGCTGTAGTGCGTCAGGGCTGAATGGGTTAAAATAGTTTCGTGCACTTGCCGAATGTACAAAACTTTTCAAGCCAGTCTACTGCCAAGCAACATCAGCGAGGGGCTAAACTGACATTCACTCAAACAAAGCCGCTAGGTTAGTTATTCACTAGGGTTTAAAGCCGACCAGGCAACTAAGGCCAGTGGCTACTGAAAATGACGTGCACTTCGACCAAGTGCCGAACGTAGACGGACTGAGCTGCTCAAGCAAAGGATAGGGGCAGAAACTCCTTGACTTCCCCAAGCAAGCCAAGGTCCTCGGGCTCACGATGACCGCAGTGGGCCGGCGCACGGCTGTGCACGGGCCCACTGCGGCTATCGTGGGCTCGAGGACGTTTTGTGCTGGGGTCTAATGTCGACCGTGGGAGATGGATAGACTGTGCCGGCGACAGCTAATTAAGGGAAATGCCTAAAAATCAAGCATCAGCCTTGATGGGGGAACATACCACTCACTAATAGATAAGGAGAGGGAGCGGGGATGTAAGGAAGAGGGTGTGGTGGAGGGGAGAGGGGGGGGGGAGGGGAGGGTTTGAGGAGAAAGGGGGCATGAAACCACTACCTTCAGTCTGATGACGCAGCGAGGAGCTGGAGGCAAGTTCATTCGAGTTCACATCCACGTGGCAACGGCAAAGGCGGAAAACAGAGACGTTAACCATGCGTTAACCTTCTGCTCGTCGTTAACGCTTTTATTGTCGCGAGGATTCCTGCAGGAATCCTCGCGATAAAAAGCGCTAACGACACCCAAAGCATTTAATTTCAACTTCACTTCAGAAAAAACCCACCGTTCTTTTCCTTATATAAAAAACCCCACAAAAAACGGCCTTAATGCCGAGGAAATGTAAACATATTGCAACTGCAAGTGGCGCAGAACCTCATGAGCCCCCGCAGGTGCAGGGGCTCATGAGGTTCTATGCCTCTTGCTGGTTCTGTTTCGTATACCTCTTTCGATGAGTGTACATGTGGCTACGAGTTTAGCCATTTCTCTTCCAGAAATGAAGGGGTTAAGGGGTAACCAAGGCGCACATGTCGTTGGAATGCAACCAAAGGCGTTTCACAATTAACGAGGCTGAAAACTGAAACTATATCAACGAGATTCAGGGGTGTTTTTTTTTTTTTTTTTTTTTTTTTTTTTTGCTACTGGGTGCAATTTTTAGCAAGCTTAAAACGCATATCCACAGGGACAGGAAAATGCGTTTTCACGGTGTGTGTCAGTGTAGTATCATAGCATAGTCAGCGTACTCTCATTATAGCATAGTCAGCGTAGTATCATTATAGCATAGTTAGCGTAGTATCATTATAACAGTATTTTATTGCTTCTCGTCACGGTAAAACAAGTCTTGTGTACAGACATATACATAGTGAAAACGCACTGTTTGTGCGTGCCTGCGTGCGTGTGAGTGTCAGTTTGTACGTGTCAGGCAACACGCACATGTTCATAGGATGCAAAGGCAAACGGTTGAGAATTTACGACCGAAACATTCTTCAAAAATATTTCAGCAATGCCTATGTTGTTCTGCTACTCAGTGCATTTGTTTAAAACTCTAAAAGCATAACAAATCACCAGGTTTTCCGCTGGCGAGACGGATGCTAAATACAGATTTCGTAGAACAATTCCCGTTTTATCCTGTGACAAATCGTTTGTACATGTGAATAATTTGTGTGTGCGCGAGCCAAATTCTTCCAAAATATTTCAGTAACGCGCTCTCTCTCTCAGTGTGTGTGATTGTGTGTGTGTGTGTGTGTGTGTGTGTGTGTGTGTGTGTGTGTGTGTGTGTGTGTGTGTGTGTGTGTGTGTGTGTGACTGCTAAATTAGCCTTTTGATGATCACGTTTTGCCTTTGCATTTTAATAAGTTTTTATATATTACGCGCGTGGCGTGAGCGTTGTGCGAATGCGTGTGCAAAGACATGACTGAAAAAAGGTTTGTGTACCTAATCATTTATCCTTGAGAAATTTCATTTTATTTCATCTCTCTCTCCCCTCCCCTCCCCCCGAATTTCATTTTCATAATTATATATGTCGTTTTGTGTTGAGTTGCATGTGTGCTTGCGTGTGTCATGCCTGGCGGGAGCGCAATGGCATAGGGGTCTGCGGGTCGAACCCTCACGTTCGTGTGTGTGTCGCTTTTTGCTTTTGGTTAGAATTATTATTTCATTTTCATTCATGTACATATTAAGGTATACTGCGATGTGTGTGTGTGTGTGTGTGTGTGTGTGTGTGTGTGTGTGTGTGTGTGTGTGTGTGTGTGTGTGTGTGTGTGTTCATTTCTGTGTGTGTGTGTGTGTTTGTGTGTGAGATGATGTGTGCGTGAGCAAGGACATGATTGACAACAGGTCTATGGCCTAGTCATTTATCCTTGGAAAATAAAGTTTCATTTTCATTTCACCTCTCTCTCTCTCTCTCTCTCTCTGTGTTCATTGCAATTTTCCATTCCGCCGACGCACTCCAAGACTGGATCGACCATGATAGGTCAAGGGTGGTGGTGCCAGAATAGCTTGGCGCCTCTTGGCGCCAAGCTATCCTGGCACCACCCTTGAACTACCATGGCCGAACTGTCTCCTAATGTAGAAACTTATTAAAGGTAACCTTTAACCGGCCGCGAGCATGATTTTTACGTATTTTCAAGGCATTCTGAGTGCATTCACTCATTCGAGACATGCCGCCTCCGGATACGCGGCGTAAGCGTAAGCCGCGTATCCAGAGGCGGCACGTCTCGAATGAGTTAAAAATATGAATAAGTCCTGAAGCAGCCGTTGAAGACACTGACGATCTAAAGCTAACGTGTAGTGACAACATGTGCGCAATTTTGTCTGCGTGCCTCGTACGCATATGTGCGCTTACGACTGCGCGCTGGCACACGTCGAAGTCTGGGTGAGCATTTCAAACCATATCATATTGAGGCTAAAAGCTTCAAATTTGTACACTGCCATATGCAAGCTACATTATAGTACTTACGGATAAGGATATAGACCAATGGCTTTAGTTCAAGGGTGGTGCCAGAATAGCTTGGCGCCAAGCTATTCTGGCACTATCATTGAACTCTTTTAGCCAAACTTATTTCACACACTGGTGTATTCCGAATGATAAAGGTTAAACCATTTTAACTTCTTCAGTGCCAGTTAACGAAGAACTGCAATGTTCGTTAATGCAATACCAGAAAAACCCTAACTGTCCCAGGAACATGGATTCAGAGTGGTGTCAGCAAGAGGCATTGATCCGCTTGAGCCCCCGCAGCTGCAGGGACTCATGGGGATCTATACTTGCAGTTGGGTGGTGTTCAGATTTTCTCGGCACTGAACGGGTTAAACAATACGGGTGAGGTGGAGTGTGGGGGAGGGGAAAGGAGAAGGGGATGGGGAGAGGTGAGAAGTGGGGAGAGGTGAGAAGTGGGCTGTTTGTGTGTGTGTGTTAGTGGGCGCGCGCGCGCGCTTGCGCGTGCGTACGTGTGTGTGTGTGCGCGCGCGTGCAAGCGCGCGCAATTGTGCATGTGTTATTTCCTTTCCCTTTTTTTTTTTTTTTTTTTTTTTTTGGGGGGGGGGGGGGGTGAATGTGTGTGTGTGTGTGTGTATGTGTGTGTGTGTGGGGGGGGGGGGGGAGGGCTGCATCCATGTATGCTTTAAAATCTTCATCCCCACCCACACATTCACCCATTAATTTCCTGGCATCCGTACAATCTGCGGACATCGATAGAAACACTTTAAAACCTCCAGCCCTCCCAATACGTCCATTTTCTTACTGTGACAGCAACATGACAGCCACGGAGGAACGATTGCACAAGACGGCGAAAAGGTTATACGTGCTTTCTGTGTCAAAAGCCCCACTGGCAAAACTAAAGGTGTAAGTTCACTCTTGGCGACGGATGAGGGGGGTGGACCTGACCATGATAGCTCAAGAGACAAGCACCAAGTCAATCAGGCACTACCCTTGAGCTACCACGTGAGATACAAAGGCTTTAAGCCAACCAAACGCTAAGGCTGAGCTATCAGTGGTGTCCCATCCCTCGCAACGTTCACCTGTAGATAGACGATTCTTCATTAATCTTTTTCAGACCCCAACGCACTACGAGAAAATGACAGTTCAAGGGTGGTGCCAGAATAGCTTGGCACCAAGTTACCCTTAAACTACCGTGTCTTTAAAGCTCAAGTTTCAACTTTAAGAGATGCGACCCTATGGCTCAAAACTCCGATTGGCTTTGGAAGAGTTAGGGCAAAGTGGCTGTCAGGTTTCATGGCATAACATCTCAAGTTATGAAGTAAAACAAATGAATATAAAACCCGTGGGCTATCAGTGTTGTCCCACAATACGTGACCCTCTTATCATACGCACCGCGGTGTATATCAGACGTAGCGGTGCATATAACGTATTTCCACAGTGCGCATGTTGTTTGAAAAAATAGAGAACGGATCACAGTTTCAATAGATCACGTGAGGGGGATATTGAGGGGATCATCATAAACACCTAGTCATCAGAAGAAAAAAGATCTCCTGGTGGATGTTTGACTGATAATTACTCACTCCTACCACAATAAACTGTTCTGACACTGTACGCAATTAATGTCGACGCATGTCAGTCCTTTATGTTCACCACGTGCACTCGTTCCGGTATGTCTTACATCTTTACCATACAAACTAATCCGTGAAAGTCATGATGTAACTGTCTGGACGCGCGCGGAAAGCCCACCCATTATCAACATCCATGTCAATAATGAATCATTTATATGCGCTCTCCCCCTCCTCCCCCCCCCCCCCCCCTCTTCATCTGCACCAAGAAGCGTATATTCTCATGAGCCCCTGCATCAGCAGGGGCTTATGAGAATTTACGCATCTTGCCGGGAGGAATCGGCCAATGTATATACAGTGTTCACTCAGCAATTTGGCGATGATAAAGAGTACCAGACAAAAACACTGCTGAACTATGATGCAACATGAGATAAAAATCAAGGTGGTGCTAATAAAGCTGTACTGTGCACACAAATAATGTCTGCTATGCGTCTCTGTCATGGATAACCGTCTCTGAATGCGTGTGGAATGCCCGGCTCAATGTTGTTTCTGCAAACAGTGTACAACGCCCACAGTGTTATTGCGAATGCAAATGCTTTTTTTTTGCGGGCATCATACTGCACAAAATAAAGATCGCTTATAATAAACAATATCACGCTTGTTTGCAAACAAGCATAATATTATGTGTTAAACAATGTAGTAAGTCATTACTATTTACAGGTACTTGCGTAAGACAGTAAATACTGTCACCAGCAAGTAGCAATGTAGTTGTGATACATGTTCCAACTCATTCAGTGCATAATTGTTACACTTACAGCTGGAGATATGTCAACTATGACAGTTCAAGGGTAGTGCTCATTTAAGGGTAGTGCCAAAACAAATCTGACACTGCCCCTAAACAGGTACTGAGGTAGTGAAAACGTTTCTGATTCACTCTTACAACTATGGGTAGTTCAAGGATAGTGTCAGATAATCTGGTACTAGCCTTAAATTGTCATTGCACATCAATCCATCTGGCAAATACATATAGTCTTATAGGAGCCTTTAGACTGCACGTTCTAACGCCACTCTGTAGCCGGTTCAGGTCAAGATAGTATGTTTCAATAACATCCACTAACAGTACCAAAATAAGTCCACTTAAGCTACGGGTCCATAAGCATGAACCCGACACGAATACGATCCGAACCCGATGCGGTGATGCAATTTTCCTGCAAAAATTGCGTCATTTTCGTTCGAAGCCGGATGCGAATTCATGTACCGCATCGGGCTTATGGAAACACACAAACAACGCTTCGGTTTCGGATCGGTTTCGGATCGAGTTTCTATCTGATTCGTGTTTATGGGTCGGGCGCCTCAATAATAAACGATACTCTAAACCATTTCTTCAACCTGTTAATCAACTGATATCCAAAAGGCCGCAGTTGCAGAAATGTTCTAAAACTGTTAAGTAGCTGCAGCAATGAACAACTGGACACACCTGTAATTGTCTTGTGCTCACGAGAGAGTAATTGTCTTGTGATTGTGTTTATGAGAGAGAGAGAGAGAGAGAGAGAGAGAGAGAGAGAGAGAGAGAGAGAGAGAGAGAGAGAGAAATGAGTTGCACATTATCTTATCCATACTGTTCGTGTGAGTACTCCCCATATAGACTTACAAACGGGTTATGCCACAAGTACACTTCTATTCAAATGAGATGCTTAACATCAATATTTAACTCATTCAGCCAAATGCACGTATTTCCCAAATTTTGGAGGCATCATCTAACGACTTTGCACCTGTTCAAGGGTAGTGCCAAGCTAATCTGACACTATCCTTGAATTATCATGGTCGACCCGTCTCCTGTTGTAGTGCGTCAGGGCTGAATGGGTTAAACAGATGTGTATTAGCTGGTAATGCAATATGAGATACATTTTGTGTGAAGGATAGCATAACATTAACAGCATAACATTATAAACGGCAATGACTGTCTCCTGCTGTAGTGCGTCAAGGCTGAATGGGTTAAACAGATGTGTATTAGCTGGTAATGCAATATGAGATACATTTTGTGTGAAGGATAGCATAACATTAATAGCATAACATTAAAAACGGCAATGTTACTTTTCACTCTTGAGACCGATTGTGCACAAAAGAACCATACAGCAAACAGTCAAAAACAAAATATGAAAAGAGAAACAAACTAAGAAAGGAGGAAGGAGAGAACAGATATGGTGCAACTTAAATACAAATCATCACAGATGTTTAAAAAAAATTTTTTTTTTAAATATGCAAAAATAGATTGAATAAACATTACAACAACTTCCCTCCGTGCCTCCATCCCCCTCCCCCCACCTTACCAGCACCCAGCCCTCAATCCCACCTCATCCATGCCAACTGTGGCTGACTTTAGCCTGATGATCATTTGCACACTGGGAACTGACTGCCCAGCATGTAAGAAACACACTGACTTCAGAATCACAAGGGTAAAGCAGTAATCTCTTTTGTCATTTTCCCATGGTAAGTTTCCGTATCTGTTGGTTATACAGGTAAGCCTTAAATTTACATGCTCCAGAGTAGCACAGTATCTGATACAACATGCACATGTATTTGGCCCACAAAAAGAAGCCTGGTGAGGAAAAGGTCCTCGGTCCAAAACGTCTGCCTTAGCTGGCCTGCGCGCGGGCCAGATAAGGCTGACGTTGGCCAGAGGACCTTTTCTTCATAAGACTGTGTAAATTCAGCACTACAATAAAGGGGTAACATAATAACGAAAAACTCGGTCTGACATCAAGAGTCCGGGGGCCGCCATATACCGAGTCTGACATGTGTTCTTTCGCTGCCCACAAAACAAGAAACAGTCACTAACCTGACGTTTGCATCCATTCTGTTCTTGATTTCCGGGTTGATGACAATCATGACGAGATATTTCTTGACATCCACCATTTCGTTAATGCTGCCCCCATGCACCTCTGGAAACGCATTGTATCTTTCACTGCTGATCCAGCGCTGGAGCCCGTCCATTGTAACTACTCCATCTTCCGCTGAGGAGAGAGAACAACAGAAATCCCTACTATCAAAATCAAGTGTTGATGCAACAAAAAAGAAAAAAGTACATGCACAGCATTGTCAAATTGAATAAACTTTATTGTCCATTAACCCATATCATACTGAGGTTAAAAGCGTCAAATTTGTACACTGCCATATGCATGCTACATTATAGTACTTACAGATCAGGATATAGACCAATGGCTATAGACCAGGATATAGACCAGCAGATTCCGCAACAGTTTTTTCCCTCTGGCTGTGCGCACTCTCTCTGATCAACCGGACTGATTGGAGAGAGCGCGAGTGGTGAGTGAGAACGAATGTGTAGTCAGCTTTTAACCGAATCAGATGTTACTGTTTGTCTGTGTGTGTGTGTTTAGTTCCAACTACAGAGGAATCACCTTGCTGTCAGTACCAGGAAAGTTCTTCAACAGGATCATCCTGGAGAGAATGAAGAGCTCCGTTGACCCCCAGCTGAGAGACCAGCAAGCAGGATTCAGGAAAAACTGATCATGTACAGACCAGATCGCCACTCTCCGCATCATTGTGGAACAGTCTCTGGAGTGGAGCTCCCCGCTGTACATCAACTTTGCGGATTATGAGAAAGCATTTGACAGCGTGGACCAAGAGACTCTGTGGAAACTCCTACAACACTACGGTGTACCCACAAAGCTCGTCCGCCTGATCAAGAGCAGCTACGATGGCATGACATGTCGCGTGATCCATGAAGAGCAGTTCACCAGGGAGCTCCAGGTCAGAACCGGTGTCAGGCAGGGGTGTTTGCTGTCTCCGTTCATCTTCCTACTGGCCATAGACTGGGTCATGAAGAGGACCACAGAGCACAGACGAAGTGGAATACAGTGGACACTGTGCACACAGCTTGACGACCTCGATTTTGCAGACGACTTGGCTTTACTGTCCCACACTCATCAACAAATGCAGGACAAGACCACTAGGCTTGCTGACATCTCGTCCCAAGTGGGCCTCACCATCCACGAACAGAAAACAAAGACAATGAGGCTGAACACAACCAGTGAAGAACCAGTCTTGCTTGCTGGCACCCCGTTGGAGGAGGTGGAGTCCTTCACCTATCTCGGGAGCATCATAGACAAAAAAGGCGACACTGATGCAGATGTCAGAGCATGAATCGGTAAAGCCAGAGCAGCCTTTCTCCAGTTGAAAAAAGTGTGGAGTTCCAGAGAGCTGTCACAACACACCAAAGTCTGGACTTTCAACTCCAATGTAAAAGCAGTTCTCCTATATGGAGCAGAGAATTGGAGATTGACAAAAACCACAGTCAACAGAGTACAGATCTTCATAAACAGTTGCCTTAGAAGAATTTTGAAAATCCACTGGCCAGAGAAGATCAGCAACGTCAGACTCTGGGAGAGAACAGAGCAGATAACAGCAGAGAATGAAATTGGGCGAAGAAGATGGGGATGGATTGGTCACAGTCTGAGAAAGCCAGCTTCCAGTATCACTAGGCAGGCATTGTCATGGAACCCCCAGGGAAAGAGGAAAAGGGGCAGGCCGAGAAACACCTGGCGTCGAGACCTCCAAGCAGACATCAAGAGACTGGGAACCACCTGGAGTAAAATCGAAGGAGAAGGACAGGACAGGAGTCGCTGGAGGTCTCTCGTCGACGGCCTATATCCGGGGAGGGGTGACAGGCGTAAGTAAGAAAGTAAGTAAGTGTGTTTAGTCTTAGTAACTGACATCAAGACAAATTCCAATGTTTTTATTGCTTTGTACATGGAAACATATGGCAATAAACTATCTTACTTACTTACTTTAGTTCAAGGGTAGTGCCAGAATATATATTCTGGCACTACCCTTGAACTATTTTAGTCAAACTTATTTCACATACTGGTGTATTTCGAATGATAAGGGTTAAACAACAAGCATAAAATGGAAAATTTCCTTGGGCTTACAGAAACATAAATCACACAAGCAAGACATAATAACTTAAACTCAGATAATACCAATACATATTGTAGATTTGGCAAATGCAATCACACACATCACTCTGATATCACACTGGCTAATGTCACAATTATGTGAGGAAAGCCCAAACAGGCACGGTATTCTACAAACAACAAACAGGCTTATGCATAGAAATATCACTGCTGTAGCATCAGTTATAAAAAAAACTTCTGTAATTAAATCGTTGCACAAAGGATCTGCAGTACAAGATGAAGCAGATCTCTCTTTCTCTCTCTCTCACACACACACAGAACTGTGCATAAATGATGAAAAATTGCTGGAAAAATAGATGTGTTCTAAGGGGTCTGCTTAAAAAGTGTCTGATGTAACTTCTAAGGGTCAGAATCAGTCTCAGCAACTGTACATGAATCACAATTTATAACAAATAATGCTCACACATCTCTTGCTTCCAAGTGGATAACCAGTGAGGAATAGTAGAAAGAGCAAAACACAGAAAGATATAATATTTCACTTACAGAAATACTCATAATGGACATCATCTTTGAAGACTAGGAGTGCTGGATGATTCTTTGGGGTCACTTCCTGTAAAAAAATAGAAAATGACAAACCACCCAAATATGAATATGCACACATGACAACATCTGTAATCTTTACCCTCCCAATACATGTTTTAATAAGATAAACAAACTGAAAGTGCAAAAGAAACATGCCAGACGTCCAATGTATATCATGTAGTACACCATAGTTAAATAAAAACAACTTTTGTAAAAGTAACGTCCATCACTTATAACAAATTACAGAATAACAACAAAAAATGGTGGGTCCCCTGGCATTCTGTTTTGTCCCAAGTTCAATGAACATCTATGATGCAAGTGTGCAGCTGAGCTGACCCCTTCTCTGACGAAAACAAGTGAACGCAATCAACTTCAAGAGGTGTTCAGCCCCATGAGCCGCCAGGGTTTATGAGGCTCTATGCCTCCTGCTGTCACCAATTTGTATCATGAGGCTCTATGCCTCCTGCTGACACCAATTTGTATCATGAGGCTCTATGCCTCCTGCTGACATCAATTTGTATCCATGTTCTTTACACAGTTGAAAAACTTTAAACGCTGAAATTATGATTTCAAAAACACAAACAAAAATAAATTTAAATGAAAATGGAAAGGACAAAACTAAAGGTTGCTTCGTACCTCCAATATATGTTTTTTGCCATAGTAGAAATACCCTTGTACTATCATCTTCTCTGCCACTGTCTGGTATTTTGTCTGCAAAAAGAAGAATATCAACACGTAGAGGCTATCAAAAGAAAATGTTACGTTTTCCCAATTAACAGAAAAGTAACACAAGAAAAAATAACCAGGAAATTCTAAATGTATATTCAGTGCCCTTGCATATTTAGAACAATGTACATATCAGTCTCATGTACTGGTATACACATATATCAGCTACATATCGGCGATACCTGGAAATGGATGCCATAAAATCAGACTAAATTATGGGTGTTTGCATTAATGTGATGCTAAACTTACTTATGCGTGTTAAGAAGGAAAAAAAAAAACTGAGCACAAAGTCTCCTGGCTGACTCCAGCCTTAGTTGGCCCATGCACTGCCATACATGGGCCAACTAAGGCTGGTGTCAGCCAGAAGACTTGTAGCATTTTGGATATCTCTTTGAAAGCCACAGATTTGAGCGCACTATATCAGATTCACAATACATGTATTCTGATGTGCGTTAACTTGAGGATGACCTGTATTCCCATTGCTCATGGATATTATTCTGTCTTACTGTTTATGGGAGCACACAGACACAACTGAACAAGTGCAGTGCCATGAATCACAACCAAAGTGGATGTAATCAGAAAAAGCTCACAATCCTAAAACAGGCATGGAAATCGCACAAGTGATAAACCTCTGAAACTGAACCTAGGCCTGGTAGGGTGCAGGGGCAACACCCCGTTTATAGGGGGGTGGTGGTGGGGGGAGAGGGGTGTCAAGGTTTGCAAAGCCCCTATCTTCACAATTTTAAAGCACTTTGAATGCCTGTCCTGGTACCAAACAGTAGAATTTGCACATATATTCACTATTTAAAACAAAAGCATCTCCTAGTCCTATAAAATTTTTACCATCCACATGGAAAACAGTTTTCCTCTGAACAATTTTATTTCCTCAGGAAATGAAGTGAAAATAGAAGATCTGAGGAAAATGCCAATGCCTGCTAAATATATATGACACACCACATTGTCATAAATCACAAACCCACAAGGTTCTTGGGCTGATGTCAGCCTCTGGCTAACATAGGCCCAAGCAAGAGACATTGGAAAAAAACAGCGCACAAAGGAACAACTATCCTTAGCAAAAGGAACCAATTGTGTCTACACAAAGGCACATGTTGGTGCACAGAGCTGAAAGAAAGTGCACGCATTAGATCTGTACAAAGCAGTGGCAAGATCGAGCTGCAAGTACAAGGAACATAGAACAGAAAAATAGATTTAAATAAAACAGAGACCGTTAAAATTTACCATCAATTCTATTTATACAGTAAAAGTTACCAATCTTTGTTTTGCTCTGGCAGCTGTGCTCCATTTATGACTTTGTTCAACTTAAAATTAATCTTTTGGTACATGGATCACAGCTTTTGCCAGTGAAAAGCCCAGTGTCCCGACAGTTTTATGTTAAAATCAGCTGCTTGCAGTAACAGCAGCAGTAGCAACCCAAATGTACATGGCAAAATGTCTACTGTCGAGCAAAAGAAATGTGACATTTTTGGAATCATCAAAAACACTTTGGTATTTCCGATGATTCCAAAATTGTCACATTTCTTTTGCCCATCAGTACATTTGGACTAATGAACAGGTCTTCAACCTCAACTGCTGATATGCCCAGGTGAAAGTAAGTACAACATTGTTGCAGGACTTTTTAACTGAAGATTATACTTAACCCCCTTGTGCATGTAGCTACTAGTATGGTACACAGTACCTGTGGCTGCATGCGTATGGGGGATAAAAAAGGTCAATTTTTTAAAGTGTATTTTGTCTCTGGTGTGTCTAGTGTGAGAAAAATGTTTCCATTGATTGTGTTTATTGTAACACTACAGGAATAGTCAAATTTCCTTGTACCAGCATGCTGTCTGCCACTTCCTTGTACTGTGTCTGGAAATAAATGTAGGAAATACAACAGCTTAGAGAAAATGCCTGTCAGAAATTTCACTTTAAAACTCGCGTCACAATGTGTAATTAAAGCAACCTACTCCAGGCAGTAAAGGGTAAATAGATTGCAATATCTCTTTATAAAAGTTCTTAGTATGTATGTCTTACAATAATGCTGAACACAAGGGCTAACATAGCTCTTTGCCTGTGAATGCCTGTGAATGTATGACCTATTTACATGTGAGACCTTTGCGACAATAAGTAAAGGGCTGGCTTCTGCACCAGCAAAATCCATGTTTTCGCAAAATGTAAGCATTTTTCACACATCTGCCCACCCTCTGTGACCCTTGACCTTTGCGATGAGTCGACTAAGTTAGTATGCATAGGAAGGTCTTATGATCAGTTACCTTTGTGCCAAATATGATTGAGAAATTTGCAAAAATGTTGATAATACCTACAATTTTATCAAACATTTGCCAGCCTCTAGTGATCCTTGACCTTTCTGAGAGGTCATCCATATTAGTATGCATAGATAGGTCTTATCATCAGGTATCTCTGTACCACTTCGCGCTGGGACCATATGGCGTTGAGGCGCGTCCCCTGGGTGGTGGATAGGGGGTCCCTCGCGAGAGGGGTGCACCGAATGAAATAAGGTGCCGTGAACCAACATGGTCTAAGGGAAGGTGACCCCGAGAGAAAACCCCTGGTCCTCCTAGTAAGGGGGTTGGGCGTGGGGGTAGCTTCCCCACCCTGCAAATAAGGAAATAGCTACAAAAACGCCGACAAAAGACAAACAGCAATTCCTTTCCTGGAGGAGGAAGGTTCTTCTACCAGAAGATTTATGACGTCCTGTGGTGAAAGCCGGAAGTCTTCGGAAGCCACAGGACCGAGCCACCTCTCTCTATCCAGGGATACAACCATGGGCACATGGAATGTCAAGACCATGTACCAGAGCGGCAAGGCTGCCCAGATAGCAGCGGAAATGCAAAAGTACAACATTTCCCTGCTAGGTATCAGTGAAGCCAGATGGACGCAGTCTGGGCAGAAAAGGCTGTTAAGTGGGGAGATGATTCTGTATTCAGGTCATGAAGAGGAGAATGCCCCCCATACAGAAGGAGTAGCATTCATGCTGTCACTAGTGTCACCAGAGCGCTGATGGGCTGGGAACCTCTTGGGGCAAGAATTATCACAGCAGCCTTTAGAACCAAGAAAAGGATCAAGCTGAACGTCATCCAGTGTTATGCGCCCACTAATGAGTGACGAGGAAGAGAAACAAGAGTTTTACGACCGACTCCAGAGTGCTGTGGACAAATGTGCGGAGCGAGACATCACCATCGTCATGGGCGATTTTAATGCCAAAATAGGGGAGGACAACACCGGATACGAAGAGGTGATGGGGAGACAGGGATTAGGGGAGATGAGTGAGAACGGGGAGAGGTTTGTAGACTTTTGTGCTCTAAACAGACTTGTCATTGGAGGCAGCATCTTCCCACACAGAAGAATACACAAAGCAACTTGGGTCTCACCTGACCATACTACAGAGAACCAAATAGAACATATCTGCATTAGCAAGAAATTTAGAAGATCCCTTCAAGATGTTCAAGTGAGGAGGGGAGCACATGTCGTCTCAGACCACCATCTGCTTACCTTAAGAATAAAGCTCAAGTTACAGAAAAGCCGCACAGAGACAACAAGAAGACAGCGCTATAATGTAGGCCTCCTGAGAGAGACTGGAGTGAGAGAAGAGTTCAAACTGGTGCTGTCCAACCGGTTTCAAGCACTACAGGAGCTAGTAAATGAAGAGGAGGCGGTCACCACAGAGCTGCAGTGGAAGGCAGTTAGAGAGGCGCTAAACTCAACCTGCAATGACACTGTAGGGTTCAGGAAACACCATCACAAGGACTGGCTGTCGGCACAGACCTTGAAGAAGATAGAAGTGAGGAAGCAGAAGAAAGCAGTTGTCAACAACAGTCGCACGAGAGGAATACTCAGAAGCCAACCGCGAGGTGAAGAGGAGTATCAGGGCAGACAAGAGGGCCTACACAGACAGCCTGGCAGCAGAGGCAGAAAAGGCAGCAGGCAGCAGCAACATGAAACAGCTCTACGACATTACCAGAAGATTGTCGGGCAAGTATGGCCATACAGAAAGACCAGTAAAAGACAAAGAAGGCAAGCCTATTGCAGACAGAGCAGACCAACTCAACAAATGGGCCGAATATTTTGAAGAGTTACTGAACAGACCCAGCCCACCCGACCCCCCCAGACATCCAGCCAGCAGAGACCGACCTACCCATCAGCTGTGACAGACCCAGCCGGGAAGAGATCAGAAGAGCAGTGGCATTTTTGAAGAACGGCAAAGCAGCAGGGCCAGATGGCATCCCAGCGGAGTCTCTGAAAGCAGACCTAGAGACAACAGTAGAGATGCTGTACCCACTGTTTGGAAAGATCTGGGAAGAGGACGTGATGCTGGCTGACAGGAAGGAGGGGTGCCTAATCAAGTTTCCCAAGAAAGGCGACCTCAGCAAGTGTTCCAACTACAGAGGAATCACCTTGCTGTCAGTACCTGAAAGGTCTTCAACAGGATCATTCTGGAGAGAATGAAGAGCTCCGTTGACCCCCAGCTGAGAGACCAGTAAGCAGGATTCAGGAAAAACCGATCATGTACAGACCAGATCGCCATTCTCCACATCATCGTGGAACAGTCTCTGGAGTGGAGCTCCCCGCTGTACGTCAACTTTGTGGATTACGAGAAAGCATTTGACAGAGTGGACCGAGAGACTCTGTGGAAACTCCTACGACACTACGGTGTACCCACAAAGCTCGTCCGCCTGAACAAGAGTAGCTACGATGGCATGACATGTCACGTGATCCATGAAGGGCAGTTCACCAGGGAGCTCCAGGTCAGAACCGGTGTCAGGCAGGGGTGTTTGCTGTCTCCGTTCCTCTTCCTACTGGCCATAGACTGGGTCATGAAGAGGACCACAGAGCACAGACGAAGTGGAATACAGTGGACACTGTGCACACAGCTTGACGACCTCGATTTTGCAGACGACTTGGCTTTACTGTCCCACACTCATCAACAAATGCAGGACAAGACCACGAGGCTTGCTGACATCTCGACCCAAGTGGGCCTCACCATCCACAAACAGAAAACAAAGACAATGAGGCTGAACGCAACCAGTGAAGAACCAGTCTTGCTTGCTGGCACCCTGTTGGAGGAGGTGGAGTCCTTCACCTATCTCGGGAGCATCATAGAAAAAAAAAGGCGGCACTGATGCAGATGTCAGAGCATGAATCGGTAAAGCCAGAGCAGACTTTCTCCAGTTGAAAAAAAGTGTGGAGTTCCAGAGAGCTGTCACAACACACCAAAGTCCGGATTTTCAACTCCAACGTAAAAGCAGTTCTCCTATATGGAGCAGAGACTTGGAGATTGACAAAAACTACAGTCAACAGAGTACACATCTTCACAAACGGTTGCCTTAGAAGAATTTTGAAAATTCACTGGCCAGAGAAGATCAGCAACGTCAGACTCTGGGAGAGAACTGAGCAGATAATAGCAGAGAATGAAATTGGGCGAAGAAGATGGGGATGGATTGGTCACAGTCTGAGAAAGCCAGCTTCCAGTATCACTAGGCATGCATTGTCATGGAACCCCCAGGGAAAGAGGAAAAGAGGCAGGCCGAGAAACACCTGGCGTCGAGACCTCCAAGCAGACATCAAGAGACTGGGAACCACCTGGAGTAGAATCGAAGGAGACGCACAGGACAGGAGTCGCTGGAGGTCTCTCGTCGACGGCCTATACCCGGGGAGGGGTGACAGGTGTAATACCAAATTTGGGTCTGAAGTTGTGAATAGTATTTGAAAAAAAACATCTATTTCCTGACCCCCTGTGACCTTGACCTTTGCGAGAGGTCACTCAAATTGGTATGTTTAGAAAAATCTTATCACAAAGTATCCTTGGACCAAGTTTGAAGACTGTGGCTTGAATAGTCTCTGAGAAAATGCCAACGTTAAAGTTTACCATGGACGCCGAACAGACAACCACTGGCCCAAAACATAGACTCACTTTTGCTTTGCACGTGAGCCAAAAAGCTTGAAATCGTATTTTTCTTAGGTCAAAAGGACAAGCTGCATTCAGAGTTATTATTATTCTTTGTTAGTCATTAATGATAAGCGAGATGTGCGTGTCACACACACAAAGGTCTCAGCAAATTGCTTTCATGATGTATATCCTTAAATGTATCATTGGGTCAGCCTCTAAATGTGTCAGATGATATTCGGCATGAGACAATCAGAAGCTTTATTAACAGAGAAGTAGGAACAATTATACAGCTGGAGGTGTAATACTGAAAGGTAGAAAGCCATTTGGTTTCTACCAATGAACCACTGGAACCTAAAAACGTAAGACAGGTGCTCTCTCAAGAGAAGCTTTTGAAAAGCAAAAGTTTACACCTGACATTACAGACCATCATTTACGTGGCTACAGCCACAGTCACAGCTACAGCCACCTAAATGATGGTCTTTAACCCTTATCATTCAGAATACACCAGTGTGTGAAATAAGTCCAACTAAAATAGTTCAAGGGTAGTGCCAGAATAGCTTCGCGCCTCTAGGCGCCAAGCTATTCTGGCACCATACTTGAACTAAAGCCATTGATCTATATCCTTATCTGTAAGTACTATAATGTAGCTTGCATATGGCAGTGTACAAATTTAAAGCTTTTAGCCTCAGTATGATATGGGTTAATGACAGGTGATCTCTGATAACTCATTCTACCCCAGACACACCACAGCAAGATAAAGATCGACCATGATAGTTCAAGGGTGGTGCCAGAATAGCTTGGCGCCTATGGGCGCCAAGCTATTCTGGCATCACCCTTGAACTATCATGGTCGATCTGTGTCTTGCGCTGCATCGCAGTCTCCAGAGGACGACTTCAATATTTGGGGATTTCGGTCTTGGGGTAGAATGAGATAAGGGTTCTGCTGTAATGCAATTATCACTACTTGTGCTCTGGTCTGTGGCTTTTAACCTTACTGCCATATTACCACTAAGCCAAAACTGCAGAAGGTTCAAAATCACAGATGAGCATGTAATTAAAAATGTGTTGCACGATTGTACATCATGTATAGCAGATGTGTACAGTGCACAGGACTTACAAAGAGATCTTCATGCTCATCATCATCCCCAATGTAGACAAAGAAAACACCATCACTGTGTCTGCTGCGAGCCTCATTGAACTTCCCTATACTGCTCAGCTTTCTTACTGGTGGGCTGCGAAAATAAATAAATAAATAAATAAATAAATGATGATTATGATGAATACATTAATGAAATTAGTTAAAGACCACTACTGCTGTAACTGTTCAAAGAAAATTGACTGTAACAGATGAATACAAAATGTAACATTCAACTCTAGCAAAGGGACTTCACTCCCTTCCATAAACACAACACTACCTTCTTGAGCCACAGCTACAATAGATTGATGTGCAAATGGCTGCGCAAAATAAACAAATTTAATATGATTAATAATAATAATAATAAATAGTTCTTGTGTAGTGCTGTTCTCCAGGAAAACACTAGACTCACTGTGCATGCACAACAGCACACCCTCTCTCCCAGAGACATGCACAATTATACATTACTTTCAACCACCCCATCCCTTCCCAACACCTTACATCCACTTTTCTCTAGGATCAGAATAAAAGGCAGTCAGTCAACAGTTAGCTAAAGGTGAGCTAAATGTTAAATGCCCGACAGAAAAGAAAAGTCTTTAAGTGAGCTTTGAACTGTGACAATGTGGGCAGATTCTACATTTCAATTGGCAGCGAGTTCCACACACTTGGGGCTAAAAAGGTGAAAGAACGCTCCCCGACAGTTTTCATGTTAAGCTTCGAGATTTTAAAAAGTTTTACACTGGAGGAAAGGAGGGTGCGTGATGGCTGATAAACAGACAGCTTGGCAGAAAGGTACGGTGTGAGAGATCTGTCAAAATGCCGATAGGCTAAAATTGCAATTTTGTACTGGCAGCGGAATTTTACAGGCAGCCGGTGCAGCTGCTTCAGTGGAGTGTTTGTGAGTGTGAGTGTTCCTTTGCTGTGCATCCAAACTGCCACAGAAGTTCATTGACAAAGGCATAACAAACACAAATTGTACTGAAATGCATCTTCAGATTTACAGATAATGGTACTTTAAACCCATTGTACATGCAGTCACTGATATTGTTAATCATTCAATCAATAAACAACATATGTGCACATAATGATATACACAGCTGTGTACAAATAATACATTTCCAGTAAAGTTATTTTCTCCCTCCCAGTCATGATGGTAATCATGCATTCTGAATTGTACATTCAGTCTTTACACACTAGCCCCATACTGTAAACAATACCCATGACTGGATGCATGTACTTAGAAGTAAGCAAATCAGACATACCCCTGGGCTCTGTTGGCAAACTCCAGAATGGATTCTTTGTTGCGATCACCTCTGTGTGTGAATGCTTGGTCCCCTTTGATGCTGCAAAGAAAAACAAAGATAAAGTGGTTAGAAAAGGTCATTGTAACAGCCAGAATGAGAATCTTACAAAATGATTGTCAATGACAGGCTTTCTGTCAAAGAAATAACCCAAATTATAAACAATGATCTCAAACAACAGGCTTTCATTAATATCCTGTTGCTTGCAATCATGGTTTACACTGTTTGATTATGAAACAAGACATTTTCCATCACTTACAATTTAATGGTAGGGAATCCCCTGATCTGGAAATGGGAGGCTACATCAGAATGCCTGGTTGCATCGATCTTGCCCACATTGACTGGTGTGCCACGAAGTGCTAATGATACCTCTCGGTAAACTGGCTCCAATCTTTTGCAATGGCCGCACCAGGGTGCATAAAACTACAACAGATCAAATAACATAAGAGGAGTAAAACTGTTTTAAAAAATCAATCCAAAAAACAAATGGATTGTTACATGCGAAAAAATGGTCAATCAAACCACATGACTAAAATCAACCTGCTGCTAACACGGAGGACCAAATCCACTCACCCGTTACCAACTGCGAGGAGAAATCTTGTCAAGCGAGGCAAAGTCATATTTCTGCGAGCCCTAATGGCAAATGTAAATTTCACAACAGACACACACACAAAATTGAAAAGACTAGAAGAAAAAAAAAATATAGACTTCACTTGAACAGTAGTCCAAATAAAATAGCTGCAATGGTCCTAGAACATTTGGTTCTCCCTGTATAAAATGTCTTTTAACTCTTTGCTTATTAACCCATTTAACCCCAAGGTCGCACTTAATTTTGGAGGTGTTATCTAACAAGTATGTACCACTTGCAGGAGACAGATTGACCATAATAATTCAAGGGTAGTGCCAAATTAGCTTGGTGCCTTTATGCGCCATGCTAATATGGCACTATCCATGAATTATCATGGTCAATACATCCCTTGCTGCAGGGTGTTGCATATAATAGCTTGTATTAACACATTTGATGCCAAAAATAGTGAAGCACACACACTGCAAGCGAACCGTGGCTGGGTGAATCTCACCACCGATAGTGTTCTACTTCTAGTGGAAGTAATCTATTGATGGCTGAAGCCAACATCCGCAAACAAAGAGTTAAATAATTATAAATTGACACAAGACAATAATATATCATATGGTTATATCTTCAGAAAAAATAGTCGGTTTATTTTAATGTCTCACCTCTACTAGCCACATGTCATTGCCTCTTTTCTCAAGAAATCTGCAAGAAACAAATTTTCATGAAATTTGGTTACCCAAGAAAAAACAGTTTAAGCACATGTATTTTACAAGCAACCTCTGTGAAACTGATGGGGAAAGAGTTTCCTCAGTCTGTTAACAATGACATTCTACGAAGAATTACACACACACAACCCAATGTTGAAATGCCCTGACCTATCTGCAATTGAAATGTTGCTGCATTTACATGTACTAAATAACCTTCAAGTGTACATGTGATACTTAGGTTATTGCTACAAGCTACAAGAGGGACACTTTCAGTCAAATGGTCTAAGGGAGGCAACTCACGCCAGAGCACATTTTCAGCTCAACTAGGTATACGGTTAGTCACCTACACTGAATGTGACTAATCTATCCTCTCTGTATCAGTGTTTCCCATAGGATTTAAGTCTAAGACTCATGATGACCCCCTGTCCAAAAAACAGCGGGTAATTTTAAAATTTAAGGGGTTAGTGCTCACATAAAATTGCAATTCAAGGAAACACATATGGACATTTCTGTAGTGACATTAGTAGTGACTAATATGCTAAGTGTGTCACTATCCTCAGTAGAAAAGTCACATTGGATCACTTTCTTTACTTGGCGGCACTGCTGAACCGAGCTGCCACTCTTTTCACTTGATTTAGTAATTAGTGGCTGCTGCACCGGCACTGGCTTTGTCTGCTTCTAATGTGTCACCGACACTTGAACTTGAGCCCTCATGATCTTGATGTTCATCTGTTTGCCTTTGGGGTTCCGTTGGTTGTACAGCAGCTGCTGGAGACAGTTTAGTGATAACTTCATCCAATTCTTGCTGGAGCCTAGAGGATTGCGTTTTGGTTACCGTCAGCCAATTGCTCAACATTTTCTTGCTTTTCTTCTCCGAAAATGTGGGCCTGTAACTACTGGAAGTGATTCCAATTGTGCGTGCACACTCTTTACAATTGGAACTTGGAAGGGATGTAACTCTGATCATACTTGGTCCGTCATCTGCTGCTGTGCCTGTGATACGATGTTTGGCTGGTGAAACGAAACCTTCACCAGTCAAACACGATGTGTTGCGATGACAGAGTGGGTAAAAATGAGCACGTCACACTGACGCAGTAAGCAAAATTCTCTGCATGGTTTCTGATTTCAGTGCGTCTATTACGCACTGCAGTGCGTTATCGGAAAGACTGCTGTATGCATGAGGTGAGTCTCAGCTTAATGTGCAAAAAGCCATTGGGTCGACGTTGGCCACTGTTGGCCTGCGCCACCGATGTTTTTGTGCACACTGGGAGGCATTCCCAAATTACAAAGGAAAGTGCATGTTTGGTATTAGCTATATGAGACAAACAGTTAATATTTCTCCCATAGACTTTAACATTAAGAAATGAATGACACGAAGCCAGTGTAACAATGAGTGTTGCAGACAGACTTCCAAAGGGATGACAACACTCAGTTGCACAGTCCACAGATAGCCGAGATATTTCAGCAATGGAGTATCAACAATGCATCACTGGATGTTATCAATGCCTTTTACATATGTCACACATATCATATCAAAGGTAATAAATCACAGTTCTAAACGAAACCCAACCACCTCTCTGCATCCTCAATACAAAACAATCTTTATTACTGAATTTAAGAGTAGGGTTTCAGCTTCTGGTGAGTTAGTTTCGTTACAGCTCTAATCAATTATCATTTACAGATCTACAGTAATAAATCCCAGTAATGAACAACCGCGATGCAGATGACACTTGTCCCACTGCCATTCGCTGTCTTGGGATGCGGGAAAATCGATACGTGCTGGCATTACAACATGCTCTGCAGTGCCTACGCCTTTTCTTGCAGCTACTTACTTCTCGTCCAGCTCCACTTGAGCCCCGCAAAGCGTCAGAAATCCTGAAAATGTACATCATATGTTAACTGTGCAATAATTAAACAACATTTTGCCAGATATAAACCAAAATCAGCGGAGAAAAACACCCACCAGCACAAAACACGGCAACGGCATTCAAGGATGGCGCCATCTTTCAACATAGCAGGATCGCAGTACAATAAAATAAGAAACACGTAATGCAACAGTGAGTGGTTAAAAATTATAACATCAACTAATAAATTAATGGGTTATAATAAAAAATAAATTTGATAAGATATTTACTTTTGCTGGTATTTATACTGCTGTCCTGCTTTCTACCGGCAAGATGGCGGCCACCATCAGAGACGTGAGTTTCCGTAGTTACAAAGTGTTTTTCCACGTGTACCTTTTGTTCACTTGGCCTAGCTGGCTTCTACGACTGCAGATATAAAAGTCCATGGTCTTTACATTTGTGTTATATACATAACTTGTATGATTTTAAGGTTTACAAACCATTAGATGTGCTCCCCTTCTGTGTGTGTGTGTGTCACTGTTCCCATGTGCAAATCCTAACGTGATCGACTGCTATCGCATCATATTGTGGGCTGATTCAACTGCATTAAAAATTGACACCAAAATGAAGAAACTGGGAAGAGGGTGGGGAAGTGGGAGGCCTGTTCTTTTACTGTTATTGTCCAAAATTCTGACTGGCAATTTGATTCTTGTCTTCACTCAAAACCATCCAGCCAAAGAACTTGAGAAAGAAAGCAGCTGGCGCTACCCTAATGGGCCCTTGCCGATTTCTAATATGATATTCTCATTTGTCGTTAACAGATATGGCATCTAGTTGATTGGTTGAACGTTCCCAAAGTGCATTTTTTTTTCTTTTTTTTTTTTCTTTTTTCTTGCAGAATGACAGTGATGCGCAGGTTACTCTTGAGGACCAGCAAAAAATCAACAAGTTTGCTCGACATAATGCAAAACTCCAGGATCTGAAGGAAGAGCTTGTACAGAAAAAGGTTTGATGAGTGATGAAATTAAAAGTATACCCCCAAAAAACAGCAGCAGAGCTACAGCCTTGCTAGTAAACTGCTTTCCAAAATTGCTATATCATATATGTGGACATACTGTTAGAAAGTAATGTAGAGGCTTTAAAATTTAGTAAATAAATTGATTATTTTAACGTATTTTGCAGCTGTTATAAATTTTTACTTGTTACGGATACCTGTTGTCATGTGTAACAATTCTAGCATGGAATGATAAACTTGGGACAATAAAGTTTATCGTATTCATGTTGGTATACATACAGTGGAGTCCAGTTAACACGAACTCGCTTAACACGAATTTCCGGTTAACACGAACCGTTTTTGCATTCCCGGCCGACTGCCTTCTTATTCTGTATTAAAATTTCACTGATAACACGAAATGCTTAACACGAAGCTGTTTTCGGTTCCCAACGAGAGCAATTTCACTATTATTCACCTGTTTAACACGAACACAGATTCGAGTCTCAAACACTGAAAACCAATTCATGAAAGGGGCACTGCACGTGTCGCCCTCGTGCTGAAGTACACATGACACAGATTAGAATGAACTCTAGCCTGTGATTGTCTGAATAGCCTTCAGTTGTTGTAATCCGTCTTCTCATTGGCTAGAATTTCTGAACTGTATTCATGCATCATTTGTGTACCAACACAACCCAACACTCCCTCACTTCAGTTAACCACCGATCGTGGCTACCCCCAAGGTAAAACAGAAGTCGATTACGCTTGAAGTGAAAAAAACAAGATTAATGAGATCCACGATTGTCTCTCTACACGGGCTGTCAATAATGCAAGACAGACTTCGATCATGGCGTTTTTTAAATGACTGACCGTGTTGCTTTTACCGATGCGAGATTGTACTTCAGCCTGTGTTGCTTTTACTTTAATATGGATTTTACCTGATGGATTTTACATTAAATACGTGAGCTGTACACGTCTCCTTGTGTTTTCCTAGCGAGCTGAAGGTAAGGTAAGCATATTTAGTACGATAATGTGCACTTTTAACCTCGTACTCATTCATGCAGGCATCTCTTACACACTTTTTCCTTGCCGGGAGGGCCGTGATCAATTTTGAGGCCATATTGGTTAACACGAAATACGTTTAACACGAAGTGATTTTCCGTGTCCCCAGAAATTCGTGTTAAGCGGACTCCACTGTATTAGTACCAGCAATTGTTGTACAGTAATATACTGTAACTTTGAACCCACTGACTTTTCAGCCCTAATACTTCTCAAGGAGATGTATGGATAAACCATGATTGTTAAATTTCAAGGATTGTGCCAGGATTTGGCTCCTAGTGGCGCTATGCTATTCTGGCACAGACTCCTTGAACAGTCATGGTCAATTTGTCTCTTGAAATGTTATGGCAGTCTTCAGAGAACAACTCCTACATTTGGGAATGTTGACCTTCAAGCTCCATGCATTAAGTAGAAAGTCTATACATGTATACATAGTGTTTTCATATTTAAACTTTGTGTCACCAGAAAGAGCTGCAGAACCTGGAGGATGCTGGTGATGAGCTGCTGATGCTGGAAGGGGATGGTGAAGGTGTTCCATATCCTTGATTACTCGTCTTTGTTATGATCAGTAACTCTATTATTCACAGAGTAAACTCGGCATCTCCATGCTCGCTGTCAGAACATGGTTTGCTGTCTCTGCTTCAGCAAAGGGATTGAACTCCACAGTCAAGCAAAATTATGTATCATTTTCTTTACCTCCCTTGGTTCTTTTTCCTTCAGATTTTACAGGCCACACTGGGCAAATAGGTTACGCCCCCTTTTCGCACACTGTTATCTGTTAGCCTCTTGCAGCATAAAACTATGAACGAAGAACCTTTCTGCCAAAACAAAAAATCCACGCGAAGCACATCACAGGAGAAACATTTTCAGCAATTCTTAAAAAAATTAAGAGTTAGCATTTTTCACAACACTCGAATGCACTAAGTACCCCATGACAAAACTGTCGTCTGCAAGCCTGCATACAACCGTGCACATGCCCCCATTAGGCTCCCATGAACACACTAGGTCGACAAAAATTACCCAGATTTTGCTCTTTTTCACACCACCTTTCATGCCTTTTGTTGCTCAAAATGCCAAAAAAGGCAAACATTTGAAGTTTTACCTCCTAAAACGATGGCAAAAAGGGAGGAAATTTTTAAAACTATTTCTTGCGGAAAAGTTACTACATGCACCGGAAGCAATTGCCCTGTGTGGCCTGTGGCATTTGAGATACCTACAGTCAGACCTGTGTAATTTGTCCACCCAAGGGACTGTCAAAAATGGGTCACCCTAGACAAGTAGCCTCCCTACAGATATGATCAAAGTAGCAGAAAGAAGACCATGGGACCAAAAATGGGTGGTCTGCTTTGACATGTGGTCGCCTGGACAGATTGATGGTACCAGTGTTACGATTGTGGTTGTGTTGTTTTGTAAGAGCATGCATGTATTAATCGTAGGAAACGATCCGATATTTATTTGAGCTATCACGATTACGAATCACGTACCTTTTCAGTAAGATTCTTTATCGTTCACGCGTAGAGCAGAATTGGCTTTGTTATGATACGCTAAGCAGACCTGTTTACCTTACGCTTTGAGCGTAATAAATTCCCCTTTTGAGGGTCTCATTACGCTGTTACGCGTTGTCACTTCAAATTACGCGTTTTGCATCGCTAAGATTCCGCTTTCAGCGTCAACATCGTTTTCAATCTGTAAATCGTACTTTCGGTTCTTCGCCGGTAACTTCCGCCTAACTTTCTTCTTACGTGTTTTGATTGGTTGGATTGCCAATTGCTTTCGAAAAATGGCCAATCAGATATAAACAAACTTACAATTCCATCTTCCGGTTCGAATTTTCTAGTCGACTGACAACATGTCGAGCGAAAAACGCGCACACGAAACTGAGGAATCTGACAGCAATTCGGATTGTAAAGTCTTACACAGCGACCACAACAAGAAAAAGAGAGTTTTGCAGAAATATAAGGCGATGTATCACGAGAAATACCCTTGCCTTGTATCGTCAAGAAAGGGAATTGGCTATGTGCACTGCACGTTGTGCAAAGCGGATTTCAGCATCCAGCACAGCGGTATGTTTGACTGTACTCGACATGTGGGAACAACTTCACATAAGCAATTTGAGTGCGCTGCCAGCGATGCTTGTTTTGAAGTCAAGGCCAGGCGACTACATGGACCACAGCAACAAAATTCCTGATGACCAGCTTTCTTGGCTGAAGAGCTGCAGTTACGAATCTCTGAAGAAGTAAAGCTGTGGCAATTTCTTTCATCAGAGATTTGTCTGCATGATGTGCTCTAGCAGATAATGACATTGAAGTTGTACTTTCTATGAGCATTTTGAGCTGTTCCTGTCATCGGATCTGTGTGTGTGATGAGTTCTAGCAGATAATGACATTGAGTTTCTATGAGCATCTAGAGCTTTTCCAATGCCTGTCATCAGAGATCTGTGTGTGAGTTCATAATAACATTGAAGTTCTACTTTCTATGAGCAATTTGAACCGTGTCAAGCCTGTCCACTGGAACTTTAGTTTCATTGCTTTAGGTCCAGCTGACTACTTTGAGCCATAGCATGACCTCTCCGCTTGAACTCCATTTGGCAGGAGTAAATTAACACGTGTGCTTTGCAGCTGTACAGTCTTTGTAAAGGTTTGAAGTCTATTATAAATTGTGTGTATTGTCTTGTTGTGGTTTTGTTTATTATTAGTTTATTTTTTTAGTGTGCATTTTTAGTTTATTTAGTTGGTAATTATGTTCTTAATTAAGTATCGTGGGTTTGTTCTCCAGTGTGCGCGTATGCCGTTTACTCAGATTCCTCGTTTGACCCTCAGATTACACTTTTCAACTGCCTGGAAGTGGAATACACTTTGGTTTTTTGGGGGTAAACAGGTCTGGCTAAGATCAGTCCGGAAGTTTCTAGCAAAGTCGCAAGGAGAATAGCGGTCGATTTTTGTGATGCGTAGATTCGCTGAGAATAAACCAGAACATTCGAGCAAAATCGCGCTGTCTAGTGACCTCGCTTGTGTGACGCCAAAGTGTAGGCAACATTTTTGCAACTCAGTATCAAAGCTGCTCTAATATTCATAGTCATAGTTGTTTTCTATACGCGTGAATTTAGCAGCCGGTCAGTATGGTTTTTGAAAGGTCGTGACACTTTTGGAAAATTCCGGCTAGGTCGTGAACTGCCTACCATACTTTTGTGAGACTTCATAACGCACCGGGATTTCCCAACATAGAGGCTGAAATTAGCAGTCAAATTTTTGTAGACTATTGTAGTTTATTCTAGAAAGTTCTTTTTATTTAATATTTATGAGTTTTGGTTACGTGTTCCATTGGTTGCGTTGTGTGAATTCCTTGGATTATTCTGGAAAGTTTTTATACTATAAAAGATTGTGCTGGGAAGCACGTTCGTACATTGTCATCAGGGATGGGAATTGTCCGCGAAAACGCGGGATTCCGCGGGGGAAGAAAATTTTTCCGTGAAATTGAAAAGGCGTCTCCACGAAAAAACATCGTGGGTAGCAAAACGAGCAAAGCACCGGTTTTACTCCGCGGGCAGGCTATGACGTGGCAGGCTGCGTTCGCGGCACCCACTGGTCACTCACTCCGTGCGCCGCGCGCTGCGCAGTGACCGAGGCGGGTAGACACGCGCTCTGAAAGAAGCCAATCTTCCGGTGGAGTACGTACTTTCATTGTGTTGATCAACATGGCTTGCGGCGTGACTCGTCTTGTGAATCGTGGTGGCAAATTTGACGATTCAAGCAGTCTTAAGAAGTGGCGATGGGACTGGATATCGGCCGAAGTAAAGTTAAACAGTCTTAGGTCCAACGCCAAGGGGTGGTGTGGTGGGTGGGTGAGTGCCAAGCTGTCCGAAAAACCGCTAGATTCTGGCTGCCCAGTGCCTGCCTGATGACGGCATCGTGTTTGTTCAGGACCCTCCTTTTTCCCTCTTTAGCACCAGCCAGCAGTCCAGCGGCACTGTCCATCCCTGAGAGCCAGCTCCGTCTTTTTCTTTTGTTATATTACTCAGCTGGCAAACCGCAGGTAGTGCGTTGAGATATATATCTGAACTAATTTTTTTTTTTAATGAAAAATTCAGGCTAAATTTTGAAACGTTAAACAATATTTCGAGAGATCGTGGAATTTAATATGTACACTACATACCTATCAGAACTCCCCCCCACCCCCCACACTTTGGTACTGGTCTCAGGCCACTTTACAAATTTCAAATACAAGCGATCAAAATTCTCTGTAACTTCAGTAGCTGACTGGCCCTTCGTTTGTCTTGTACTGTGTTTGTCTTAAATGGCGTAAATCCGTGTCTGTTTCGTGAGTGTGTGTGTTGGGTTTCAGGCGCGGCGCTGTGAGTCGATTTCCCCAAAAAATTGAGAAAAAGCGCCTATATAATAACGGTATTATTATTATTATGTGCCCACACACTGAGTTTCAGTAATAGTATGTGCAACTCTACATCTTTTAGTCCACACTTTAACACCAGTACTGAATAGCATCCTAACTTTAGGATACAAACGAGGCTGGTAGGGTAATAAAAGCTAGGTTTGCATTCACAGTCTCGTGCGAGGGGGGGGGGGGGGGGGGAGGGGGGGGGGAAGGAAGGTTCATGAAGATCTGTGTCAGTTGCAGTTGTACTGGTCTGACTTGGACACTGACTGTTTCCAGGCAAAATGAACACTAGAGGGGACAGAAATGAAAAGTGAAGTGTTGTGTGGGTGACGGTCAACTGCATAAGATAAACATTGGGCTGTTGGCACCAGTTTGATGAGTTTTGTGACTTCACCCTGCGGTCAGGGGGTATCGGATTTCCCTGAAATTTCAGGGACTCGGGTGGCGTTGGAGCTAAGACTGTAGTGGGTGAGAAAGAACGCGTGGGCACACGCTTTCGCAAAGTTGACGTTAGTGCCGAAGTTTTCAGAGTTTTTTGCCATGGCCAATTCCCATCCCTGGTCATACATTGTCAGTTGTAGGGACACACAGTTTATCGTAGGTACGTAGCCCGTATAGGGAGTACATTGTGAGAGACGCAGCGTAACGGTGGTGTACGTTGTATGAGAAGCGCATTGTGTCGCCAGTGTTGACATTTTGCAGAGGAGACATTGTATCATTGTTGATGCATTTGGGAATGCATTGTGTGGAGATCGCATATCCCGCATCGCTGAAATAAAATATTGTTGGAACTTTTACTCCAGTGTAGTCTACATCCTTAAGCCATGTTTGACACCTTACGTGTGTGTCGGGTGTGATATCATACGACTATGACTCAACACATAACAACCAGTATTATCCCTTTTCAGTATCAGCTGATGGTGCCAGGCTTGTTCAAAGTGGTGTCAGCAAGTGGCATAGATCCTCATGAATTCCCACACCTGTGGGAGCTCATGAAGATCTATACCTCTTGCATTTGAGTGGTTTTCAAATTTTCTCGGCACTGAACAGGTTAAAGCTTCATTGGCTAGGTGCCCATTAGAAAAGTGTGCAAGGATGACTTGCATCAATGTTCATCATCTTTATCACTTTGTGAGCAAAGTAACCACATTCTGTATTTATTTGTTTGCTTGTTTAGTGGGTTGTTGCTTCACTGGTGTGTGCAATTTACACCTTAACTTGCTCACTTATCAGATTGGTGAGTTGTTCGTCACGACTGGCGTGGAGGAAGCAGGAACGTTGATCGAGAAAGCCAAGGCTACTGTTCAGAGCGAGATCACGAACCTGGAGTCGCAAGCAGACGTTCACAAAAGCATCCTCACAGATTTAAAAGTTCAGCTGTATGCGAAGTTTGGCACAAGTATCAATCTAGAAGCAGAAGAGGATTAGAGGGATGTGTGGGTGACTGTAAAGTGGTTATTTTGTTTCATCCTCATTTTCATGCTTGCTGAATTAACCCCTTGACTGCTGCTGATGATACTGCTCAATAGAAGAAAACATGTTTTTTTCTGCTGAGCAGTTTCATCGGTAGCAATCAAAGATATTAAATACCAGCGAGACCATTACAGATTTACGTCCAGATAAACCTGCCTCTGAGGCGCACAGTTATAGAAGCAAGCCTCTTGCATTTTGGACCTATATGTCTCTTCCTTTTGGTGTTGTAGTTTGCATTTACACAAGGCTCAGTTGAAAAGCATGTTTGTTTGTTTGTTTTTATTAGGCTGTTTGATCAGTACTTTATTAGTGAATTAGATGAAATCCTTTCAAAATGGAAAAAAAAACTGTTGCATTTTATGATTTTCCTTTTCCCATCTTCAGCAATGTAAAAACGTATGAGCCAAGTGTAACTGTAAATAAATCATGCAAAGTGATTATCATGTTCTTGATTTGTTCTTCAGCTCCTTCCAGAATTTGTTTGAATTTTGTTTTGGTCATGAATACAGTGCATGTTGCATTTGTTTTGGTGTGCTGGTCTGTGATTTTGGACATTACAGCTCACAGTTGTAAGGTTAAGAATCACAGTCCATGACACTGTATAACAGTTTGTCTTCCACTTGCGGTGCCAACTGCAGAGAAACGATTGACTGTGAGTGTGACAGCTGAAAAGTAGAGCCTAGTCTTCATAGGCTTGAAGAAACACCAAGCTTATCAGGCACTAAAGTCAACTACTCTTAGTCCATGGATGACAGTTTTCAGTCCTTGCTGATTCAGCTTTTTCAAAATCCCAGATAGCTGAATTTCAGCTTTTTTGTTCAGACAGAACAGCCCGTCAGCCAGCTTTTTTCATCTGCATTCGCAGGGGTTCATTAGAATTTATGTCTCCTGCTGGTCATGTATCACAGGTAGCCCATGGACCCTTTTAACCCTCTTAACCCCACGGTCGCATTTCCAAACATTTGGAAGCATTGTCTAACAACTATGTACCATGTGATGAAGCTCTATGCTTGTGCATAGTGCTCACACAGTAGGATTAGTACGGTACGGTTTTTGTTAACGGTTTGTTTGTGCCGGTAGTCCGGGTGGCACTAGACGCACGTGAAATCTGTAGGACATGGTTAGCACGGGATTTTTAGTGAGTTCTGTTTAGTGAGTTCTAGGCGGAAGCTGTGTCTGTCAGAGGTCTAGATCGGTAGTGCGGGCTGTCTTGTCGTATGGAACGGTTGTGTTTGAGATACCTAGCCCGCATTCCAAGACTCTGAAGCCTAGATTTCAGGTATGTTTCTATAAATGTAGTATTGATAGTTGTTTAGTTAAAGACAGTATGCATTGGTAAGAGTAATGTGGTTGTATAGCGGTGTTCCGGTTTGGTTTAGTTATGTATGTTTAGAATTCGGGGAAGTAACCGGTGTTTTTGTATAGTTGTTACCGAGATAGATAAATAAAAGAATGCGAGGTGTGTATGTCTAAGCCGCTATGAAGATAGTACGTGGTTGGTTAAGCATAGTCTTTTCCAGTGTATAGAGTAATGTATAGCAAGAGTGTTAGGCTATAGTCTGTTTCAAGATAGTGACAGAGATATAGGGGTGTTACGGAAATAGACAGTTTATGAAGCACGTGTGTGTGTGAATGAACGTATGAGTTATTTGTATCAGCCAGGTTACGTGACGTTTCTCATTGATCCAATATGTTGTGTGTTTAGCAAGTGTTACGTTGGGACTTTTTGTTATCTATTCAGAGTTCTTGTAAAGAGTGGAACGACGGACGCCGAGACGTCGAGTCACAGGTGAGACCTACGTGAGGTCATCCCTCCAGCTCTTCACTGAGAGTGAGTCTGACCGGGACCAAGACACCCGAGTCAAAGCGAGAACTGCGCAACAGTACGAGAACGAGGACGTCCGTGCCAAAGAGACAGGATGGCAAGAAGAAGCGTACGACGAAGGACTTTCATGCCTAGACGTGAGAAGGACCAACGTAACCAGGCAATAACATCAAACAGGTTGGAGACAATGAGAGACTAAAACCTAGCCTGGCAAAGATTTTGTGTGTGATAGTAGAGCAGTGTATATAGTTTGATAGTCTTTAAAGCGTTTCTTTCTTTTATATTGTATAAAGGTTACTTTAGAAAGGGAGCCCGTGTGTTGTGTTTTACCGCATGAATGCGCCCGTCTGAGTCAGTGGCGGTGTATGCGTCTGTTGCGTGAGAGTCTGTACGTGCGACTGTGGGCAAGTCTGCGTGCGTTACATACCAGTTGTAGGAGATGGATCAATTCCTCTCCTGCTGCAGGGTCTTGGGGCTAAATTTTGACACTGTCACCCATGTCTTAGACACTTTTGCATACATGTATGTATTTGATGCCCGTTGCACTCTGGAAATGGTAAAGGCTATGAACACTAACTTGGATTAAGAGTATGCTTATCAGTTTCTTCTTTCCTGTTTAGTCATCCAAGTTTGCTGACACCCACCCATACACACATCTCAGCATGCAAATGGTCGTCAGGCCGAATTCAACTGCGGCTGGCCCATGCCCAGTGGTGCACGACCCAACTGTGGCCGACACCTGCCTGTGGACCTTTTGAGTGCTGGGCATACTGACAGAAACTATTAACCCCTTCACTGCCATGAAAAAGTGAACACGATCCAACTGCATGAGTTGGGGGGGGGGGGGGGGGTGTGCTCATGAGGATCTATGCCTCTTGCTAAGACCAATTTGTATCGTTTTTTGGACAGTGTCGGATTTTGGTTGTTGAATGAAGCAAGGTTTTAGAAACAACAATTGTGGGGGCAGTGGCAGGGAAGGGGTTAAATGTGTAATATATAGTTTGGGTACACGTGCAAGAAATGATTTTATTGGCTCACGTGCGAAGCAAAAGTGAGTATGTTTTGGGCCAGTGGTCGTCCGTCCGTCGTCCGTGGTAAACGTTGGCATTTTCTCGGAGACTGTTCAAGCCAGATTCTTCAAACTTGGCCCAAGGATACTTTGCGACAATGCAGAGCTGCCTAGTGCTACGAATCCTCCGTAGCATCTATGGAAAAATAGCGATACTGTGTTGCTATGGAAGATAAAGAAAACCTGCTACGAAAAAACAAATAAAAATTGTTAATTTTTTTTTTCATGGATTGTTTCTTCTTGGGTTCATATGCAGCCATGTATTGATGCTTTCCCGCTGTAAGCACGCTTCCGCCACCAATATCATCAACTGCAAATGCGCACTATTTACTTTGCAAGAATGACCGACTCGGACAGCTCGCTGTCCGGGGAAGAAAAACGAAGACAAGAAAACATTAACAAGTGAAAAGCACCACAGTCTTTGTTATCAGAGAAGAAAAGGTACAAAAGATCAGCTGCCCAAGAATATCGAGCCCACTACGCGGAAGAATGGCCATGTTTCACAAGTAGCAAACATGGCAAATACTTCGTACAGTGCACATGCGAATGCGACTTTATGGTGAAACATGGAGGCCAAGTTGATTGTCGGCAGCACAATCTCTTTTAAGTGTGATTTCTTTTTCTTTCACGTGGGGCAAGACCTTTCTAAACATACCAGTTTGAGTGACCTCTCACAAAGGTCAAGGTCACAAGGGATCAGGAAATATGTCCAAAATAGTTATATTTTGGCATAATTTATTTTTTCGCAAATACTATTCACAACTTCAAACCCAAACTTGGTACAAAGATACCTGATGGTAAGACCTTTCTATGCATACTAATTTGGTTGATCCCTCGGAAAGGCCAAGGGTCACAAGAGCTCAGGAAATATGTGAAAAATAGCCATATTTTGACAAAAGATGTTTTTTCTCAAATACTATTTACAACTTCAAACCCACATTTGGTACAGAGATACCTGATGTTAAGACCTATCTATGCATACTAATTTGGATTACCCCTCGGAAAGGTCAAGGGTCACAAAGGGCTCAGGAAATAGGTCTGAAATAGCTATATTTTGACATTATTTTTTCTTAAGATTCACAACTTTATACCCAAACTTGCTACAGAGATACCTGATGGGAAGACCTTTCTATGCACACTAATTTGGTTGATCCCTCAGAAAGGGTCACGAGAGCTCAGGAAATAGGTGAAAAATATCCATATGATATTTTGACAAAAGATGTTTTTTCTCAAATACTATTCACAACTTCAAACCCAAATTTGGTACAGAGATACCTGATGGTAAGACCTATATGCATACTGATTTTGATGACCCTTTGGAAAGGTCAAGGGTCACAAGAGGCTGGCAAATGTGTGTAAAATGCCAATTTTTGATAAAATTGTAAGTATTACCAACATTTTTGCAAATTTTTCAGCCAAATTTGGTACAAAGATAGCTGATAAGACCTTCCTATGAATACTAATGATTGATTGATTGTACATTGCTTAACGTCCCGACAGCAACAAGGCTTTCTCAGGACGTGCCTGCACTGCTTGTGAAAAAAAAACTATACAGAAAATTGAATGTATGTCGCCAGCCGGTCAAATACGTTAAATAAACCTACAACATGGGGCCTAAATAAAGCTAAGACCATTTAGCAACACACATCCAATATCAAGAGCTACAGGCAGTGCAGACAGTTGGGAGAGTTTTAAATCGACAAATACAGGTGAATGGACCAAAGGTAGACAGAAACACATGCCCCAGAATAGAAAGGAAACCCACCCTGTGGGGCTGACCAGGGTGACCCTGGGAACTAAAAAGTACCTAACCCCACCCAAGTCCCCCAGGGCAGACCCGCGTGGGGGCCTATGAATACTAATTTGGTTGACACATCACAAAGGTCAAGGGTCACGTGGGGTTGACAGATGTGTGAAAAATGCTTACATTTTCAGAAAACATGGATTTTGCTGCTGCAGAAGCCAGCCCTTGTCACAAAGGTCACACATGTAAATCGGTCATACACGTGAGCCATAATGGCTTTGCCTTTCATGTTCACATATCATTAATGATAATCTGTATCGACAGCAAGGAGTGCCCAGTAGGTGCTACATCAACATGAACTTTTTCACACAATGTAAGTGCACAATATATAATGTACCAGAACAAGCGAAAATAATTAACCCTTTTCATCCTGACGCACTATTGCTTGAAATTAATTTGACTGTGATACAGTTGTTCAAGGGTGGTGTCAGAATAGTTTGGCGCCTCAGGCGCCAAGCTATTTTGGCACCACCCTTGAACTAAAATGGCTGATCAATATATCCTAATCTGTAATGTAGCCTTCATAAGACAAAAAGCAATTTAAACAACAACCAAAAATCGGCCTCGGTGTGTAATGTTGTGAACTAAATTCAATGTAAACTAGCTACTAGGTGGTCAGGGAGATAATTCACATTTGTTGTCTCCCTCGATTCAGCACCTCATTCAAGGAAACAACCAGTGTGGGGTTGAGCGGATCAAGATAGTAGTGCATGCCACACTTGAGAGGCAGTATTGACTCTAATGCCGCCCAAGCAAAGTGCTTTATTAGTTTGACACCTTTCTGGACAGACGCATAACTAACCAGGTACAACCGCTGAGCATACTGTTGCCTTCAGTTATTTAACCTTTTTCATCGTGATACACTTGCTTGAAATAAATGTGACTATGATAGTTCATAGTCTGAGGCGCCAAGCTATTTTGGCACCACCCTTAAGCAAAAATGGTTGATCTATCTTATAATCTGTAATGTAGCCTTTATAGGATAATAAGCAAATTTGTTTTTAAAAAATATTTTAAAAATCAGCCTCAGGATGTAATGAGTTAAATAAATTGTGCTGTACTTGTCTGTTCTAAGTATGTTTCTTTAATTGTTGGGAATTTCTTTTCATTTTACATGCTTGGCAGTCATGGTCAGTTTTGCTCTGGACTCAGGGTGCTGCCACCTTGCTTGCTATCAGCGGGGACCACCGTGAGATGACCGTAGTTGCCTTCTTTGGCGCTAAGCCCCAATAAGAAGCTCTATCAGGGTGAGAAAAATGAGCTGTCATCGTCAGTGGTAGTATCTAATTAGTGTTTGAAGCCTTTGAGCAACCAGTTTGGGGGCTTTGCACCGCAGAATGAATCTACACGTGATGCTGCAATTTGTTGAAAGGATTGGTCTGCGTGACGGTTCGTGACAACGGTCCTTGCCTGGCCTCTTCCTGCTGTCTGTACTCCTGTTGGGGCAACGGCCTGTGGACAAAGTCAATGAACCCATTGAGCCCAGACATTCTACAACTGAAAATGAGATGGATCGACTATGATTGTCTTATAAAGCGACCTTCTCCAGGCAACACAGTGTTAACAGTTTCCTTTATAAATCGGTTAATTTCTTGGTGCCACTTACCTTAACTCATTCAACCCAGCGCACGTATTTCCCAAATTTGGAGGTGTCATCTAACGACTATGCACCTACTGCTGGAGATGGATCCACCACAGGCGCCAAGCTAATCTGGCACTACCTTTGAATTATCATGGTCGACCCATCTGCTGTAGTGCGTCAGGGCTGAATGGGTTAATAATTCACAAAAGGACTAACTTGTTTAACCCTTAAACTCCCAGAACTAAATGACTTCCATTCTGTAGAATGGATGTCATTTAGTTCTGGGAGTTTAAGAGTTAATTATAATGATCGAGTATCGTAAATAAAAACGAGAAACGTTTCTGATCTTCTTTTCCTTGCTACATAACGGAGTTCCCCAAGTGGGCACTAGGGCAGTAAACATCTCTAAGTAGGCCTACTCACATGGCTTGTGAAGAGATGAACAGAAAATTGTTATTTTTAAGAAGGCGTCGAACATAGCGTACGAGTCAGCTGCTAGAGATGAATCATCCGTGGTAGTTCGAGGTTGGTGCCATATGATTAGCTTGTAACACTGGCGCACTTTAAGGCGCCAAAACGAACTAAATCTAACCTTGCCGTGGCAAAAGCCTGGACCTATCCGCATGCCGTTGGGAGCATCACCTGCTGTGGTGTCTAGGGGTGTGTGTATTGGCATAGTGTATAGTGCGTGTACGTACATTATCGTGTACACCATAGAATATCATCGCCCCACCTGTAAGTATCATTCATTGTGCTCCTCATCTCCCTGGGGTTACGTGGTGGGGGTCGCTCCACGGGGGGTGCATGGTAGTCCACCTCCTTCCCGTCCACGAAATTCACTGCACACTGCCTAAGTCTGTTGCGCCCAGAGAAAATAGTTTGCTAGTCAAGTCGTTCAGGACCAAAAATGCCAAGTCAATTTTTCCATGCACCAGAAGGCTTTTAACCACTTTACTGCCGAGAAAATCATAGTTGGAGACCACCCAAATACCCAACTACAAGAGGTATAGATTGTCCTCGTGACCTACCGCTGTCGTGGGGGCTGATGAGGATCTATGCCTCCTGTTTAAACTGGATGACTTTGTGCTCATGTTCTCTTGACGGCTGGGAATCTTTGATGTTGCTGAATTAACAAAGATTTCAAAAACACAACCTGAATTTGAGACTGAGTCTTCACTGGCGCTTCATCACTTACGAGTATATTAACAACGGTAAATATGTATGAATTACGAAATTATTTTATGAACAAACGAACGAAATCTTATACTGCAGGATATATCTTTATTATATACGTATATAATTATATAGGTTATGATCATGGAGGCTTTGTTGCACCAAGCTGTGGTGTATTAGAACAGAACCGCGGTCTTCGAAGGCAAAAAACTGCATAAGATTTTACAGGGTCACTTTTAGTCAGAGAAAGGACTTACCCGTTGTACATTGTGATCAAAAGTTAGATCCGTTTCCAACGAATGTTGATACTTTAAGTCCCACGTCAGTCTAGTGCTGGTGCATAATGCATACGTGCGCTTCGATCGGCGTACCTAGACTGGTGAGCTTGTCTGTGACTTTGGACCTTACGGCCGTAGGCCGTAAGGTCCAAAATCACAGACTAGCACACGGTTTTCTTTGTACGTCATGCACACCTCTTGCAAGGACCTCTGGTGATGTCTGATGCCACGCTGATCTGTAGGAGTAGATTTTCATGAACGCTTGGCACACTGCAGAGGCTTATGAATATCAGTCGTTGGCCTCGTCAGTGCTGACTGCGGCTAGGGCCAATTTTGCACTTGTAATCCTACGGCGTAGGATGTGGTCAAGAGTAAAACCCACAGGCTCTAGGTCAGTGCAAGATTATTTGGAGCCGGCGACGGTCGAGCAAAGGCCCTCGTCACATGCTTCACGAAGTGATGTTGCAAAACTACACTTGCGGTTTCTTCGCGAGAACATTCAATGCCCAGTTCAAGGTTGATTGGTTAGTTCGGGGTTTAACGTCCACGGCACCGAAGTGACAATGGACGGCCCTGACAGGCGGGTTTATGGGGGACAGAGAAATCTATTTCCTATGGAGCCGGTACGACCTGAACACTGATCAATTTAGGCGCACTGCAACTGTGCCACTTTGATTTACCAGGACCTTTCAACGGACATGCTATGGAACAAGCCCGTCCTTTTTCCCTGGATAAGCCCAGTACAAGATCACCGTACAGTGAGGTTGCTACTCTAGGCGGCGGTGGGTTCACTGACACGAAGACTTAACTAAAACAAACAGTGGTATTATGTGCTATGCTGCTTGTTCGCCCCGGAAAGAGTTGTCTCGCTGACATTTTGAGGTCTCGCTGTATGCGGTATTAACCCCTTCACTGCTGAGAAAAAGTGAACACTGACGATCCAACTGCAAGATCCTCATGAGCCCCCGCGACTGCAGAAGCTAACTAGTATGCCCATTTTTGAGAAAAGCGAGATTTTCATTGCCACAATGAACAAACTTGCTTTTCTCAAATACTGATGGACATGCAGCTGGCTTTTCCCAAATAACGACAGTAATGTATTACACCAGTGGCGCAGAAACTCGGGAATTGGGGTGGGGGGGGGGGGGGTGGAGGCGGACTCAGTTTCCGTGGATATTATATGTCCAGAGTGTCCCTTTTTGACAATACCTCCTTCTTGACTTGGGCCCTCCCTTTTCTTGCTACGCCAGTGACGGGCGCCTATGTGTTCGGAATGACTTGCTGACCTGAGTTCTTGCCAGGTCGTACCTCAGCTTTCAGAGCTTAATAGTCCAACGTAATCGCATTGTAAGTCGGCTTGGGCGCGGCCGTTTGTGTTTTGTATCGATAATCTTACTGACTGGATCGTTCGAGCTCAGTTGTGTGCCGCGCGTGTATGTGTGCACGCGTGTTTGCCGGCTTTGTGTTGTTATCATCATGATGTGTTTTGACAGCGGCCAAGAAGTACAGCGGCTCCCCAATGCGCAAAAGACCAGCGGACCGACGTCGGCCGCTTGGTCTTTGCGCACTGGTTCCTAGCCTGCATAAGTAATAACGTACTACGGAGAGGCTAAGGGCCGCTGGCATGGGACCTGCGGTCTCCCATGCGAAAAGGCAACCCAGTCTGCCGACTGGATCTCCGCATAGAAATACTACATCACCATGATCACGACAGCGGTTCACAACACGCCGGTGGCTAAACACCATAATTAATGTTAATTCAGTTTTTTTTTTTTTAAAATAACATTTCTGTGTGTATATTTATTTCAATACTTGGACAACCATGGGTACCCAACTCACCATCACTGTGACACGCGCAGTATTTCTACTTCGGAAGACATGTAAGACAAGACACGATCCGATAGAGTTTATTGCCATATGTTTTCATGTAAAAAAGTACAATGAAAACATTGGAATATTTCTTGATGTCTTTACTAAAGACAAAAATAATATCACACCATTATCACACACATCTAATAATCACAGCATACATAAGGATACTCACAAACCAGATAGTCAACTTGAGGCTAGCGCTGGCAGAATTGTACAACAAACCAAGGGGAATTACTCAGCGCTGGACAGACGAACAGTTAGATCCCCTGCCCCCGCCTATCAGGCACCCATTCGCCAGCCCACAGAGATATACGCAGGTATAGAATAAGACGATCATTTGCATCTTCAAAAAAGATGCATCAGGTCTCTTATATAACCCATGTCTTTCTCCGGAACTTAGGAAGTAGGCAGGGGAAACATACATACACAAACACGAAGGTGCATTACTATAATATGTGGTCGGGTATATTTACCCGACCACACTGATATAGTAATGCACCTTCGTGTTTGGTGTATGTATGTTTCCCCTGCCTACTTCCTAAGTTCCGGTATTTACCCGACCACATATAGTAATGCACCTTCGTGTTTGTGTATGTATGTTTCCCCTGCCTACTTCCTAAGTTCCGGAGAAAGACATGGCCCTGGTGCATCTTTTTTGAAGATGCAAATGATCGTCTTATTCTATACCTGCGTATTTCTCTGTGGGCTGGCGAATAGGTGCCTGATAGGCGGGGGCAGGGCATCTAACTGTTCGTCTGTCCAGCGCTGAGTTTGGTTTGTTATACATAAGGATGAAAACATGACATATAAAAGGGTTGCCACAGCAATCATGACAATATGAACGAGTTGTTCTAGCAAGGTAAACAAAGATAATCTCGGATAATACACTTGGATAATCAACAATCATTAAAAGCTAATTGTAAGTTCTGCTAAGTCATATGCAGTCACATTTGCTGACCTATCCCATTATGGCATGTATCGGTATGCAGGTCTGTGATTTACACGGACCGGCACAAAGTTAACAACAGTGTTAACTCATTCTACCCCAGACACACCACAGGAAGATAAGAATCGACCATGATAGTTCAAGGGTGATGACAGAATAGCTTGGCGCCTATGGGCGCCAAGCTATTCTGGCATCACCCTTGAACTATCATGGTCGATCTGTGTCCTGCACTGCAATGCAGTCTTCAGAGGACAACAGCAAAATTTAAGGATTTCGGTGATGGGGTAGAATGAGTTAACCCATTCACTTCCAGCAGTTAGAAATGCTGTTTTCAAAACCATCAAATGTTCACAAATTCTTCATAGTTTCGTTTATTAGATCCGAGGCACGCGCGGTGTATCCGAGGCATGCGTGGTGGCTCGTGAGGATATCTATGTACTGACGAGCAAGAGGAATGCGACATTTTGGGGATTCCCAAAATGTCGCATTTCTTTGGCTCGTCGGTCAGTACTGATTCCTCTTCAGCTTGCACGCCGTGAGTCGGACGCTGACCGGCGGCTCTGTCCTGGCCGTGAAGAAGTTGATGTCACTGAGAAAGCTGAGACTAAAACCAGTGAGGTTTGTTTTTTTCATTGTTATAAATTTGACGGCGATTATTACATTCAGTGTATGCTACACCTGTTATGCTATATAGCCGGTGTGATCACTTAATTCGTAGTCAAATGACTGGAGTTTATTATTATTTATAGGCCTAAAATATGCAGGTCAGCTTCAGTATATCGCACCAGTGTACCGCAGTATCTGACACCGTGTAACCAAGGCAGGTCTCTGCGTGGCCCTGTGAGCAAAAGGTCCTGGGGCCGACGTCAGCCTTAGCTGGCCCGCGCGCGGGCCAGCTAAGGCTGACATCGGCCCCAGGACCTTTCGTGGTTTTTAAGTCCCTTTTATTTATAGAAGGGACTTTTTAGGACGGGTCGCAGTGGGGCGAATTTAATAGCATGTCCATGATGTCAAAGGCGGGCAGGCTAAACCTCTAACAATTGAAGTATAAAGATAAAAATTACATAATGTCTAGTTACGCTAACCTCGCTGCTGAACGTACATTTGGCGCGAAGCGCCATATGTGCATATGTATGTATGTTCTTATGTATGTATGTATGTATGTATGTATGTAAACAAGAGAATCTCAGATATGTTTGTACACACAAGCTTGAAACTTGGCGAAATACTTTCTTGAGTGGGTAGCTAAGAGATCCTCGAAGCATACTGTAATTGAATTTCTCATAGAAGACATAAACAACCGTTTATAGGATGTCGGTTGACCCAGATTAGAGTCCGTAAGTTTTGTCATATTTACTTGAACTTTTGCATATAGCTAGTTTTGGAGAAAGACATTGGATGAGTTCGTAAGCCAGCTTTGTATCCTTTCAACTTCTTTAGTAAAAATTAATTCTTTTCATAAAAGAATTAAAAGCTAAAAAAATCTTTACTTCTAGGAAAAGTCAGACAGTGGCGGTGACGTAAAAGAGGCAACTCCGTCACCACGCAGACACTGACGTGACATAATACTCTAAATATGCCGTCATTCTCTCTCGCGCGCGCGGCTCTCTCTCTCACTCGATCACACAAACATGCTCGCCTCTCCAGGAGGAATAGATCCTCATGCGTCCTCCAGGCGCATAAGGATCTATGCCTCTTATAGATGTTTGGAGCGCGCGCGCACGCACGCACTAACACGCACACACACATCGACGCGCTTTCAGAAGAGCATGCAGGTGACCCGTGCACTTAGTATGTCATGTAGCTAGGTAAAGTCAACCTGCTTTCACACAAATTATAGCAAGACTGAAATTGTACTGTGAAGTTCTAATTTTGTCACCATTTTCTCAAGCCTATGAAGCGAAAGTGAAACTCATATCACGTAAAATATAAAATTACGTAAAAACTAAAACTTACGTCATGACAAATGACGTTTGACAAATCAATGACGCGTATGTCCTGCGCCTCTTATAGAACTCACTGACGCATTGGCAGATCTGCGAGACTTTTTCAATAGGACATAATTCAACGTCAGAATCAGGTCAAAGACAAAAGATAGAGACCATTGAAAGCAAGGACAGCTCTCATATAGAAGGGACTTTGTGGGTTATGGTTCATCCCATCTTGTTTTTTCTTCTTCTTCTTTTTTCACGAGTCCCAACGTGTAAATTCAGCACTACAAAATAAACGCGATCGCGAATAACGCCCTGGTACCTCGGTACACTGAGGATGACCTGTATAATGCCAAACTGTGTGTGTGTGTGGTGTGTGTGTGTGAAGGGGGGGGGGGGGGGGACACTACTGGTAGCCTTCCGCTTCCTCCATTCGCCACACACGATTGTTCGTAGCAGCTCGAGGGTGATGACCAGTATTGACGGGGGGATTCCTCTCATAGAAAGGGGAGACTTGATTGTGCGAGTTAAAAGGGTACGACGTGACGATGGTGTTAACCTGAGGTGCCTTAATGCCGAACTGTGGTGCACGGTACTCGCTTAGGTCGAAAGGCCTGGAGACAAAAGTAAGTACATGTCAAACCTGTACATAACGAGGGTCAACTAAAGGGACAGGACAGATGCGGCGGCTACGGACAAGTGGCCGTTTTATTACAGGCCATTATATGGCAAGAATGAAGGGGACGCCGTACACTTCTTCGGTGGATGCTATAGACAGATGACCACTATATAAAGGTAATTGCTGGAACAGGTCTGACTAGTATCCAAATATGTGTGCTGGTCTGTGATGTTGGACTATAGGTTACAAAGGTTACAAAACGAACAGCCAGACTTGCACACGTTATATAATAATAAATACATAGTTTTTGTATAGCGCTGTTCTCAAGGAAAACACTGGACTCACTGCGCATGCACAACAGCACACCCTTTCTCTCTCAGACACACACGCACAATTATACACTACTTTAAACCACCCCATCCCTTCCCCACACCTTACATTCACTTCCTCTGGGATCAGAATAGGTGGCAGTCAGTCAACAGTTAGCCGCTATATATGAGCTAAGTGTTAAATGCCCGACAAAAAAGAAATGTCTTTAAGTGAGCCTTGAACTGTGACAATGTGGGCAGATTCCGCATTTCCGTTGGCAGCGAGTTCCACACACTTGGGGCGAAAAAGGTGAAAGAACGCTCCCCGACAGTTTTCATGTTAAGCTTCGGGATTTTTAACAGCTTTTCACTGGAGGAACGGAGGGTGCGTGATGGCTGATAGGCAGACAGCTTGGCAGAGAGGTACGGCGGGAGAGATCCGTCAAAATGCCGATAGGCGAAAATTGCAATTTTGTACTGGCAACGGAATTTGACGGGCAGCCAGTATATGGAGGAACTAAAACAAGAAAAGTACACTGACCAGAGCAACGGAATTTGACGGGCAGCCAGTATATGGAGGAACTAAAACAAGAAAAGTACACTGACCAGAGATAGAACGAAAAGCAGAGATAGTACTATTTTTGGTACAACCGCAACAGAAAAAAAAAAAGAAAAGAAAAAAAAAAAAGCTACAGCAACAGGGTTGAGTTGCATGAGTGAGCTTAATTCCTGCTCATGTCACTAAGGTACGTGCTCCGCTATAGCGGAACACTTTGCTTAGTGGTCTGCGCAGGGCCGCTAAGCTCACTCCTGCCACTGGTCACTGCACTGCAAATTTGGTGACATAAAGTAGGAAGTCGGTCACGCGTCTGTTGTGTAGATCTATTGTGTATCCTTAACTCATTCTGCCCGTGACACACCACAGCAAGATATGGCTCGACCATGATAGTTCAAGGGTGGTGGCAGAATAGCTTGGCGTCTATAGGCGCCAAGCTATTCTGCCACCACCCTTGAATTGTCATGGTCGATCTGTCTCCTGAATTGTAATGCAGTCCTCAGAGGATAACTCCAAAAAGTAGGTATTTCGTACCTCGGGCACAATGAGTTAAACTCTAATGAACAACACTGTCGTGATCTGACCATAGTCGCTTGCTGAGCGTTAAACCCATAATAACTAATTGTTACGAACAACGAGAAGCAAATTTCGACACCAAAGAGTGATATATTCAAAATAAAATTATTTCGAACTCGTACAACTAAATTTAAATGCATCACACAGGTATCCTTTTATATGTAAGGTACAAAACCAAAATCTTACTCGTAGATGTAAATAACAAAGGCCTGCTCACCGTAACTACGACGATATTCAAATTCAGTCATTCTAATTCTAATCCAAACATTCAGCATAGTTGCTCATAAGCCCCTGCGGCTTCAGGGGCATATGCGAATTTATGCCTCTTGCCCCTCGGCAAGCAGGTCAAGATCTTGTCACATCCTGTAACATACCTATGGTCATGGATGGTGACACTTGTGCTCCACGGTCCGGGCGGGTTACGGCCAGGTGGCCTCTCTAGGGGCTCTGTCAAACGAACCTCCTTCTGGTTCATGGTCGTCTGACCAATCAACCGCCTCTCACTAGATACAATAAAAGACAGAGAAACAAACAAAGAAAGAAAAACAAAATTAAAAAAAGAACAGAAAAGAACTGACAGACATACAGAAAGACAGAAATGAACGCAAGAAAGAAAGAACAAAAGAAACGAGACAGACAAAGGGCGAGAAAAGAAAAAAAAAACAACAACAAAAAAACAAACAAACAAACAACAACAATTAAAAAATAAACAAGAGGTTAACGCAATATTGCAGGATATCTACATCGGTTTGAAGCATACGTACACTGCGGGAGCTTATTTCGGTATCTCGGATTTTTGTCAGCTCCGGATTATATGTGAGCGGCGGTACTATCACCCCCGTGACTGCTGCTGACGATACCGTCCGGCGGAAATGACGCGTAGTTGGCGCGTCTTTTCCGTCGGGCGGTATCGTCAGTGGCAGACATGGGGTTAACCAAAAATTACAACTTAATCTACATGGGAGATGGCAGTCGTCTGCGCTCAAGAGACGCCATATTTACTCACTACTGAGGCATCAGCTTATCGTTCCTGACAAGGCCCCGGATGTAGCTTTGCAGCTGCCGCTCCTGTTCCGCAGTCCTTCCAGGCTCAGGTCTCCTACAACACATACCCGCATACAACAGGAGTCACTCCTACATCTGAATCAGGTCAACTCAGACAGAAGGCAGAGCCCCTTTATAGTAAGGACTAAAGGAGCCGTATCGCCCCGGTCACTGCGGCATGCGTCCTTGTAGCAGTTGTTAGCCCCTTCCCCAATGCGCAAAAGTCCATCGGGCCGACGTCGGTCCGATGACCTTTTGCGCACTTGGTCCCTGCCACTGTACGTGCAATTGTTGCTTCTGAAATATTTGTTCATTCAACGACCAAAAGCCAAAACCGTCCAAGAAATGTGGATACAAATCGGTCTCAGCAAGAGGCATAGATCCTCATGTGCCCCCGCAGTTGCGGGGGCTCATGAAGATCTATGGCTCATGCAGTTGGATCGTGTTCCCATTCTTAGGGCAGTGAAGGGGTGAATACCGGATACGCACCTCAAAAAGTGAATGTCAATGAATCATGTCAATGAGGCAAGTTCTTCCGAGCCAGAGGCATAACACATAAACCCACGTACACAACACTAGCATGGCGTTCTCTGATTGATGTGCACCCCTCTTTTTAATGGACACAAGTTTAAATCCGGGTGGGGTCGAATTTTGTTCAAACACTTTCATTTGAGGTGTCCTATTTTTGAACAAACTTTAAAGTTATATTCCCCAGGACTGATCAAGCATCTCAACACAGTCAGAAAAATGTCTGCAACAGATACTGCTGACAGTATGTGGTTGGGTCCTTTGTGTACTATCTTAGAGCTTTATGATGTAAGTACAATGCCAAATGTCGAAATTCATCGTTTGGAGGGTGTATTGTTTTTGTACCCGAGTCGCGGATTTATCGTCTGCATCAGCCTCGTTTTGAATTAATATGCATATTTATGAGCCTACGTCACAAGGCAGAACCCGTCCGACTATCAGTATATCGCAGTACTGCATGTCCCGAGGTCATCGGTGTGGTGTACAGTGTACACACGTGTCAGTGTACACGTGTACTGATGTTCTCCGGCATCCCTTTGACGTAATTTTTCACCAGCAAGTAGAACAGACCTTCCATACTCGCTATGCTGTCAAAATCACAATGCGGGTTCCGCTCGACCTGTTAGTATTTACTTGAGTAACGATGGTGCGTACAGTAGTGCACCGACGGCGTGACCTTTGATCCTTTATCCCTCGGAAACAGGCACCTTGTTCATCATTGAAACAGAACATTAATATTTATACTCGGTACCCACTTTCTGCACTGCAGTCAATTTCACATCTCACACATCGAAGTCTACGTAACTGAAAGCATCATTGGAAACGACAAATGCACCATCGCAGCAGAAGCACTACCTCTCTGAATCGAGTGAATGAGACTGAGCCCGCACAGATAAAAACATGTTACGACCAGCGATGTGCAACTTTGACACACACCGTAGTTTTCATCTCTGCACATGTGATAACTAGCTCGTAACTACATGATAAAACAGGTTTAAAATCCTGCGAAATCAATAAGAGATAAATTCTACTGAAGATCATGAATTCTGAAAATCACTTGCGCTCGCGGAACAATAGGAAGACCGACAAAGACCGTAGATTACGTACTGATTCAGCAGGAAAGCGACAGATTCTGGATGGGCGGTCAAGCCAAGCTCTTGCTTTACGCGTTGCCACATGTCCATATTCCCTTGTCCGATGTCATTTCTACTTAGGGGTATCTTGTCTCTCTTCCTCTTTCTTCTCTTCAATTCCGAGTCTGTCATTGTCGGCGCGAGTCGATGATACTTTCTTTTTTCTTCGCCGGTTCATCTGCCATCTTGTCTCTGATTAGTTATAATTATGCAGATGACCCAAGGTCATACAGAATAGTTATGACGTCAGCTACCATCGCCTATCAGAAGCAATCTTGTTACGTATCCGTCAGAAGATTCCGGTGGGCCTCTTTTCGCTTTGAACGGACGAAAGAAAGCATTTGGTGGGACAATAGGGTGGTTACTGTCTAAGTGGGTATGTATACTGAAAAGATTTTTGCGAACTGAAGCCTTAAAAAAAGATCGGGCGTACCTCTTTAAGGCAGCGGACGTTAGAATCAAAACATCACAGATGACACTGAGCTCTGAGATAAAAAAAATTCCTAATTTTGGAAGATGTCTAGATTCCAGTTCAGGCGACAGATCGACAATGATAGTTCAAGAGAGGTGCCAGAATAGTTGGCGCCTGAGGCGCCAAGCTATTCTGGCACAACCCTTGAACTATCGCGGTCAATCTATTCCTTCTGGTAGTGTCTCTCGGCTGAATGTGATAACACTTTGTGTGCACGCAGCCACTGGTACGTGCTGTGCCGGTGGCTGCATGCCTAAGAAGACTAATAATACGTATTCCTCCCCACCACCGCTGCACCTTTAATTTCTAGAAGAGCTGAGAGGAAGGCGAAGATTACCTCTCCCAAGTCAGAGGAGATCTCGGCCCTACATTGTTGGGGAAGGCTTTGTAGTCTTGGGCGACTCCCTGCCAGAACTTGGCTTCAGGAAGGAGGCCGTGGTTGCGTCCGTCTGGGCGCGTGAAGACCCTCTGCCAGTCCTGGGGGCCAGGCTTGCTTGGGTTCGTACTCGGGTGCAGCTTGCATTCTCCCCTGGGCGGGTGCTATGATATAAAACGTTTGCTCTGCTTTAAATTTTTTTAACCCACTAATGTTCTGATCATCCCAAGCTTTTCTGAGGAATCAGTACGCACATTGTCTTTTTGTAATTTTTTTTTAAATCTTTGTAAATTCAACATCAACATCAAAGTCTCATGAGGACCTATGCTTTTTGCAGTTGGGTGGTGTTCAATTTTTCGGCGGCAAAGTGGTTCACATTAAGCGGATTCAGCCATTCTGCTCAAGCTACATCTAACCCCTTTACTGCCGAGGAAAAGTAAACACAATCCAAATGCAAGAGACATAGATCCTAGTCATGAGCCCCCGCGACTGCGGGGGCTTACGAGGATATATGCTTCTTGCTGAGACCAATTTGTATCTACATTTCTTCGACAGTTTTGGCTTTCGTCGTTGAATGAACACAAATTTCAGAAACAAAAATGTACGTACATTGGCACAATGTAAATGCACACGTTTCTTTTAATGCACACCATTTTTGTGACACTAGAAACGTGAAAAAGTTGTGTGTGTGCCTACGTGTCGAGTAAAGCATTTTGAGAAGTGCCTAATTTCTTAGAAATTATCCCCTCACCTGTCTAGAAATAGTGCACACGATCTAACTACAAGAGATATAGATCTAAGCCTCTTGCTGAAATCACATTTAACCCCCTAACTAACTAGAAATAGTGCACACGATCTAACTATAAGAGACATAGAACCTCATGAGGATCTAAGCTTCTTGCTGAAATCACATTGAACCCTCTCACTAGAGATAGTGTAAACGATCTAACTACAAGAGAGGGCTCATGAAAATCTATGCCTTTCACTGAAACCACACTGGACGTCTGGGCCTGTTTGAAGCTCAATTGACGAACTTTTAGCGACATAATCTGCACCCACTGGCAGCGAAGGGCACTGACTGACCTTCATAGCTTTTAGTAAGGGGAGGCCAGAGCCGAATGCCCTGTGCGTTTCTGACGTCCACCGATAGGGGTCTGCGAATCTCTCCAGCCGCTCTCCATCCAGCGAACCGTGCCTCGTGCGCCACACCCGAGAGCCGTCCATCTGCTGTTCTGCCACGGGCGGAGCACGGACGGGTTTAGGGTCCAGCCAGGTGTGGGCATTGCGGTCAACGTCTATGTGCCTGGACAGGTGATGAACCGTAGTGCAGTAGTAGGGGAGCTGGTACTCTACAGTAGTAGGGTTGTTGATACTTTGTTACCGGTATCAGGCCACTTTATAAATTTCAAATACAAGCGATCGAAATTTTCGAAACCTCATTAGCTGAGCTGACCTTTCGCACCATGTGAATGTCCTGTGTGGGTTTTTTGTTGTTGTTGTTGTTGGTTTGGTTTTTTTTTTTTTTTTTTTGTTTTTGTTTTTTTTGCTGCTCCAAGTTTCGCTTGTCGACCTCAGAGGCCTTCCTCTCACGGCCCATCAACCCCAGGCCCCATCTGGCCCGCCAGTAGTTCCAGCCAGACTCTCGGCCCTGCTGCTATATATGTCGGGTAGTAGGGCACTCCCTCTGGAGGAAACTCCGCACTGCTTCGGTGGTGTTGAGTGTGGCCTTCAGGTGACCACACACACTATTCCCCCTATTTACGACATTGTTTGCTAGTCGCGGAGTCGACGAGTGGGAGCTCCCCCCAGAGGTGGCGAGTCAACCACTACGTCCTTCCAAGTACAGCAGCAGGATCTTGCCGAAGACAACCGCGCCCCCTAGGGCTCCTGGAGGACTGGGCTGAGGTCACCATGAGACGGAGACTTGATGGATCAGAGACTTGGAACAGCATTTTGCATGATGATGATGATGAGGATGATGCCATGGTGGTTCATATGGTTGGGGACTACGTGACAGGACCGCATTCCACGCTTCCTGTCATAAATATCCTGGTGTTCAGGCCAGGCCCGGGAACTGCGGACACCCGGCTGCGGTGCCAGCCGTGTAATCATTCACACCTTGCGATGCGTCATAACCCGGGTAGTCCCCAAACACGTAAAGTGGGTGAGTCTCGGCTGCGTGGCATCAGGCCTTCCCATTGAGTCCATAGCACACCGGCTCTGGTTAGGAGCCGACCCAGCTAGGAAAAATCCCGCTCAGTCGACTCGGATGGGATTCGAACCCAGATTTTGCGGCCGCCAGTCCGTCGCGCTAATCACTGCGATACGGAGGCCGGTGAATGAATATCCCGTGTTTGTCTTATATTGCGTTTGACTTAAGAGTGAATACGTGTGTGTCACGAGAGCGTGTGTGTTTGTTCATTTCGGCGGTGCTTTGAGCTGATTCGCAGAACTGGGTAACACGCCTTTTTTAAATAACCGGTATATTATTATTATTATTATTATTATTATTATTATTATTATTATTATTATTATTATTATTATATTTGCTGGGGTGCTCTGCACTATGAATGCAAAAGGGCAGTAAGCCCATTTAGTGGAAAGCGAGATTTTCATGGTAATACAATGAAAATCTCGCTTTTCCTCAAAATGGACTTTCTTTGTTTTGACTTCGTGAGGGCAGTGCTCAGGTGGTAGAGTGCTAGACTTGGACTATCGTCTGAAAGGTCGCAGGTGCAAACCTAGCATGGGTCAAGATATTTCAGACTCCTTTCCGCAACGCCCCGTCTTTGAAACCACTTTAGCGGTGACAGAAGACGATAAACCCTATAAGTTTCAATGATGGTCTTTAATGACAGGTGATCACTGACAAGGATGATCGCTCAAAACAGTGTCTGACGTAGTAATGTAAATCGCTGCTGTAACCGTGCCTGCATAAAATTTTAACCCATTCAGCCCTGACGCACTACAGCAGGAGATAGGTCGACCATGATAATTCAAGGAAATTGCCAGATTAGCTTGGTCGATCCATCTCCTGCACCAGGCGCATAGTCGTTAGATGACGCCTACAAAATTTGTGAAATACGTGCGTCTGGCTGAATGAGTTAATGTGAGTACGAACTGTAAACCCTTCATGGCCATCAGCTAGAAACTACCTGATATCACTGCATATTCACTGCCCGCTGAGACCCTTAGAATTGAATGAGGTCAGCAAGAGGTATAGATCCTCATGAGCCCCCGCAACTTGCGGGAAGCTCATACGGATCTATGCCTCTTGCATTCGGTCCTTGGTCGCTTTGTCCTGGCTGTCAAGGGGTTAAAATAGCACACTTAGTGGTCTTTGAACTTACTGGTAGAGGTTGTAGCTCGGATCATACGTGCGTGGCCCCCATCTTCGTTTTTCCAGATCCCTCTGGCCAGGGCGCATTTCTCTGATCAGGGAAGACATCGTTCGGCACTAGATGCGAGACCTAATCAATCAATCAATCATCAATCAATCAATCAATCAATCAATCAATCAATCAATCAATCAATCAATCAATCAATCAATCAAAACCCCAATGACAATCCTTGCATGCACCCAGCCAACACTTAAGCAAGCAAGAAAGCACGCAACTGGTATTCTGGACTGGACTAATTTATCTTCTTACCACGACTGCTGACAAAATAAAATGTCCGCCTCGTGTGCCCTCCCCACAGTGCTTTTTCCTGTTCAGGAGTCTTCCGAGGGAGCCTCTCCTGCCTCGCCGAAAACATGAAGCCAAGTGATCATCAGGCCACGAATCCTGTGACGTGTACATTAGTTCCAAATAACGACGTCAGAGTCAGCATGACGAATAATATTAATAACATATATAAAAAAAAAAAAAAAAAGTTCTTTGCTGTTTAATCACAGACAGGCCCGTCTCTGTCAAGCAGAGAAAATAAATCTGCCCTTCGAAGGCAAAAGGCAGTAAGACCATTCTTGTGAAAAGCGAGATGTTCGTTTTAAAAAAGTGAAAATCTTGCTTTTAAAAAAAACGGACTTCGATCGTATGCCTGTACATGGCCTAAGTCTTTCTTCTATTCTTGTGAAAATTTCATTTTACATTTAGAATAATGGAAATCTTACTTTTCACAAAAATGATATTAGAAACAAAGAAATGAAACAGGCTTCCGAAGAGTGTTTTTTTATCGATTGGGTTGTTGTTTTTTAATCTTACCTATTATTAGCATTGTACGATTAAAGTTTCGGTTTCAGTGAAAAGTTGCATTCGCTGTGCAACAAATACGGATCATTTGAATGAAAGCACAACAACCTCGACGTACACATTGTCCAAAGATTTTAATTATAAAAGACCAACACCCTTCTCGTGTTCATCCTGTCGTCCATCCATCCATCCGCTCGTCCGTCCATCCGTTCATCAAGTCATTCTTTCTTCCATGTCCCGTCCGTCCGTCCATCCAATCATTCTTGCTTTCATGTCCCGTCCGTCCATCCAATCATCCTTTCTGTCATGTCCCGTCCGTCCGTCCTTTTAATCATCCAGCCATTCTTTCTTTCATGTCCCGTCCGTCCGTCCATCTAATCATTCTTTCTTTCATGTCTCGTCCACCCGTCCGTCCATCCAATCATCCAGTCATTCTTTCTTTTATGTCCGTCCGTCCGTCCGTCCATCTAATCATCCAGTCATTCTTTCTTTCATTTAACCCGCTCAGTGACAGTCGACGAGGATTGTGTTCCTGCATTCTTCGTTAATTCAACACCGAAATGTCCAAGGAATATGGATTCAAAGTGGTGTCAGCAAGGGACATAGATCCTCATGAGCCTCCGCGACCGCGGATAGGTGTTCAGATTTTCTCTTCGCTGAACGGGTTAACCCTTGTAACACTCGCTTTCAACAGACGAAAGGTTTCTTGTGCCTGTTCTTCTCCGTAGAACCGTATCTTTTCCTCACTGGACAGATTATTCTGCAGCAATAGATGGAGGATCTCTTGTGCCTCTCCTGCTCAGTAGGTGGAAAAATCCCTGGTGCCCCATTACGCTGAGCCGGAGTACAAAGGACATCCGCTCAGTCTGTCATAGTTTTCTCATCTGACGCCTTATATAGGTGAAATGTGGTGTTCGCTCACTGCACAGGCTGGCCTCGCTCTTGTAGTACGGGCACCGTCACGCTGTACTAATGGGGCATCCGATCGGTCGTCCTTCTTCACGGACACATTAATTTAAGGCACCTTGCATAAATAGCTGCGAAAGCGTCGTGTAGCGTTGCCGCCGGCAACGCTACACGACGCTTCTGCGGCTATTGATGCAGGGCACCTTGAATGAGGTAATACTTCTCTCCTTTGCTTTCTTGCTTGGGTGCGTGTCTGTGTGGTTGATATTTGCGAAAAACGAACTGAGGAAAAATTAACACATGGATTCATGTATACACTTTTCTTTATTGACATACATAAGACACAGCTTCTATTCCTCACCATCACGTAAGTGCTTTTCTGTAACTGGTCATAGTGTCCAGCACGTCGCGGTCAACAATCAAAAAAAAAAAAAAAAAAAAAAGACGGAAAATACACTTAAAAAGTCTGTCGTTTCTGTAAAACGAGGCACACAAAGAGTCTATAGAGAGATACGCACAAAAGTTTCATGTATGAAATTACTGTAGGCCTCCTGCCTATTACTGTATGTATGGGTGAATGTGAGGAAAATTAAAATGACTGAAAGCAATCGATGCTCCATAATTCATGGTCAGCAAGAAACATTCTTTTGAAAATTTATACCTCTTGAAGATGGAACGGTCCGATTGAATGACTGTTCTGTTTGAACCGAAAAGTTGAAATTCAGCTTTCTGGGATTTTGAGAAAAGCTGAGCAAAGACATAGATAACATGTTGTATGTGTACACGAGCTTAATCAGTGTCCAGGACTGACCACATTCACCCATGTATAAGTTATAGTTTTTTTTTTTCAGTATGTATACTGACGAGCAAAAGAAATGCGACATTTTCGGAACCATCGGAAACACTTTAGTGTTTCCGATGGTACCGAAAATGTCGCATTTCTTTTTCTCGTCAGTATATATGGCTAACCTTACTGCCAAAGTTAGACTTGAATGGGCTTTCCAGACCGGTCGTTGATCTTACACGATTCGTCGCTAGATTCTAACCAAATGCAGTAACACGGATTAATACACTGCTGAGTCTCGCACGCGCAGAGGGAACAAGAAGACTAAAATTGGCCCACATACAATGGCTTGTCCCAGTTCACTCTGTCGGAGAGTTTATATCCGCGAGGCGGGACGCGCAAGTTAAAGGGATTGTAAGGATGAAACACGGTGGTAGATGTTGACAGTGGGCCCTGGTGCGCAAACTCAGACTGCTTGTACTCCGTGGCCGGCATGCGCCTGTTTTAGAAACAAACAAGAAGAGATAACAAAGCGAATAGAAGTTTGTGGAAATTACTAAACTGATTTGCCTGAGGAAATAGTGGACACGATCCAACAGCATGAGCCGGGCATAGATCCTCGTGAGCCCCTGCAGTTGCGGGGGCTCATGAGGATCTATGACTCTTGCTGACCCCACCAGGGAATTCTGCGAGTCCCTGACATCATTTTGTAACTATGTTTCGTGGACGGGTGGGGTTCTCTGGCGTTGAATCCCCCCACCTCCCTCCCCCCCCCCCCCCCCCACGTTACATTTTCATTAGGGGACTGGGCCAGGCCGCATTCCGCCCCCCCCCCCTCCCCTCCCCCTTCCCCGGTTCCTATGCGATTGGGCTGGTAACTTCACTCAATGGTTTCCGACAAGTCTCTACCATTTAATCATCAGTGTTGATTGTCTTCTTCGTCTGTTACCAGCCATCAAACGAACCGAACAAAAAGCATGTAATTAAGCAAGCAAGGAAGCAGGCAAACTAACCAACCAAACAATCAATCATCCAAACAACTCCGAAAAAACCAGCCAACTAAAACAAACCAAAACAAACAAACAAACAATCCCAAAGCCAACGCGCAGAGGCCATCGGGCCGACGTCGGCCCTATGACCTTTTGCGCATTGGAAACCAAACCAGCAAACAAACAAAGACTGACCTGTGGACAGTGTGAGTCCAGCTCTTCATACAAGCAGGGTTGCGGCTTGCCGGTTTCTCCAAATGTTCGTAAACACGTACCTCCGATGCTTCGAACGTGCCGTGACCAAGCATAGGCTTGACACTGGTACACACACACACACACACACACACACACACACACACACACACACACACACACACACACACACACACACACACACACACACACACACACACACACACACACACACACAGGTAGGATAAATATAAGTTGCTGGTTGTAGGAGTTTACTACACGGACACTTGTAGGCCTGAGGGAGGTCAAAGGAACCATTGTGCCCCGAAGGCCGAAGGCCTGAGGGGTATAATGGTTCCTTTGACCTCCCGAAGGCCTACAGGGGTCCGTGCAGCAAACCCCTGCTACCAATAACGTATTTGTCTTCATTCTTCCACTAATTTCGTAAAAGAAATCAAGGAGACATCTTCCGACCTGGTTCACATTTATACATAATAGATTTATGACGTAATTTAAAATATTTCATGACGTTGCCGTCTCCAGTACTGAGTGTACTTGTTGTTTCGAACAACACTAAGTAACGTTTTACTTTAGAACGTTTTGGAGATCTTTTATAGAACAAAACTCACATTCAAGATGCATCACAAAGAATGCTACAAGAAGTCCGCCATTTGTCGCTACAAGGGTTTTTGTATCACGGTCACATGGTACGTTTTGCGCTAAGGAGGTTGGTCGTGTGACGTAGGGATGAGAACAATAGCTTTTCTTAAACCCTTTACATCCTGAGGCTGACATTTTAAAATTTGCTTATTGTACTATGAAGGTTACATTACAGATTAGAAAATAGATCAACCATTTTAGTTGAAGGGTGGTGCAAGAATAGCCTGGCGTCTCAGACGCCAAGCTATTTTGGCACCACCCTTGAACTATCATAGTCAATTTTATTTCAAGCAAAGGTGTATCAGGATGACTAAAAGGGCTAATTGTCAAACATCACAAGAAGCGGTTTGTAGAGGACGGAGTCCAACGGCCGGCTGAGGTATCATCCGTTTGAGCAAAGTTTGCCTCGTGTTTTTATTGCAAACAACTTTTGAACGTAGAGGATTTCAAGACTGAGAACTTTGAGAAGAAACGACGATCACCAATCCTCTTCCCAGTCTATTTTAATTTTTATTTGATCCGTTTGGCTTGGCTGTTTTTAGCGCTGACCATCCGTTACTCGGCATGCGCATCTGATCCCAAAATGAACTCTTAACAAAATTATTTAGCGGCAGAGTACGTGATACTTGAAAGGTTTATCAGTAGACCAAACAGTTAATGAGCTAAGCGGTCAAAGGTCACGCAAGCGAAAACGAGGTATTGTTCCTTTTAAAATGCAACATCTCGTTTGGATTCGTGACGTCAGCAGCCCAAAATAGCGTCAACAGTATCAAAAGGGCTCGCTTTCGGATTGTGATTCATAAATTCAAAGTGAGGCTTGTTCCTAATGCGCAAAAGGCCATCTTGCCGACCTTGGCCCCCGCACAGCTGTGCACGGGTCAACGGCGGCCGACGTCGGTTCGATGGCCTTTGCGCACAGTGATTGTGCCCTTCGCCCCATGAATATTCCAAAGCCGAATAGCAAATGGAACACGGGTAATAAAGCAAGGATAAAGAGATACACCACTCACTACTGAGGCATCAGTTTGTCGTTTTTGACGAGATCACGGATGTGTTTGGCAAGTCTCTGTTTCTCCCATGGCGTCCGGTCTCCTCGATCCTCCCTAGTTCACAGGCATCAGACATACGTGAGACGACAAGAAGAGGCGCAAATTAATTATATGCCAGGAAAGGTACTGTCTTTGAATGTGCATATACAATTTATATCCCAGCTTTCACCACCCACCTTCAATTAGTGTTTTTTTTTTTTTTTTAAATGTCCAATATCTAGTAAAAGTTAACAACTATTAGCTTTATTGAACAACTTTGAACAACAACAACAACAACAAAAACAGCTACAATCCAGTTGTTGGGCTCCATCTTTGACGAGCGAAGATTTCTGATAACCGGCTATAATTCCTGGCGACACTTTGGAGCCAAGGGAGTCAAACCTCGACATGCCCATTGAGCAAAAGGTCATCGGTCAGTCGTCAGCCGCTGTTGGCCCGCGCACAGTCGTGCGCGGGCCAACAGCGGCTGACGACTCCCCGATGACCTTGTGCCCACTGGGTCAGCGATCGCGAGTGAGTGCCGCGGTAGTGAATTCATCTGCAGCTGCTTGCGTTGCGTTTTCCTCCTCAGTGAAGGTGCTCATACAAACCTGATCCACGTCTGCGGCACAACGGGCCCCGCGTTGTTCGGGAATATTTTATGGTCGGCCCCTACCCCACGCCACACCTTGGCTTCAGGCAGGAGTCCGTGGTAGGGCGACTTGTTGTAGGTGAAGACCTTCTGCCAGTCCTGAGGGCCAGGTTCGAAACCCATGGGTTTCCTCCGGATCGTCTGCGCGGACGGGTGAAGGCGAGGTTCGTCCTTTCGAGGCGGCTGCAATCGACAGGCTCAAATATGATGGCAAAGATGGGGCAGCCGGCCTTCCCACAGAAAACAAAGGATAGTAAGTCCAACATATTCATGTTGGACTTACTGTGTTTTGCCTTCAAAGGGCAGTTGCTGAGTTTAGTTACTCACCGTGCTAAATACTGTAAGTGTTGTCACCAGTCTGCTTGTAAATTAACCCTTTGGTTGCCGGTAGCGGGTTTTGTTGCGATGATTCCTGAAGAAATCATCGCGACAAAAACCGCTACCGACAACCAAAGGATTAATTAATTGTCCCACTACGGCATTTCAAGCAGTTGGTGTTTATTTAGTTTTGTGCTTAAAGGCCCACTACCGCTGCGACTGTTAAAAGATACACTTATGTAACAGATGGTTACGACTAAACACTAAACATAGATCTAGTTATGGTTCATTTAGACACAAAAGAATCCAGTCAGCACACGTCGTCTTTATATCAAATAACCTGACAATCACTCCACACCGTTCTAGATATACAACGCTATCAGCACGAGAAACAGCTAAAAAATAGATTGACACGCTAACGGCTGCGCAGAATAAAGAAGTGCGATTACGCGTGTGTTTTTGTTACGTGTCCCAACTGCTGTTAAAGTTCATTAAGTGGGTCGACAAGGCATAATACACACAAATGGTGTTGACATGTGTCTTCAAATTTACGCGTAATGGTACTTTAACAAGTTTCTAGATACTTAGCTAATTGTGGTAACTTTCTTAATTTCTCAAGGTAGATAGATGTCTTTTCAGAGCATTGCGTGTAGTGAGTGTTTCATGTTCAACATAGTCATTGTTGAATTTGTTTTGTTTTCCCTGGTTTTGTTTGTTTAATCTCTAATGTGGTAGAAAAGATCTTGATCCCCTCCCCCCACCCCCTCCCCCCACCCAACCCCCCCCCCCCCACCCCCTCCCCCGAGTATTCCCACCGAAAAAGATCCAGAAATATTGCCTAGCTGAAGTGGTTCCAGTGCGTAAATGGCCTTCGGGTCGGGCTAACGTCGGCCGCTGCTGGCTAGCTCAAGCCGTGCGCGGGCCAACTGGCGGCCGACGTCGACCAGATGGCCATTTGCACAGTTTAAACCTCGACTAATCATCATCAGTCAATAACCTGTTCAGTGCCGAGAAAATCTGAACACCGCCCAACTGCAAGAGGCATAGATCCCCATGAGCCCCCGCAGTTGCGGGGCCTCATTAGGATCCTTGACTCTTGTTGACACTACTTCGAATCCATGTTCCTGGACAGGAAAAAAACTAATTGTACAAAACAAAAACTAATTGTACAAAAATAACTAATTTACAAAAACGCAATTTACAAAAAGTATTAAAAAAAATTATTAAAAAAACGCACTCTATAAACAATCTATAAAGTCACCATTCAAAAATGCTACGCTCATACTCGCACTCATGCACGCGCGCGCGCACACACACACACACACACACACACACACACACACACACACACACACTACTTCTAATAGAGATAGAGATGACTTCAACATGACAGGTCTGTGACAAAAATCATTGGTAGCAGACAGAAAAAATATGAGTATGGCTTGCCTGAATGCCTCTCTCGAATCCACGTATCTCAGTTCGCGTGGGAGGTCATTCCAAACAACTGAATAACCTCTCATCGAAGGACTTTGTTTTGACAGTCTGCATCAGCTGGCACTGAACGGGTTAACACATTTGAGAAGTGTTGCTGGATTCAGATAAAGGGCATTATGCCGAGTATCCGGATGCGCCAAGCCTCGAATGAGTTAACCGCGAATTTGATCGACTTATGTCATTTTCGTCAACATTCATTTCAACAGACAACTTTACCCCCAGCATCTTTGGTTCCAGAATGGGCAGGCCGATGGTCTCAGATCGCATTTCCGAGGTCCACTGTAAGTGGTTAGCGAACTTCTCCACGAGGTCCGCGTCCATCTTGCCTCCTCGCATTGTGACGTACACTTTAGAGCCATCAGCTCTCTCCTCCACGCTGACAGGCGGGATGGTGGATTGTTTGGGGTCAAACCATTGCGAAGGGTTACCGGGTTCAACGTGTCTGCATAAAAAGAGGGACTCGCTGCACGTTTCAACTGTATTGTTTTACGTGAAATTACTTTCAAAAACACTTTCGCATTCTTTTATATTTCTTCTACTTTAGTATTAAAGACAGATTGCAAGAAATGTTTGTGAGTCCTGCAGTAAAAGTGTTTTTTTGTTCGTTTTTTCGGTGAAAATTATTATTTTCTTAAGTGTCGATTAGCGACTGGCATCAAATAAGTGCTGGTGGGGGTATTGGGGGAGAGAGGGGGGGGGGGGGGAGTGTGTGGTGTGTGTGTGTATGGGGTGGGTGGGTGGGGGTGGGTGGGGGTGGGTGGGGGGGGGGATCCAGGGGTTCCAGTCTTTGAAGAAACAAGAAAGGCAAAGCCATTATGGATCACGCGTATGACCGATTTACATGTTTTGTGTGACCTTTGTGACAAGGGCTGGCTTCTGCAGCAGCAAAATCCGTGTTTTCTGAAAATGTAAGCATTTTTCACACATCTGTCAACCCCCCGTGACCCTTGACCTTTGTGGTGAGTCGACTAAATTAGTATGCATAGGAAGGTCTTATCATCAGCTATCTTTGTACCAAATTTGGCTGAAAAATTTGCAAAAATGTTGGTAATATCTACAATTTTATTAAAAAATCGGCATTTTACACACATTTGCCAGCCTCTTGTGACCCTTGACCTTTCCAAGGGGTCATCAAATTTAGTATGCATAGATAGGTCTTACCATCAGGTATCTCTGTACCAAAATTGGGTTTGAAGTTGTGAATATTATTTGAGAAAAAAAAAATCTTTTGTCAAAATGTGGCTATTTAATAATAATAATAATAATAATTACGGTATTTATAATGCGCTTATCTTATAGTAATTATAACTCTAAGCGCGCACTCACAACTCACACACGCATGCGCACGCTTTAGACAATGACTCACTTAACACAAATAGTGAAAATACATTACGACGGTCAGCTTGGGGTGGGGAGTGTGGTGATATAGTGCTAGAACTGTTGAAAGAGGTGAGTTTTGAGGGCGGACTGGAAGGAGGAGAGGGAGTGTTTCTGACGGAGAGAGAGTGGGAGAGTGTTCCAGGTGGATGGACCGTATACTGAGAAGGAGCGGGGGCCGAAAGTGCTGAGTTTGGTGCGGGCGATGAGGAGGCGGAGAGGGTCGGAGGCGGAGCGGAGGGAGCGGGGAGGAGTGTAGGGGTGAAGTAAGTTGGAGAGATAGGCAGGAGCGTAGTTGTTCAGGGATTTGTAGCAGAGAGACAGAATCTTGTATTGGATGCGTTGGGGGATGGGGAGCCAGTGAAAGAGTTTGAGCAGGGGAGTGATTTGGTCGGATTTTTTCTTTCTCAGGACGAGGCGGGCAGCATTGTTCTGGACGCGCTGGAGAGTGAGAGTGGTGGAGTGAGGAAGGCGGGAAAGGAGAGAGTTGCAGTAGTCGATGCGAGATAAGATGAAAGAGACAGCGAGTTTGGTGGCAGCTTTGGTAGTGAGGTATTTTCTGATCTGACTGATGCGGCGGAGGTGGAAATAACATGCCTGGGCCGTGGCGGAGACGAAGCTGGTCATGGAAAGAGAGGAATCGAGGATAACGCCAAGGTTCTTGACCGAGTCACAGAGAGAGAGAGAGAGATGGGGGTGCTGTCGAGTTGAAGGTGGAGAGAGGGAGGGAGCTGGGAAATTTTCTGGCGAGTGCCTACCAGCATGGCTTCCGTTTTGTCGTCGTTCAGTTTCAGCTTGTTTGCTGTCATCCAGTTTTTCACGTCTTCATAGCAGTCAGCTGTGCGAGTCAGTAGTGTCTGAGTGTTGTCGTGTTTGTCTTTGTCTAGTAGTTGTGAGTCGTCAGCGTAGAGGTGGTGGTGTATGTGGTGAGACTGGATGATGTTGGACAGGGGGGAGGTGTAGAGTGTGAAAAGGACCGTGCCCGGGACGGACCCCTGTGGAACGCCGCAGGAGATCGTGACTGGGTTGGAGAAGACGCCGTCGATGGTGACGGACTGCTGTCTGTCGGAGAGGTAAGAGAGAAACCAGGAGTGAGCAGTGTCAGTGATGCCAAAGGAGTGGTGAAGGCGGTGAAGGAGGATAGAGTGGTCTATGGTGTCGAAGGAGACAGAGAGATCGAGTAGCGTAAGAAGGGAGATGTTGCCCGAGTCAGTGGAGAGAAGCAGGTCGTTAAGGATATGTAGAAGGGCTGTTTCAGTGCTGTGATGTTTGCGATAGGCAGACTGGAAGGGACTGAGGAGGTTGTTGTCGGCGAGGTGGAGGTTGATTTGGTTGAGGACAACCTTCTCAAGAAGCTTGGACAGGAAAGAGAGATTGGAGACTGGGCGGTAGTTCTTGAGTTCGTTTGGGTCGAGGTTGTGTTTTTTGAGGAGAGGATTGATTGATTGATTGTACATTGCTTAACGTCCCGACAGCAACAAGGCTTTCTCAGGACGTGCCTGCACTGCTTGTGAAAAAAAAAAAACCAACAGAACATTGAATGTATGTCGCCAGCCGGTCAAATACATTAAATAAACCTAACACATGGGGCCTAAATAAAGCTGAGACCATTTAGCAACACACATCCAATATCAAGAGCTACAGGCAGTGCAGACAGTAGGGAGAGTTTTAAAAAGCCAAATACAGGTGAGTGGACAAAGGGTAGACAGAAACACATGCCCCAGAATAGAGAGAAAACCCACCCTGTGGGGCTGACCAGGGTGACCCTGGGAACTAAAAAATACCTAACCCCACCCAAGTCCCCCAGGGCAGACCCGGGTGGGGTTTTTGAGGAGAGGACGGACGATGGCGGACTTGAAGATATCGGGGATGGAGCCATTTTCTAGAGATGTGTTGATGATGTCGATAATGAAGGGCAAAAGTTTTGGGAGGCCGTCCCGGTAGAGGGAAGCTGGGAGGGGGTCTAGTTCGCAGGTTTTGAAAGGCATGGACTTTATGGTCTTGAGGACTTCATCCTGAGAGACGGGGCGGAAGGACGAGAGGGGAGTGCCGGAAAAGGGGGGGGGGGGGTCAGGAAGGCAAGGCGGAGAAGGCAGAGTGTCGAGTGTGTTGCGCAGAGTTTGGATTTTGTCGGAGAAATAGGAGGAAAAAGCGGACGGAAGTTCTTCTTTGCTATGTGTGTTGGGAAGAGGAGAGTCTTTAGAAGTGCCTAGGAGTGTGTTCATGGTAGCGTAGAGGGTTTTGGAAGAAGTGGATTCCAGGATTTTGTTTTGAAGGTGTTTGCGTTTGGAGTCGGAGATCATTCTGCAGACTTTGGATCTGGTGGTTTGGAAGATCTCTCTGTGAACGGTGAGGTCAGATGAGCGCCAGCATCATTCCGCTTGTCGACGCTCGCGCTTGGCCTCAGCTATGTCGTCAGTGAGCCAGGGGGAGGGGAGTCGGTTGGGTATGGCACAGGTGGTGACAGGGGCATGGGTGTCTAGAAGTTTTCGAAGGGAGGAATCGAAATGGGATGCAAGATCGGGAGAGGAGGCGGGGTCCAAGAGAAGGTCGACAGCTTCGTCGAAGAAGTTCTCTCGGTTGACAGATTTTAGTTTGCGACGAGAGACAAAGAGCTTGGGTTTTTTCGGGGGAGGTAGGTTGAGGGCGACGAGAATAGCGAGGTGGTCGGAGGGAAGCACAGAAGAGGTGTCAGAGTTGAGGAAGTGTTGATCGGAGGTGCGGGTGATGATCCAGTCGAGGGTGTGGCCGAATCGGTGGGTGGGTTTAGTGATGTGTTGTGTAAGATTATGGTTTGAAAGTGACGTGCAAAGGCGTTTTGTCACATATTTCCTGAGCTCTCGTGACCCTTGACCTTTCTGAGGGATCAACCAAATTAGTGTGCATAGAAAGGTCTTCCCATCAGGTATCTCTGTAGCAAGTTTGAGTTTAAAGTTGTGAATAGTATTTGAGAAGAAACATCTTTTGTCAAAATATGGCTATTTCGGACCTATTTCCTGAGCTCTTCGTGACCCATGACCTTTCCGAGAGGTAATCCAAATTAGTATGCATAGATAGGTCTTACCATCACGTATCTCTGTACCAAATGTGGGTTTGAAGTTGTGAATAGTATTTGAGAAAAAGACATCTTTTGTCAAAATATGGCTATTTCGGACCTATTTCCTGAGCTCTTGTGACCCTTGACCTTTCCGAGGGATCAACCAAATTAGTATGCATAGAAAGGTCTTACCATGAGGTATCTTTGTACCAAGTTTGGGTTTGAAGTTGTGAATAGTATTCGAGAAAAAATAAATGATGTCAAAATATAGCCAGTTTTTTAAAACCTATTTCCTGATCCCCTGTGACCTTGACCTTTGTGAGAGGTCACTCAAACTGGTATGTTAAGAAAGGTCTTGCCACAAGTATCCTTGGGCCAAGTTTGAAGAATCTGGCTTGAATAGTCTCCGAGAAAATGCCTACGTTCAAGTTTACCACGGCGGACGGACAACCACTGGCCCAAAACATACTCACTTTTGCTTCGCAGGTGAGCCAAAAATGACGAAAAGAAAACAACCAGAGGAAAATAAAAGAAAGGAAGTAAACAACGAAAAAGCTTCAAAATTTCAGATACAGCGGCCAATGGTGTCCTCTCTCTCTCACCACCCTCCCTCCCCCCCCCCCCCCCCCGCCCTCTCCCCTTTACCTGGATGCTCCAAGTTCGGTCAAATGTTCCAAGCACAAAGTTAACCCTTTGATTGTTCATGGTGCTTTTTGTTGAGATGATTTCTACTCTCTCGACAGGCAACTGATCAACCACTGCAACAACCCAGTACGCAAAAGCCACAGGGCCGAAGTCGACCGTAGTGGGCCCGTGCCACAAGAGTGCGCGGGCCCACTGCGGCTGACTTCGGCCCGATAGCCTTTTGCCTACTGGGAACACAACCAACAATATCAAAATAAAACACGCGCTGAGCTGATCATGTCATACCTGTAGAGCCAGTATTTAGGATCGTAAGTGCGTTTTCCCCATCTCCGCCTCTCCAGCTCCCGGGCACCGGGACGCATTTGACCGACTATGGACATCTTGTAGAGCTACTGCAGAGATCCTGATAAAAATTTAGTCATGAATAGATGGATACATTGATGAACGGACGTCAATCAATCAATCAATCAATCAATCAATCAATCAATCAATCAGCCAGCGACCAAGCAGCAAACACAGTCAAATAAACGATCAAAGAAGTTGGTCAACAAACAGACGAACAAGCAAGCAAACGCGCTAACAAGCAACTAGATCATCCAACCATCTATTCCACACTCGCGTGTTCAACCTGTGCATTCATCCTCTGACTGCAGCAACAGGCCAGGCAACCAGACAGGAAACGTATATGATTATCTGTGCAGCGCCTAACATGCTGTGAAAAGCCACAGGCTTTTATCACAAGATTCCCGTACCTTTTGCGAGAGTACTCCCCATATGGACACCCATTCAGTCGAGGCGGGGCCAACCACAAGTACACATCTATTCAAATGAGATGCTAAGTATCTCATTTGAATAGAATGTCATGTGGTCTGTCTGGGGAAGATTTGAAATTAAGTTTACCAAGGTTTCTCAAAAACCGACACCGAGGAAAGAACCTGCATTTCACATCATTTTCGCATCAACTGCAAAAGAGAAAAACTTTTTATCGAGCAAGTAGCCCACACGTCTATTGTCCCAGTGTATAGTATGTGATACAGCGGGCCGTAGTTGGCCCGCGCACAGTCGTGCGCGGGTCAACGGCGGCCGACGTCGGCTCGAAAAAACATTTACGCGTTGGGACATTCTTACCGTCCACGAATGACGACAAGTAAAACCTAGCGTCCAGCATCCAGTGGAAGCCTGTTTCCCGACAGCCGGTCTCCAAGCCTTCCCTGCCTCGCCGGAAACAAGCAGCCGAGTGACAACACACACCACGTGACTACATTATGACGTCAGCACTCGATAAACGTCATACGGTTATCGTCACAACACGTATTAAGTCGATCGAAGTTGATAAGAATGTTCCTTCTTCCGCCGCGGGCGAGCTAACACCGCCGCAGTGGGTGACCCGCGGGAGCGCAGGAATTTGGTGTTTGACAGCACTTTTGACACTATATATTATGTCTTTCATTCTTTCAGTTCCATGTTATATTTTCTTCCTTTGTAACTTGTGACTGATCTCCATGTTCACAAGTATATTTCAATCGTACAAATCATTTTACAAATAAACACCTTGCCAAATATGAATTATTTTATTATCAACGCGTGAAAAGGTGAACCTACACGTATTATTTTTGTCATTTTATACCACAAACGAAAAAAATGAATGCATCTTTAGTCACCCAGTCTAGTAAGTCAGTTATAGTAAGTCTAGCAGGTCAGTTTTTGTAAAATGGACTAAAGTTAAATACCACATGTATAAAACAACAAGCAATGTACACAATATTTCATTAAAACGCGCCATTCAAAATGTGAATTTAAAAATAAACAAATCTATACCAAATTAATTTTGCCAGTGCCAAGCGTATACAATGTGTGAAAATACCTAACAAAACAAAAAAAACCAAACACACACACACAAAAAACCAAACAAAAAAAAAACGCTTAAGAAAAACAAGGACAAAACTTGTTTTGCCCTTGTTTTTCTTAAGCGGTTTTTTTTCCTTTGTTGGGTATTTTCATCAGCGTGTTTAAGTCTGTCCTTTTTTGGTTATCCTCTAGAACTGGCCAACAAACGATGGCTTGTCCCATGGCACGCGATCCGAGAGTTTACAACTGAGGGAGGGCCAGCGCTGATTGAAGTGGTTATACGGGTGGGAGAGGTTGGCTGTGCAAGAAATGTGGCCTTGGTTCCTGAATTCAGGCCGCTTGTATTCGTACGCCGGATACCGCCTGGTGAAAGGAAAAGCATGTTACGTAACTGAGCGTGAACAATATATTGACGTGCAAAAGAAACATGACATTTTTGGAATCATCGGAAACACTAACGTGTAAAATGTTTCGGATGATTCCAAAAAGGACGCGGCATTTCTTTGATCGTCAGTATACTCATCCCACTGTCGGTGCGGAGGTTTCCTATGATCTTTACAATGTCTTTTCTGCATGGTGATAACTAGAGTTTAATTTATGTCGCCTTTGTGCTAGATGACGTCAAAAGTGATGTTTATTATTATTATTATTATTATTATTATTATTATTATTATTATTATTATTATTATTATTATTATTATTAATATATCGTGTTGCGCTACCATGGTTTACATTCCGGGATTTTACAACCGTGTACTACCCTCGATGTCCGCATTAGACGTAAATTCAGGCACGACACTACGCTGAACGCAGTAAAACATTGTTGGCGTCACAACAGAACTCAATAAAGAATTGTTGACGGCACTGCAGAACTCGATAAAGAATTGTTGACGACACAGTTGCAGCACTGTGTACTATGACGGCCCTTTTTGGGTTATTATAAGCAAAATCGACGTAAGCAAAACGCTTGCATCGGTTTTATCGAGTCAGTCCGGCAACCGACATGAAACAGGGTTAATACGACAGTGGGATAAATAAGTAAAACTTTGCCTGCTGATGATTATTTTGCCTCGATTTGCTTTTCACACTCAGTTCTGGCTTTTCGACAGAGCCTCGGAGCCAGAACCTGTCTTTCAAAAGAAATTCTAGGCTCGTCAATCATCACCACAAATCATCACAACTCATGGTTTAACATATACGGAAATTTGAAATGTGTCTTTATTACAACTAAGTACAGGGTATATGCTCAAGCACGTGGCATATGTTGTTTTTGTTGTTATTTGTTTTGTTATAAATTTGTATTTTTAAGATCCTTCTATTTATAGAAGGCACATTTTAGGACGGGTCGCGGTGGGGCGAATTTAATTGCATGTCCATGACGTCAAAGGCGGGCAGGTCTAAACCTCTAACAATTGAAGTAACAAGATAAAAATTACGTCATGTCTAGTTACGTCATGTCATGTCTAACCTCGCTGCTGAACGTACATTTGGCGCGAAGCACCGTATGTGCGTATGTATGTATGCATGCATGCATGCATGTATGTATGTATGTATGTATGTATGTATGTATGTATGTATGTATGTATGTATGTATGTATGTATGTATGTATGTATGTATGTATGTATGTATGTAAGTATGTATGTATGTATGTATGTATGCCTGCATGCATGCACGTACGTAGGTACGCACGCACGCACGCACGCACGTATGTGTGTGTGTGTGTATGTATGAATGTATGTATGTTTGTATGTATGTGTGTGTATGTATGTATGTATGTATGTTTGTTTGTATGTATGTATGTATGTATGTATGTATGTATCTTAAGTGGGAGGCTAAGAGAGCCTCCGAGCATATTGTAATTGAATGTCTCATTCAAGACATAAACAACCGTTAAAGGAAGTCGGTTGACCCAGATTAGAGTCAGTAATTTTTGCCATATTTACTTGAACTTTTGGATATAGCTAGTTTGGAGAAAGACATTGCATGAGTTCGTACGCCAGCTTTGTATCCTTTCAACGTCTTTAGTAAAACTTAATTCTTTAAAAAAAAAAGAAATAAAACAGTAAACAAGATGAGGATTTTATCTCGAAGTCTACCGTATTGTTTGGAGCTCAGATGCGTTTATTATTTAGGAACATTCAGAGTTGTTTATATTTTTAGGCTTATAATGCTGATCCATTTCCCTCCTCTCCAAGCCAACCTCTGATCAACACACAGGTCAGCCTGCACACAAATAAAGACAGACACACGGCGCTTCCCGCCATTAGTACGCTCTGTGGGCTCGTGTAGCGACACTGAGTAATCCATCTTCTTCTACTCTAACCCCCCTCCCCCCTTCTGATCCACACACACTGGCACACAGAAATAAGCCATTCGTAAGCTCTGTGGTTTGGCGTAGCATAGCTATTCTGAAGAAGATTAATAGCACGAGCAGCGTAATCACGTCACTTCGCTGAGCTTCACGTCATGGCATCATTAGTCCCACGACGCCGTGTTCATAGTGACGACTCGATGTTATACGTCACTCATCGCGGTACTAACATTTGACGTATCAGAGAATTAACTTTGCAATTTTCTTGCTGATTTTCACGCCTAGGGCTTACAAGTCACAATTTGACCTAATCCTACCTCAGGGCCGGGACAAACAGCAGGCTTATGCAAACACTGTTTATGAAAAATCAGGCGGGTATTAATGAGAAGATAGTTGTTGTTTTTTGTAAAAGAAAAATTAAAATTATTTTAGATGTTTTACAAATGACTCCAAAAGAATGGTGCAGAAAAATAATAAAATTGTCTGATTTTCACACTTGGGGCATACAAGTCACAATTGACCTAATCGTACCCGACAGCCGAGACAAAGTGTTACTTACTTACTTACGCCTGTCACCCCTACCCGGGTATAGGCCGTCGACGAGAGACCTCCAGCAACTCCTGTCCTGTGCTTCTCCTTCGATTCTACTCCAGGTGGTTCCCAGTCTCTTGATGAGACAAAGTGTAGGCTTATGTAAATACCGTATACGAAAAATCATGCGATTATTAATGAGAAGATTGGGTTTTTTTCGTAAAAAAGATTCAGTTGTTTTAAGATTAACCCAAATAATTCGTGAAATTAATCCCAAAAACGTGAAAAAAATATTTTTTTCAAAAAATATTTAATTATCAGTCAAAACGTTCTAGAGGTACAATGCTGGTTAAGGAACTCATTCAATATCTCCATTTTATCTAGCTATATGTTATATGCAAAATATCTATTAAAAATAAAAATTACGGACTCCAGTGTGGATCAACCGGTTTTTGTGAAACGGCGATTTTCTCGCCAATGAGCATCTTAATCAAAACATCGAAAAACAGTGTCGAGATAATTCTTTTAGGTACAATATCCTAAAATTTCAAGCTCGTCCGTCTTCAAACGCGGGCTCTAGTCGCTGTCACACACACACACACACACACACACACACACACACACACACACACACACACACACACACACACACACACACACACACACACACACACACACACACACACACACAAACATACACACACACACACACACACACACACACACACACACACACACACACACACACACACACACACACACACACACACACGGCGCTTTGGCGCCAAGAAGACGTTCTCTAGTAAGGTTTGCGTAGCTAGAGGTGACGTCATTTTTATCTTGTTACTTCTTTGCCAGAATTTCTGCCCCGCAGGCCAAAAACGTCATGTACATGCTCCGGAATGCGCTCCGACCAGCCCCATTTAAAAGTCTACCGTACGTTTTAAATACGCTAGACAAAAACGTTGACTTCTAGAGAAAGTCAGACAGTGGCGGTGAAGTAACAGAGGTAACTCCGTCACCATGCAGACATTGACATAATACTCTAAATATGACGTAATTCTCTCTCTCTCTCTCTCTCTCTCTCTCTCTCTCTCTCTCTCTCTCTCTCTCTCTCTCTCTCTCTCTAAAACATGTGCGCATCTACAGGACAGGAGGAATAGATCCTCATGCGCCCTCCGGGCGCATGAGGATCTATGCCTCTTGGAGATGTTTGGAGCACGCGCGCACGCACGCACTAACATGCACACACACACTTCGACGCGCTTTCAGAAGAGCATGCAAGTGTACTAAGTATATCATGTAGCTAGGTAAAGTCAACCTGATTTCACACAAATTATAGCAAGACTATTGTACCATGAAGTTCTAGTTTTGTCACCATTTTCTCAAGCCTATGATGTGAAAGTGAAACTCATATCACGTAAAATATAAAATTCCAAAAAAAAAATAAATAATTAAACTTAGTCATGACAAATGACGTTTGACAAATCAATTACGCGTATGCCCTGCGCCCCTTATAGGACTCACTGACGCATTAGCAGATCTACGATTCTTTTTCAGTAGGAGATAATTCAACATCAGAATCAGATCAAAGACAAAAGGTAGAGACCCTTGACAGCGAGGACAGCTCTTGTATAGAACTTTGTGGGTTATGGTTCATCCCATCTTGTTTACATTTATAGCCCCCCGTAAAACAACTAACAACCAAACTATTGACCAACCAACCAACCAGCAAACCAATCAACAGACTGTTTGTCTGTCCAGCTCTGAGTGATTCCCCTTGGTTTGTGTACAATTCTGCCAACGCTATCCTCACCTATCTGGTTTGTGAGAATCAACAAACCAGCCGCATACAACCAAGCAACCCTCCTGCCGGCCAGACAGCAAGCAAGCAAGCATGTAGGCAAGTAAACAACCAAACAAACCTGTGTACCGCGTGCGCATGACTCCGCATACAAACAGGGTTGCGGTCAGCTGGCCTTTCCAGCTGTTCGTCCGGCCGGGCCTGCTGCTGGACTTGGCTGAACGTACCCTCGCCCGCCACGGGTTTTACACTTGTAAGAAAAGAAAAGAAAAGAAAAAAAAAAGAAGAAGAAAAAAAAATGTTATTAGTTGTATTGCGAGTCAGACTTTGCCAGTGGTACTTGTAGCCTCGAGGGTTCCATCAGGGAGTTTATTTCGAAGATAAAAGTCGAAGGCTTTAGCCCTTGACTTTTATCTTCGAAATACACTCCCTGATCAGACCCGAGAGTCTCCAGAACCACTGGCAAAGCCTAACTTGTAATACAACGTCAAAGTCCTCAAATGCAGAAAAAAGGATCCCTTTGAAAGACAGTCAGGGAACACAACACTCAGTGAATTCAGTACTAAAACTATGTGTAGATAGCACTACGGTTTGCAAATTACATACATTTACGTGTCATCACTACGTATCGACAGACCTATTTTGACTGTAACGCTGTCGACATGTAGTGCTATCGACACGTAATTGTACTGATACAAGTTCTGCTGAATGCTCGGTACCACACATGACGAAAATCATCCACGCTCTTTCACACACACACACACACACACACACACACACACACACACACACACACACACACACACACACACACACACACACACACACACACACACACACACACACACACACACACACACGATGTTGTTTAGGCAAAGTGTGAAGATGACGATCACTTTCGACTCGGTGAAACTAGACGGTTCAGTCGACGTGTGCAGCATTCGACAACGAAACACTACGAAACATGTATTGCTTTTTTTCTTTTTCTGCTTTTGCGTCACAAAAGTAAGAGATATTGCTCTCCCATCTTGTGAAGCTGCTGGAAATTCCAAATTGGACTGTACTAAGATAATATCTTTTTTTGTTCATCATCTTCAGGCCTTTCTACTGTGTAAATGATTATATTACTAATGTAGAATCTACAGGCATTGTATACTTTACTATTCGTGACACCGGTGGTATTTAATGATTTTGCTACCCCACTACAACTATGTGTCATCCATCTAGATTTATCCCGCGTTAATAGTACACTGTCAAAAATTACATCGTTTAATTTCTTGTATTATTGTCAATTTAAAAAAAAGTGACTGTATTATCGTGTTTTCTTGTTTTCTTCTCAGGAAATCAGGAATTGATTTCAGGCAGTAGTGTATCAGGATGAAAAGGGTAAAGAATAGTCAAAAGGCCACTCACTACTGAGGCATCAGCTTGTCTCTCTTCACAAGGTCCCGGATGTACTCCCCGAGTTCCTTCTCCTCTGCTTCCGTGCGTCCGCTTCGATCCTGCCTTCAACACCGAAATCACGCTACAGATCAGCCTCAGTACATTGCCTTCCCCGGACGCCATAAAGACAGACCCGCGAGTCAAGTTATTCGCGATTGCGTTATTTTAGTGCTGAATTTACACAGACTTGGCAGGCAAAAGATAGTAGAGCCGACGTCAACCTTAGCTGGCCCGAGCACGACTGTGCGCGGGCCAGGTAAGGCTGACGTCGGCCCGAGGACCTTGGCTCACAGGGCATCCCCGCTTTTGTGGGAACCAGCCCCCAGTTGCAGGAAACTTTTCCAAGCAATTGTCCCTCCGTATTGCACCGAGACTTTTGCGTGGGGGCGAAATACAGCTGAAAACAAAGGCGTTAGGACCAATGACTGATAGGTACTGGCTATTGAAACTTGCGTGCAGCTGGACCCAGAGACCCAGTGCACGTTATATCCGTTACCACGGTGGAGTTTGGCTATACTGAGGCTACCCTACACGTTGTGCCATGACCCCGGGGTACCTTCTACAACGGAGCTTGAACATGTCAAGTGTTCAAACTGGAAAACAAAATTATGTTGACCTCTTCAATGCCATTGTCTCAGAATGCATTTCTGAAGTCTTAATTCAATACCGAATAACCTCATCCATCCAAAGAACATACGGCCGAAGGTAGGGGGGGGGGGGGGGGGGGGCGGGGTGCACAACAGGTGTGTGTGAGACCTTCACATCATTGGGCGAAAACAAGAAAAGGTTGCCATTTAACCATTTGGGTGTCGGCAGCGGTTTTAGTCGCGATAATTCCTGCAGGAACAATCGCGACTAAAACCGCTACCGACACCCAAAGGGTTAACATATTTTGGGGCTGGCGGTCGGGTGGGTCTGGAACCTCTGTACCCCACCCCTCTCCAGATCCGCCCCTGGCCTCTTGATTGTCAAGGGTGACTTCGAAAAGGTGGTCAGGAGTTAATGGGAGTTAACTTACAGTGGGAAAAAAGTGAACGCGATTGAGGGGGATCATAAGGATCTATGCCTCTTGGTGAAAACATTTTGTGTCCATGTTTTTTGGACAGCTGTGTCTTCTGGTCGTTCAGTGAACACAGACTTCAGAAACAAAATGCACGTCCGTTTTGAAGAGAAATTGTTTATTTACAGTTTCCGAAACAGATTAGTCCGCGTCCCCACGTAGACCGGGAACATTCGGTCTTTTTCCAGCACCTGAGGCCAGACCTTTGACTCTGGAACCAGCCCGTCTCTCCTGTCATTGTAGTTCCGGATCTTCTGCCACTCCTGAGGGCCTGACTCGTACCGAGGAGGCCTGAAGGATACCATGCTAGTCTTTCTCTCCAACTTTCTGTTGCCGTAGTCAGGTGGCTGTAACAGAGTAACTAGACATGACGTAAACTTAATTTTATCTTGTTACAAAAGTTGTGAGAAGTTGAGACCTGCCCGCCTATGACATAACGGTCATGGTATTGAATTCGCTCTACCACGACTCGTCCTAAAAAGTACCTTCTATAGATAGAAGGGTTAGTTAGTTAGTTATTTGGGTTTAACGCCGAGCAGGCAACTAAGGCCATCTCACGGCGGTATAGACAGAAGGGACTTCAAAACCAAACAATCAAAATTAAAAAGAATGTGTGGGCGCTTAACTCATTCAGCCCGACGCACGTATTTCCCAAATTTTGGAGGCGTCATCTAAAGTCTATGTACCTGTTGCAGGAGATGGATCGACCATGATAATTCAAGGGTAGTGCCAGATTAGCTTGGCGCCGACGGGCGCCAAGATAATCTGGCACTACCCTTGAATTATCATGGTCGGACCCATCTCCTGCTGTAGTGCGTCAGGGCTGAATGGGTTAATGGTTCACGAACTGGAAGTAAGAAAGGTATTTTGTTTAAAAATCGACATTGCTTATAACAGAAGTCGGATATAACAACACTCTGTCTGTGGTGCCGACTATATATACCTATTGTATGTAAATTTCTTCGCTTATACCAAATTCGACTCTGCGTGCTACACGGTCGGACATAACAGAAGTCGGAGTTGATATAACAACTTTTTTTTTTTTTGCCGACTATGTACACCTTTCTAGGTAAATGACTTAGCTTATTACAAACTTCGGATAACAACGACGAAATTTCAGATCCCCTGGCGTTTGGAGTGTTCTCTACTGTTGAAGTAAATCTGCTTTTTTTTTTTTTATAGTAAAAGCCGGTAAGTTCTCAATTTTTGCTAAAAGCAAGATTTTTCAGTGCCAATGCGGGCAGAAATTCATGCATGTTGTTACGTGGGTCTCGAAATCACGGCTGTTACCTGCGCAGTCAATCAAGCTCACATGAACTCATGTTGGTCAGTCTTACTCGCGCACAGTGCTTCTCAGTCAGTATATTCACATTAATGCACTGCAATGATTCGAGGGACAGCAGGCAAATGTTATATGCTGCCATAGAGAGGATTAACCACTTTGCTGCATGCCGGGCCGTTTACAACAACAACAAAAACAACGCACGAGGCAACAGCAGGAGGCAAAGAACCGCATGGGACCCCGCGTCCGCGGGGGCCCATGCGGTTCTTTGTCTCCTGCTGGCGATCCACGCACATCATCGTCCCGGCCTTGGATGGATGCGCGATCGACTCTTCCACGGTTTCGACAGCGAGGTAGGACTCTTTTCTCCCTTTGCAGCCTATGATGTCAGTCAGTTGCACTACGCGTCAGTACAATGTGCTGGGTATCAAAAGGTATATAAGCTGGGTTTGTTGTACACGAGGTACGGGATGGACGGAGTTATTAATCCCTTCACTTTCAGTGATTGCAAAATTATTAGTTTTGAATTAAACCTTTCAGTGCCGACGGAGAGAAAAATGAACTCTACCTGCAAGAGGCATATATATTTCAGTCAGGGTTCCTAGGCGAAAGAAGTCTAGCCAGGGCCAGAGTGCCTTTTCTCATTTCGGTCCAGTCACCTGAAACGACCTTCCAGTCCATGTCAGACATGCTCCAACTCTGTCTGCTTTTAAATCACTGCTCAAGACCTATCTGTATATGAATATAGTTAGATGCATTTTCAGTGCGTTAGCAATCTTTGGCAGTAACTGTTCTTGTAACGGTGTGTGTGTGTGTATGAGTGTGAGCTTTTGATGTGTCACTTTAGTTTTTGTAACATTTATTGTAGAGTCGGTTTTCTTTCTTGTACTTTTTGTTCTGTGATTTTTGATCTTGTAAAGCGATTAAACTGGGGCTCATGAGGTTCTATGCATCTTGCTGAGACCAATTTGTATCCCATGTTTCTTGGACGGTTTTGTTGTTGTTGTAGTTGTCGTTGAGTGAACACAGATTTCAGAAACAAAAATGTACGTACAGTGACAGAGAAAGAGGTTAAACGCATGGCAAATTCAACACCTAATAGTTCCACCAATCCCATCCCATCCCGTCCAAGGAACACAGATATGAACAGGCCAGGTTTCGTAAACGTTGGATTCCCATGACTTCAAAGTTATATTCAGTGATCCGGCTCTGCTTGCTGGCAGAGAGAGAGTGAAACATACCTTGTGCATAGGAACAAACTGCATGTGTTCGACTCTGTTCTCCGTCGTCCAGGTCCGCTGAATAGAGAACTTCTCCATGAGTTCCTTGTCCAGATACCCATAGCGAGTTTGGTAGGACCGTTTGCCAGTCTGCTCATCCACGTGTACATGCGTGGGGAACGGAGGGGGCCGTGTTTCACGTGCCTGATCTACGCTGAGCGGGATCAAGTACCTGTGACAGTAACAAAGAAAGAAAAAAAAAGGGGAAAAAAGGCAGAAAGAAAGAAACAAACAAACTGACTTAACCCATTCAGCCCTGACGCACTACAACAGGAGATGGGTCGACTATGATAATTCAAGGGTAGTGCGGCCAGATTAGCTTGGCGCCTGAAAAAAATCCCCGACCGAAATGATTATCTTATTCAGGCCGACGCCGACTATCACATCAAAAATGGCCTTGATCATAATGTGGTTTCCAAAACAAATTCGAGTCTGTGTCAACTTATTCTCGCGAGTCAAATGTCAATTGAAAATGCAGGGGGGGGGGGGGGGGGGGAGTGGGCAGAGTCTCCCCTGCCCCCCCTACCCCATCCCCGCCCTCCTATCCCCCCCCCCCCCCACCCTTTGCTCCCAATATTTCGATCGAAAGAAACTTTGTTGGTTGATTTCTTTTCAGAAAAAAATGAAAATGCAGAAAGAAATCATAAGATTGCAATAGTTTTGTTACAGTTTGCGAAGTATAAGATGATTTTTATGCTTTACTTTTCCTAGGTTGGACTGTTGCCTTCGCCCTTCCCCCTCCCCTCCTGTCACCCCCCGCTGTTTCATTTTTTTTTTACGGCTGGAAACTGAAGTAAAAAGCGAAGCACGCTGTTTTGTTAATAACCCCTTTCGCGTCCACTGACAATGAAGGGGTTAACCTGACTCACTTGTGCAGGTTCTCGTCGACATTGTAGGTCCTAGGCCCCCATCGTCGTTTTTCAAGTTCCCACGGAGTGGGTCGCAATTGCTGCAGCAGGGACATTCTTCACGTAGCGTGTCTTGCGAAGTCTTCAGTCTCTATTAATTTGTGTTGTTGTTTCGATCTCTTTAATGGAAAAAGTAGTCACTGCAGCCGCCGACCAATTTACAACACATTCGTTTTTGTTTTTGCCTGTGCAGTGTCCTTCCTCTTGCCGCGTTGTCCGATTATTGTGCGGCACGTTTGTGTATGAACTTTGCGTATGAAGTCTTTCGATCAGAGCTGAAGGTCCAGTTGTGTTGCCGCAGTGTGTAAGTTTTTTCGAAGTCGCCGGTTAATGGTGTCTGTACTAGAGATTGTCAAGTTTAACCCGTTCACTGTCGAGAAAAAGTGAACATTGTTCAACAGTAAGAGGACATAGATCCTGACGCTACCGGGCTCAGGAGGATCTATGCCTCTTCTTGAGATTAGTTTATATCCACGTTACCTGGACGGTTGTTTTTGTCGGTCGCTGAGTGAATGACGCTATTAGAAACAAAACATGCGTCCAGTGGCAGGGAAAGGGTTACAATGATTTTCTGTCTGTGATTTTAGACCTTACAGCTCTACATCGTAAGGTTCAGATTAATAGACCAGCAAACATGCAATGCTGTTGTTGCATCCAGCTCAGATATTCGTCCAGTTTAGGTTGGCTCAGCACATGTCTTTTTTCAATGTTAACCCTTTTCATCCTGATACACTATTGCCAGAAATAAACTTGACTATGTTAGTTCAAGGACGGTGCTGAATAGCTTGGCGCCTGAGGCGCCAAGCTATTCTGGCACCACCCTTGAACTAAAATTGTGGATCCCTCGCCTAATCTGTAATAGAACCTTCACAAGACAATAAGCAAATTTTACAAATTCGGCCTGCGGTTGTAAAAGGTTAATACGGTATCGCAGTGACTGGAATAGAATAGAGATGCATGTAACTGATTGGATAGTTCTGTGACTGTGCGTGGGGTGGCAGCAGTCAAATAATTACTTTATTCCTGTCACTGTGATACGGCACACTGCGTCTTACAAATATCTGCAAGGATTCAGTCGTCCGTCACTTGGCACTGTCCGCGTCCAAACGGTCTGGCGTCCTTTTCAGTTCGTCTGTCGTCGTGTTTTTGTTGTCGCAGAGTCGGTCCCTTTGCCGCTTGAGACGCTCCTCCTGTGCTTGCCCGAAATGGTGCCTAATCTTCATAAGCAAAATGTAAACATGACGTAACGGCAGAAGTTACATTAGAACATACGTCAGATGATCTGACGCATGTTCTAGCTTAGTGTCTGCCCTCCCATGGACGCTACGTAAAATGATTTTAGGGAATTTGACCTACGCATGATGACCTGGAAGTCAAAGCGCATCTTTTTTTTTTCCCAAACGTTATTCGTATAATACATAGGGTTATTCAGTCTAGGCGTGTTTATTATGGGCTTGCAAATCATCATGTTCCAAATAAGGAGATTAACCCCTTCACTGCCGTGGAAAAATAAACATCACCCAACTGCAAGAGGTATAGAGCCTCATGACCCCCCCCCCCCCCCCGCGACTGCTGGGGCTCATGAGGATCTATGTCGCTTGCTGACACCAGTTTGTATCCATTTTTTTTTTTTTAAGACGGCTTAGGCTGTCTTACGTAAAATTAACGGAGATTTCAGAAACACAATCTGCAATGAACGGGTTAACTTCTTCTTTGTTCTTCATCGATCGCTTCCTCTAGACATCCACGCCTCTGGCCCTCATTCGAGACGTGCCGCCTACGGATACGCGGCATAAGCCGCGTATCCGGAGGCGGCACGTCTCGAATGAGTTAATATCATTTTACACACACACACACACACACAGACACACACACCTACATTTGACTTCAGCTTTTTATCATTTTTATTCAGTGACGATTTTCGGGAACACGAATACATCAGACACAATGATGATTATGCAAAACACGTTAAAAAGTGCAGATTAGTATTAAGGGTGCTGGTCTGTAATTTTGGACCTTACGGCTGCAAGGTCCAAAATCACAGACCAGCACTCATACGAAAATGAGTGCGATACGCCGTGTTTTTTTCTATGTGTCAACTAAAAAAAATAATAATAAAAAATACGTGTATTGCTAAAGCCTTGTAAAATGCTGCAGAGCATATTCACGCTGTTTCAAAATGATGCTGCTACAGACGAACAATAATGCCAGTATTAATGGTAATAAAAGAAAAATTGAGCTGGCCTATGGCCGCCAGTTTCCGACACTTTACAACATTGCACAATTGACCAAATACTGTAGTGTTATTGAGTGCTAATATGATAACCTAAAGAATCAGCACACATCCCAAAGACCAAAAATCTGCCTTTCTTCAAGAGTTACCAAGCGAGAAAATAATGCCGCAGATTTTGTTTGTCTATTGCGAAAGTCTACGCGGCTGTGAGCAGCTTTCTGGATCAGATCATCAATACGTAAGGGGGAAACGATTTAGAAAATTAAGGAGTCATAAAAGCGAATGTACAGAGGCAGAAATGTGAATAACATACACAAAAAGATGACATAAACGAGACATAAAAACCATAACATGTACAGTTAGAATGTAATATTATATTTAAAAAAAAAAATGACAGTAAATTACGCAGACGGAACAAGCACCAGATGATACCGGAACCTACACGAGTTAAGTCCCTTGACAGCGGCTTTCAGCCGCTGTCAAGGGACCTACTTCGGGTAGATTTCCTGGTCCTGTGAATGCGCATGAATTGTGTAAATAACGACATACACTGAGGTGTTTAACCAACACACACAAAAAGAACGCGCGTCTGCATACGTGTAAAAAATATACGTATGATTGTCTACAAAATGATGAGTTTATATGTCCAAGCAAAAGATATATTACAATATTGACAACATACATGAACTTCGACCTGAGCTGTCAAATGGGCAGATGATGACAGCATTTTCGTAATGCTGTGCCAGCTGTTTACAAACATACAAAAATGTTGTGGCAGTGTATATGTTCGTTTAACCCCATAGCGGTAGCACCCAATGATACGGTACCGCTGGCTGCGTGCTCAAGCGGGTTAACGCAGTCAAACTCATGTCCTGTACAGATTCCAAGGAGCACAAATCTCCTGTCGCACAAACCACTCATACCTGTAAGCTTAACTCGGACGAAGAACCGATGGTGTACACTAAAATTAAGAGCAGACAATAGGCATGTGTCGACTCATTCAAGGCGCCCCGCATCAATGGCTACGACAGTGTCGTATAGGGGGCAACGACACTTCCGCAGCTATTGATGCGGGGCGCCTTGAATGAGTTAACCTTCTTGCACATGCAGCCGGTGGTTGCATTCACAAGAGGGTACATTTCTTGAGCCTCTGAAGCTGCAGGAGCATGGGAGAGTCTACGCCTCATTTAAATGTAACTGAACTGTAAATGGACTATACAGCTAAACAAAAAGACATGTTCGGGCTACCATCGCGCATGACAAATTTATTAAGAAAACCACAATGTTTCGTTGTACAACGCATAAGGCACTGGTGTCACGATTTAATTGTCAGTCATCATCGTCAGTTTTTTCTAACATTCTGTAACAAATGGACCCGTTCACAATTCACAAAAAAATTCAACAATTTAACAAAAAATAAAGAATAACCAACGAAATGTGATTCTCCCACCACTCACCCCCTTCTTTTTGGAAAACAATTTGCTAAATACACAGTACAAGATACTTTTAATCCTACGATGCTAGTTTATAGTATTTCTGGAACTAATTGTATGCCTTTGATGTTGTATGAATCTCCTTCACGCCAAAGGTCTTTTAATCAATGGATCTAGTTTAGTCAACGTCAGCCAGGCTAACCATCTACTCAACAAATCTGTTTACTACCAAAGAAACCATACACACTGCTTATTTGATTGCGTATTATTCCAGACTGAGTTATCAAACCAGCGTACACCCTTCCCAACCACAGGTGAAGGTTAACACAGCATTGATTTTAAAATTCACTGCACCTCATATTATGACGTAAACTGAATTTCAAAACCACCCTAACGTCGTGTCAGTCTCCACTTGCGCTGCTATCCCCAAAACTCGTTTCTCCATTAGATCTCCCCCCAACAAAAAAAAAAAAAAAAAAAAACCCAACCAAACAAACAAACAACTACACTGTCTCCTTGGCGTTCTCCTCCGTCAGTTTCGCCTTGTCTGAGTCAGTAGCCAGAGCTTCCATCTCCTTGGCGTCTGCTGGGCTGTCATCGATTTCGATTACTTCCGGGGCAGGGCCGGCATCCAATGGAGGCTTCTCTTGATGTGTGGGTCTCTTGGTGCGCAGCAGACATTTGCTGGCCTTGGCCACTGGAAGGAAGTAAAAAAGGGACATGATTATTTACGAAAGAAAGTCAAGGTAGCATAAGTTTTAATTATAAGGATTCTGTCAAACAGAAATAACCATTTGGCTGTCGGTAGCGGTTTTTGTCGCAATGATTCCTGTAGGAATCATCGCGACAAAAACCGCTACCGGCATCCGAAGGGTTAAACATAGAAATAATAATAATAATAATTACGGTATTTATAATGCGCTTATCTTATAATAATTATAACTCTAAGCGCGCACTCACAACTCGCACACGCATGCGCACGCTTTAGACAATGACTCACATAACACAAATAGTGAAGATACATTAGGATGGTCAGCTTGGGCTGGGGAGTGTGGTGATATAGTGCTAGAACTGTTGAAAGATTGATTGTACATTGCTTAACGTCCCGACAGCAACAAGGCTTTCTCAGGACGTGCCTGCACTGCTTGTAAAAAAAAAAATAAACAGAACATTGAATGTATGTCGCCAACCGGTCAAATACGTTAAATAAACCTAACACATGGGGCCTAAATAATGCTAAGACCATCTAGCAACACACATCCAATAAAAGAGATGAGTTTTGAGGGCAGACTGGAAGGAGGAGAGCGAGTGTTTCTGACGGAGAGAGAGTGGGAGAGTGTTCCAGGTGGTTGGACCGTATACTGAGAAAGAGCGGGGGCCGAAAGTGCTGAGTTTGGTGCGGGGGATGAGGAGGCGGAGAGGGTCAGAGGCGGAGCGGAGGGAGCGGGGAGGAGTGTAGGGGTGACGTAAGTTGGAGAGATACGCAGGAGCGTAGTTGTGCAGGGATTTGTAGCAGAGAGACAGAATCTTGTATTGGATGCGTTGGGGGATGGGGAGCCAGTGAAGGAGCTTGAGCAGGGAAGTGATGTGGTTGGATTTTTTCTTTCTGAGGACGAGGCGGGCAGCATTGTTCTGGACGCGCTGGAGAGTGAGAGTGGTGGAGTAAGGAAGGCCAGAAAGGAGAGAGTTGCAGTAGTCGATGCGAGATAAGATGAGAGAGACAGCGAGTTTGGTGGCAGCTTCGGTAGTGAGGTATTTTCTGATCTGACTGATGCGGCGGAGGTGGAAATAACATGCCTGGGCCGTGGGGGAGACGAAGCTGGTCATGGAAAGAGAGGAATCGAGGATAACGCCAAGGTTCTTGACTGAGTCAGAGAGGGAGATGGGGGTGCTGTCGAGTTGAAGGTGGAGAGAGGGAGAGAGCTGGGAAAGTTTCTGGCGAGTGCCTACCAGCATGGCTTCCGTTTTGTCGTCGTTCAGTTTGAGCTTGTTTGCTGTCATCCAGTTTTTCACGTCCTCATAGCAGTCAGCCGTGCGAGTCAGTAGTGTCTGAGTGTTGTCGAGTTTGTCTTTGTCTAGTAGTTGTGAGTCGTCAGCGTAGAGGTGGTGGTGTATGTGGTGAGACTGGATGATGTTGGACAGTGGGGAGATGTAGAGTGTAAAAAGGACCGGGCCCAGGACGGACCCCTGAGGAACGCCGCAGGAGAGCCTGACTGGGTTGGAGGAGACGCCGTCGATGGTGACGGACTGCTGTCTGTCGGAGAGGTAAGAGAGAAACCAGGAGTGAGCAGAGTCAGTGATGCCAAAGGAGTGGTGGAGGCGGTGGAGGAGGATAGAGTGGTCTATGGTGTCGAAGGCGGCAGAGAGATCGAGTAGCGTAAGAAGGGAGATGTTGCCCGAGTCAGTGGAGAGAAGCAGGTCGTTTAGGATATGTAGAAGGGCAGTTTCAGTGCTGTGATGTTTGCGATAGGCAGACTGGAAGGGACTGAGGAGGTTGTTGTCGGCGAGGTGGAGGTTGAGTTGGTTGAGGACGACCTTCTCAAGAAGCTTGGACAGGAAAGAGAGATTGGAGACTGGGCGGTAGTTCTTGAGTTCGTTTGGGTCGAGGTTGTGTTTTTTGAGGAGAGGACGGACGATGGCGGACTTGAAGATATCGGGGACGGAGCCATTTTCTAGAGATGTGTTGATGATGTCCATAATGAAGGGCAAAAGTTTTGGGAGGCCGTCCTGGTAGAGGGAAGCTGGGAGGGGGTCTAGTTCGCAGGTTTTGAAAGGCGTGGACTTTATGGTCTTGAGGACTTCATCCTGAGAGACGGGGCGGAAGGACGAGAGGGGAGTGCCAGAAAAGGGGGTGTCAGGGAGGCAAGGCGAAGAAGGCAGAGTGTCGAACGCATGAAAATAAGATGTTAACTCATTGGAGCTGCGCCCAATACTGATACGCGGCGTTTTGTCGCGTATCCGAATACGGCACGTCTTGCATGGGTTACAACAAGCCAAACCACCGACCACACAACCCATCAACAAACAAAAACTCATACATCATCACATACAGAAAAAGTTAAATTCGAAAGATCCAAAGTCACACCATTACCTGTTGCGCCGGCAGAAAATATGTAGTCATAGAGAAGACCGGCCACGATACCTCCTGCCAGAGGACCCACCCAGTACACCTGAAGAAGAAGAAGCAGAAAAATATAGTTTACTTCGCTGACAACAAGGTGGGATATAACAAACATCTGAAAAAATAACGCCTTTCTAAGCAAAACGCGTCCGCGCTTTATCTGCCCTGCGAAGGCAAAAGACGGCTAGTCAATTTTTAGTGAAAAGTGATATTTTCATTGTACAAATGAGATTCTTGTTTAACCCTTTTAGCCCTGGATCCCTACAAGAGGATCCCTAATTCAAGGGTAGTGCCAGATTAGCTTGGCGCCTTCAAGCCATCTCCTGCAACTGGTACATTGTCGTTAGGCAGCCTGAAGGCGCCACGCTAATCTGGCACTACCCTTGAATTATCATGGTCAAGCGATCTCCTGCAACTAGTACATTGTCGTTAGGCAACACCTCCAAAATTTGAGAAATGGGACCTTGGGGCTAAAAGAGTTAATACAAACCATGAACTGACTGTCTTTGGCTTCGCAGGGCAGCAGGGGTCTCCGTGTGTTTAGTCTACTTCAGTATAATCTTGTTCATCTTCGTTTTCCATGCCTCTATCTCTCCTTTTCTCATTTAGAACACAGACCCTCAATGTCGACGTCGATATTCCATGCCTGCTCGACGTTAAACCCAAATAACTAACTAAGAGCTGTTCTTAATTGGACGAACTTCTGATCAGCAAACCTAGATCGGAGAAGATCGGCGATCTTTTGGTTTGTTTCTTAATTGAGATTGCACGAACCTAGGCGAACTTCAAACCAGGTTTGCCATGGTTCTCTTTCTTAACTGAAGTGCTTGATTCGGCGTACTTACTGGTTCAAAATGGCTGCCGCTTTGCCGCTTCGCGATTTGAACGATGTTTGTTTTTGTACTCCTTGCAGTAGCGACCCCACAAACAGCGTTGCGCCTCCTACAAATCAATAAAAATAGGTCTTGTTCTTCGCACGAGTGAAATATCGCCGTCCGCCATATTTGTTTGTATCGGTGACTGTCTTCTTATCTCCAACGCAGAAGAAGGTAAAAGTTTTGACCAATCAGAGAAAAGGTTCGCCTTGGTTTGCTCAACACGTTCAGCGAACCTTTTCCGACAGCGAACTATGGTTTGCCGAGTTCGTGAACTACTTCGAACTAATGATTGTACATTGCTTAACGTCCCGACAGCAACAAGGCTTTCTCAGGACGTGCCTGCACTGCTTGTGAAGAAAAAACTAAACAGAACATTGAATGTATGTCGCCAGCCGGTCAAATACATTAAATAAACCTAACACATGGGGCCTAAATAAAGCTAAGACCATTTAGCAACACATATCCAATATCAAGAGCTACAGGCAGTGCAGACAGTAGGGAGAGTTTTAAAAAGGCAAATACAGGTGAATGGACAAAAGGTAGTTCGAACTAGGTTCGCCGTGTCTTTAGATCGTCCAATTAAGATCCAACCTGGTTCGTCCGAGATCGTGAACTGTAGTTCGTCAGAGTTCGCGAACTAAAGTTCGTTTAATTAAGAACATGCTTACCATGGCATGACCCGAACGAAAAACCTGACTTTTATTAAATCCCTTAATCTTCTAAGGTACCCATCACGTTCATAGTTTGAGGATATCAACCCGTTTTAAATGGTCCGATCTCTGCCAGCAAGAGGGATAGATACTCATTAGTCCCTGCGGCTTGCAGTGGCTCAGAAGAATCTATGACCCTTGAAAACCAAAGAAAATGGCCGAACAAAAAAAAAAACCCTCAACTCCTGCTGTCCAGCGTAGTCGGTTATCAAAGTTCAGCTGCTGACTAAACGAACATTAACACGCCCTACAGAACACCATCACGTGTTCATGGTACACAAATTATATACACGTAGTCACACAAAACAAAACGGTCGTGCGCGGGCCAATGCGACCGAAGTCGGCCCGAGGACCTTTGCCTACAAGGAGAGGAGAGTGAAGTCTTTATGGACACCTCCTACTGCAAATTATGGCAAGCTCCAAGAGGCATAGATCATCATAAGCCTCAGTATGATGCGGTGGTTAATGATAAGTTATATCTAACCCTCCTGCTAGCTTGATTCTTTGTGTGTTTCTCAAAAGGTGGTGGGAACCCGAACATTAAATCAACAATTTCAGTGGGCGGGTTGAGAGGCCCTGACACCAACACATAAATAGTCATTTAGGCTTCTGAGGAATGTTCATGGGGACATTAATGACTTGTAGAGTTCCACTCATGCTTAAAACGGAGGCAATGTTTCAGTGGGTATGAGATTCGTTGGCACAAAACGTGCACACATAAAACACTGGCCAGCCTCAGTAGATCGCGGTAGACTGCGTCAGTTTTCCCCGTTCAGGTTATCGTAGTGCTAGACTTTTGAAGGAAAACCAAAGCCACTTGGAAAGCAAAAGGTCCTCTGGCCGAAGTCAGCCTTAGCTTGCCCGTGCGCGGGCCAGCAAAGGCTGACTTTGGCCAGAGGACCTTTTGCTCACCGGGCATCGCTTGGGAGCCAGAGACCTGTGCGAGTCATATCAGATATCACGATGTAATGGAGGCTGTGAGCTGTACATGCAGTTTTAAGCATCTAGCAGAGGTAGTGTGATGTGTGGATATGTTAACATTTATTCAATGTTATATATTGCCCTAGCCCTTCGTTATCATCTACGATATTAAAAAAAATCCAACAGTAACCAACTTACTCCCCCCCCACTCCCCTCCCCTCCCCCTCCAACTACCATCCCCCCTCACCCGCAGTCGCATGGTATCGTCTGGCCATCGACCCATCCGATCGTATCTCGTTCACGGACAGTGTATGTGTTTTTGAAATTATTGTCAGTTCAAAGTCAAAGATCCCCAGCCATCAAAAGAACATGGATACAGAGGGGTTTTAGGAAAGGGGTATATATCCTCATATGCGCCCACGCTGCGGGGGCTCATGAGGATCTATTCTTCTTGCAGTTGGTGGTGTTCAACTCACCTTCCGGCAGCGAGGACTCGTATGGACTGCTTCAAGCAATGGAAGTTCCAGAAGTACATCTACTAGCGCAAGAAATGTTTTATTAAATAGCTTGGGGAAAAAAAATCTTATGTCTCTTCTGACATTATCACACACCTCTGCATGAAGGACTGCATTTTGCAGGCAAATTTACGATTTGCACATCCTTTGCACGCCTAGTTCAACTGGTTATCAAGAGATGAATGGCATTATCAACTTTACCCTTTGACTGTCGGCAGCGCTTTTTGTCGCGATGATTCCTCCAGAAATCATCGCGACCAAAAGCGCTACCGACAGTGAAATGCTTAATCCCTTTGCGCATGCAGCCACCAGTACAGTACCGGTGGCTGCATGTGCAAGGGAGTTACGGAAACGGTTAGAGCCGACCCATAAGTAACTCAAGACCCTATGGAAGTCCCGTATCTCAGCTCATAAGAAGTTAATCTTACAGGCGGCAAAATATGGGCACAGGGCCACAGTGTCACATTTATTTAAAACGTGGTATGTCATATGCAGGGCTAGGTCAAGACCTTGCGAAGAACCTTGGAAGCCCCCATGGAGACTACGCCGAGACCTTGCGAAGAATCTTGCACAAGTCGTGTCACAACGCAAAATAAACCTATAAGTCGTCGTGCGTACTCTTGCAAAATTGATACGGACGACTTTGGGACGATGACATTTTACTTTTTTAACGCAGCTTTGACCTGTACACTTCCATCGCCAAAAGGTTGCTGGATAACCTCCCAAGCTAATGTCTATTTTTAGGATGGTCTGACAGTCAACATGATGGCTGGATAACTTCAGTTTGTACGTCGGGGGTTCTTTCTCCGGGTACTCCGGTTCTTCCACCCCCCACCCCCCACACTTTGGTACCGGTTTCAGGCCACTTTACAAATTTCAAATACAAGCGATCAAAAATCTCTGTAACTTCAGTAGCTGAACTGGCCCTTCGTCTGTCTTGTACTGTGTTTGTCTTAAATGGCGTAAATCCGTGTCTGTTACGTGAGTGTGCGTGTTGGGTTTCAGTTCGCGGCGCTTTGAGTCGATTTGCCCCCCAAAATTGAGAAAAAGCGCCTATATAATAACGTTATTATTATTTATTATTATTTACGCTAATCATTACATACCCGTGAACATTTATGGTTAAGTCATCTCTCGCAGTTTTACGCATCGTTTAGTAGACAGATGAGAAATATGAATCTTTCAGCGGACCATTAACTCATTCGAGACGTCCTGCATTCGGATACGCGGCTTATAGCCGCGTATCCAAATGCAGCGCGTCTCGAGTGAGTTAACGCTTGATGATGGGGCTTGTCGGCCTTGATTCCCATGTCTCCACAGCATACATAGCTAGTAGATCTACTTTTCTCGACAGAAATAGCAGGAGCATAAAAAATGCCTGTGGCAGGCCATATGTTTCACGTGACTTCAAGTCATATTTATGATACCATAAATTTGGCGGTCTTGCGAGAGACGTTTCTCGAAGTTCTAATGTAGACTTACAGAACGAAGGCAACATATAACACAGGCTTGAGTCACTGCAAATCTGCTACCTTTCTACATCAAAATTAGATTCCCCGGGCAGGGCAGCTCCACATCCCCCCCCCCCCCCCACACACACACACAGTCACACCGTCCGACCACCACTTACACCCTCGGTGGCCATCTGAGTGTTAACCCTTATCATTCGGAATACACCAGTGTGTGAAATAAGTTTGACTAAAATAGTTCAAGGGTTGTGCCAGAATAGCTTGGCGCCTCTAGGCGCCAAGCTATTGTGGTACCACCCTTGAATAAAAGTCATTGGTCTATGTCCTTATCTGTAAGTACTATATTAATGTAGCTTGCATATGGCAGTGTGCAAATTTGAAGCTTTTAGCCTCGGTATGATATGGGTTAATAACTAATACAAAGATCCTAGCTACAGTATGTTCTTTCAACATCTTCCTTAAAACCTTTTGATCATTTTCATTTGCCCATCATCACCATCTTTTCCATCTTTCGCCCTACCCTTTTTTTCTGCTGCATTTCGATCATTTAAACAAGCTAGCTCATTATGAGACATTTCTCAGTGATCTTCTCTGACAGTTTGGAAGAAAGGTATTTCAATGCCTAAAATTTTATCGTAATAAACGTTTCATCATCATCATCTCTAAAATCAGAAAAAGCCAGAAAATAACAAAAACTCGACATGTAGCAGATCAAAGATGAGAGTTAAAATACGTACCTTTCGTCAACTTTATTTTCCATACAAGTTTGACAAGCAAGAAGCAAAGAACTTCATGAGCCCCAGCGTCTGCGGGGGCTCATGAAGTTCTTTGCTTCTTGAATGTTAGGTGGTTAGTGTTCACATTCCCGGCAGTGAAGTATACGTGTTACAAAAGATACAGCTTCCTTAGTTTTAAAGCAATCGACAGTGCGCCTCTGTATCCATCTAAATGCTACATCTGACCCTGTTTCATGGACTGCCACAAATAAAACTTTCCGCGATCATTGTCACAGTCGCACACCTCATAAAAAAACATCACCTTCAAACTGATGACAAAACTGAGTTAGCTAGTCATTACGAATTAACTCATTCGCGGCCAGCCGCATCCGGATGCAAATGAGTTAATACCGAGCAGGCGGCTACGACCGTCTCACGGCGGTTTGACAAACCAGAGTTTGGTCAGCAAAAGAACGATTCAGATTCCACAGGTCCATGCAAATGTATAGGCACATGACAATATATTTCTCCTGGAAACGGCCGGTAAGTGTCTGCTTCGACAGTAGTACTCTTTCCTTAATGACCTTGTTTTCAGGACCAGCTAGGTGAGCAGGCGGCATACTTCAAGGGCCACAAGTCTATCGTCTAAACACTTATGCAGAGACTCATGTGAATTTATGTCCCTTGCAAGCTGGACGTGGCTGCATGACGGACCGTTTTTAAAATTCTAGGTTAAAAGTTCTCTCATAATGTGCAGCTTTGTGTCGTCTCTGCAGTTTTTGTTATCGGCCGCGTGCATCACAAACACAACACTAAGAAAGATAATGGTTGACTTTGACAACCGCCACAAGGCTTTCCCTAAATGCCGCCACTCACATCATCGCAGATTCACTGCTGCTAACCCAGTTTGCATGAGGCATACACAAATGAATTATGCCAGCAAGAGGCATAGATCCATATGGGCCCCCGCAAATGCGGGTGCCCATGAGGATTTATGCATCTTGCATGCGACGAGTTGTTGCTTTTTGTCCAATAGTCAACAGGTAAATAGACGCCTGTTCGCGAGCACTTCCGCCCTGTTAGATTGACATTAACGCCGGTTTCCGGCTTTAGAAAAATGATGATACAAATGAGCCGGTCAGATAGAGGTCTATCCCCTGTAGGGGCTCATGGAGGTCTATTCCTTTCACAGATATACAAGGTATGGAGGTCTATAGATGCAAAAGAACTCTAAACTCTTCCTTCAGTCTAGCGTAGAAAATCTCAGATATGGGTGATGCTGATGGTTTACGTGTAGACAAACAGGCCTTGTCTGGCGATAAATGGAATTACTAAGTGTGAAGACATACAACTAGAAAAATAGACTTTCATGACACAACAAGTCTGTTCTTCTATTTTTATCTGTTTACACACACATACTCAATATGGAGTTTACAATCTAAAATTAGAAGACATTTAATCATAAAATATGCAAACTTGAACACAAGAACTCTTTACTGTCAGAATCCCCTACCCCCTCCCCCTCCCCCCCCCCTCCCACACACCGCTCCTCTCAAGTCTCTTCCAAAGTTTAATGCACCTGCAGCTTACTGTCACAGTACAGTTTACACGCTAATTCTTTTTTAAAATGCAGTTATAAAATTTACAAATAGAAATACTTGTAATACTCTCTCTCTCTCTCTCTCTCTGTTATATTCATTTAAAATGTTATTAAGGACAGACGTGTAAAAAAAAGCCTGCGTGCCTACTGTCTTCATCCTTAGAAAATTAAGGTTAAGTTCAATTCGGTCCAGTTCAGTCTCTCTCTCTCTCTCTCTCTCTCTCTCTCTCTCTCTCTCTCTCTCTCTCTCTCTCTCTCTTTTTCAACTCGCGCTACTGCAAAGTGTGAGGCACGAATACCATACCGCCTATGACGTTAATGGTAGCATCGCTGAGAAGTGACACCCGCACACCTCAGTGCCAGACCATTCATTCTCATTTGTGTGCTGGAATGTGGTTTTGGACCTTACATAACAGAGCAGCACACATTTCTTACTTATCCCTTTCATGCCCAAAACCAACTTTTCTACGCTTTGAAACTGTCACTCACCTGACCGCTGACCACAAAAATTGTGGAGAGACAAGTCGATTATGAGCTCTCAAGAGTAAAGCCGGATTAGCTTTGCGCCTGTCCAGGCGACAAGCTAATCAGGCACTACCCTTGTGCTGTTTCATGTCGATCCGTCACCCGCTGCTCTCGTCGGTGGTGAAAGAGTTAATTACACCGCGGGCGTATATCATTGCTTGACAAGTGCCGGACCATTAATCCTCATTGCATACCTCGCTCATCGTAGACTTTGGCACTCGTAGTAAATCACGTTATGACTGTATATTCGAAGAAATCAGCTTCTAAGTTTACTTTAACTCATTCTACCCCAACACCGAAATCCTTAGATCTTGCCGTCGTCCTCTGAAGACTGCATTGCAGTGCAGGACACAGATCGACCATGATAGTTCAAGGGTGATGCCAGAATAGCTTGGCGCCCATAGGCGCCAAGCTATTCTGGCATCACCCTTGAACTATCATGGTCGATCCTTATCTTGCTGTGGTGTGTCTGGGGTAGAATGAGTAAATGCTGACGAAACAATCTTTTCTGCTGACAAGAGAGTTATTTCCTTAACTCATTCTACCCCAGCCACACCACAGCAAGATAAGGATCGACCATGATAGTTCAAGGGTGATGCCAGAATAGTTTGGCGCCTATGGGCGCCAAGCTATTCTGGCATCACCCTTGAACTATCATGGTCGATCTGTGTCATGCACTGCACTGCAGTCTTCGGAGGAGAACGGCAACATTTGGGGATTTCGGTGTTGGGGTAGAATGAGTTAACTTTTATTTCGTTGTTTTTGATTGCTGTTATTCTTCTTTTGCTTTTCTTTTTATTTATTTATTTATTTATTGTGCTACTTTTCTTTGTTGCGCTGTTGTTGAATATACCCCGTTTTCTTTTCGTTCGCACCTCCCCACCCCTCTCCCCTTTTCCCCTATAAATTTGGGCTACATTAATCTAACAAGTTACAGTTGACTCAGACTTTTATCTGCATTTTACTGCGGCCAAACGGTACTTTGCCATTAGGTTTTCTCTGAAATGCCTCTTATCACGAGAAAGACTCAGCACCGACTACTACTGCATCAGTCCCTTTCTGAGCCGATCTTTCTGAGCATGAGGCAATGACTATCATGAACCCCTGCGGCTGCGCGGGTTGAAGACGATCTATTACTTTTCAACTAAGGGGTTTGATGTTAGAAAGTTAATGTAACCCATTCCTCCCTTAGCCACGCCCGTAAAAGGTTTTACGAACATGATATTGTTCTGGTTCGTCAGTCAATTAGTTATTAGTTAGTCAGTCATGTCACTCAGTTAACTCCTTACATCCCGAGGCATTTTTTTCTCTAAATTTGCATATTTGTCCTATGAAGGCTACTTTGCAGATTAGGTGATAGATAAACCATTTTAATTAAAGGGTGGTGCTAGGATAGCTTGGCACTACCCTTGAACTATGATGGTCAAATTTATTTGAAGCAGTAGTGTATCAGGATGAAAAGGGTGCATTAGTCTGTCAAATCTGTCAGTCAGTCATGTTACTCAGTCAGTCAGTCAGTAAGTTAGTAGGCCTATTAGTCCAGATCAAGAAATATAATACAACAGTTTATACCAGAGTCTGGAGCTGGGCTAGGGGGTCACATAATCACAGAGCAACGCCCGCATCCCACCCCCCCCCCCCCCCCCCAAAAAAAAAAAAAAAAAAAAAAAATCTAGGTTAATAATGTAATGTATAGTAACGACCTCTTATAAATGTATCCTAGTATCCGCTTTTTTTCCGGTGCCAGTACCGACGACAAACAACCCAGACACCTCATGGGTATGTCTGAATAGCTTGGCCCCCCCGTGGGGCGCCAAGCTAATCAGGCACTGCCCTTGAGCTGTTATTATCTGTCCACTCCTTGTCTTTGGTAAGACGTACTTTGGCCAACGATTGTGATACGTTTTGTTTCTGGAAGATAGTGGCCGGGGCTATCAGTGCCTAATTTCACTACGGTGTGCCCTGTCTGATAGCCACACAAAACGTTTCCCTCTATTGGATGGTCTTTCTCATCACAACCTTTTTCTTCTCAACCAAACCTACCGCTGTATCCATGTATTAGCTCCACCCCCACCCAAATGTGGGGGTGGACCTAGTACAAGGATACCCCCCACCCCCCCCCCCCCCCCCCCCCCACAAAAAAAAAAAAAAAAAAAATAGAATACTTTTTACTCGCTGAATAAACACTACGAGAAAAAGCAACACAGGTTCTCATTTTCATATATTGCCGGTTAAGTAACCTGAAGTGAGGCTAGAAAAACACAAGGATACAAATGATCCCTTTCTATCATCTTGGGTGTTTGGGAGGACTGGGGAGGGGGAGGGGGTGATGATTTTACTCTATTCAAAGGCACGAGGGAGGGGATATGCATGCAATGTAGAGCACGTAAAGACAAAAAGAAAAAGTAAATATGTTTAGATAGCTTATAGACTGTAAAGTATTATAGACATTGAATTGTTATAAGAGAGCTCAATACTTAGCGCCTTGAAAACTTCATTGTCACCCCTATGTAGAGTTTAAAGAAATCGCCAATAGAACAGAAAAGAAGAAAAAGAAAACTCGCTTAGCTTTGCTTTATAACATACAGGAAGTACGTTTGTAAACTGACAGTTGTTTAGTCTATACTGTATCTCTCCCCAGACATTTCGAGTCGCAAACTCAAGTTTCAGGGCTACAGAAGTGAGTGTCATTAAAAATGTCCTTTCAGTTCCCAAGAGTCATAGATTCTCATGAGCCCCTGCGGAGCGCAGGGGCTCATGAGAATCTATGTCTCTTGAAGATAGAAAGATCTCTTTCACAACTGATCGTGATGTTGTCTGACCTTTTACAAACAACTCGTTACTCCTCAGATCAGACCCAGTCTCAAACTAGGAAAAACCCAGTTTACGAGAAACACAGATCCGCATGAGCCCCTGCAAGACTTACAAGCTAGTGCCATGTATCCTGCTAATACAGCAAAGTACCCTGTGATAAAGATCGGTTTCGTCACTAAGCGGAGACCAGCGGGAGTTCAGGTTACGGCTACAAACTGCAAGGGAAACAATTTACGTTCGCACGATGGGTGGGGTTCCCTCCTTTCGCTGTACACCGCGCGAAAAGGACACGTTCAACAATGCACTCAGTTTTCGTTTGTTGTAGCCACATTACGCTATATTTATTTTTAAAAAAACACAACAACAAAAAAAACCCAAACTTATTTGTTTAAAAAACACAGATGTAATTGTGAGTGACTCTTACTAGTAATAGGTATTTCATCACAATGAGCCTCTGTGGCCTGCAAGGGACCATGAGGATCTGTGCCGTCTCACAGGTGGAACAGTTTCGCAGATGGATTCAAGTTGCAAGCTTACACAAACTAGAGAAGAGATTTCCTGAACAGTAACCTCTAGGTTACTAATGGAAATACCCACTATCTGCAATAGGCATAGATCCTCATGAGCCCCCGCAATTGCGGGGCACATGAGGATCTATGCCTATTGCGGGCTTCATTTACATAGCTGTATATCTTACCGGAATTCATATGCACATCAGGGTCATCGGGCTTTATAGATGGTTCAGGATAGTCACATAAACAGTTTCAGACAAGGCAACAGTAAAGATTGTTCTAACAAGGCCAGAGGTCTTTCAGCTCTGTCTACACAAGATAGGGTATTGCTTTATAGCTAGTTCAATGCCTCGTTTGTGTTTTTCACCGAGATGCCTTAAACCCAAGGCAGCTCTTTTAGTCTGAGGATACAAAATTAGAAGATGCTGGTGTCTGCAAAACAGAACAGTAGAATGCAACTGCAGGGACGCATGAGAATCTATGCCTCTTGAAGGATTGTGTTAATGGAATGACTGACTGTATGCCCTGTGAAGGCAAAAGACAGTAACTCCATTTTTGTGAAAAGCCAGATTGTCATTGTAATGCAATTAAAAATCTCGCTTTTCGCAAAAATGGACATACGTACTGTCATTTGCCTTCACAGGGTAGCAGTGTATGACAGAACTGAATGAGTGGATTTACTGTGTGGTTACTGGTTAGGGTATGATAACAATACCAGCTTTGTGTTTGAGAAATTTCCAGTTGAAAAACTCCTCCCACGACGTTTTAACTCATTCGAGACGTTTCGCCCCCGTATACGCTTATGCCGCGTATCTGGAGGCTAACCTCACCACTACCGGGATACTATGACCAACGTCCAAATGGACTTGCTTTTTTCTTTTTCCTTGCTAGGGCAGCCCTTTCCATGATTCTTTGGAATCCCAATATAGTTTATATTTTGAGGGGTTCTGAGACAGAGCATTACGTATTTGATTTACTCGACGTTGATGAAGAGTACAAACCAAAATATCATTTTCCCTTGAAAGAAAGCACGAAAGAAACAAATATGCCACAAAACCAACCATATTAATAAAACCAGTGCACCTTTAGGGTACAACGTTTGTGAAGACGCCCCCACACTCCCACCTCCACCTCCAAACACAAAACGCCGTTATACAAATTTTGAGACGACGCCTTCCTCTCCCCCTGAAAAAAAAAGGTGGAGAACTTCTATTTTCTCCTAGCCTAAGCTTCCTTTTTTTTACACATACAACTTGTTTTTACTGTTGCCTGCAGAGACTGAATGTCTCGACTGAGTAGAGAGACCTCTTTCCCCGCCCCAAACATCGCAAGGGCATCACGGGGGGTGCTGCACTGTGATAAGAACTCCTTCCCGGCAAGCGATGTGTCCGTGGGCCCACGTAGGCCACTGTTTGGACTGGCCAACAGTGGCTGACATCGGCCAAGTACACTTTGCTTACTGGCAAGCACGTACGTAAAAGGCTATCGAGCCGATGTCGCCCGCAGTGGGCCCGCGCACGACTGCAGTCGACTCTGCCCGATGGCCTTTACGTACTTGGCTTCACCTACATGTACTTACCCGAATATAATTATACCATCGACGGCTGTACGCCGTGTAACCTTCTTTATCTGAGATACGCGGACATCTTTAGAAGCGAGACATAGATCAGTATGCGTCCTCACATTCTGTGGAAGACCATGAGGATCTATGACTCATGCACACTGAAGTGTTTTAGCTTGGCAAAGCCGAGGAGGTTGCTACAGGCAGTAACAAGAAATTCGTTCAGATACATGTTACTGAGTGAAGAAAAGAAGATAGAAAGAAAGAGAGAGACAGCTACCTGGCATGCAATGTCTGCATGAATTTGAACGTGTATTTTCAACCGAGAAAAACTAAGCCAAGCCCGTTAAGCCCTGAGGACGACATTATTACATTTTCGATATATTCTCTGAGGTCTGCCTCATTGTTTTGGAGAAAGATCGACCAATGTGGTTCAAAAGTGGTGTCAGAATAGCTTGGCGCCAGAAGGCGCCAAGCTATTCTGACAACACCTTTGAACTGTCATGGTCGATGCCCAGCCCGTCACATCGTGTCAGGGCGTTATGGGCTATAAGCCTATAAGTGTTTTAGACTATTACGGTTTTATAGGTTTATGACATACACATGTACATAAATCAACCGGACTTTGGCGATCTATCCCCAACACACGTCATGTAGTCAAATGCTAACAAATCTTAGGAACTAGTTCACATCAAAATCAAGATGAAAGAAATGTGTTGTGGGAGGAGGGCTACACATATTGTAGATAGGACGGGACACGTTGGGCTTTTGTTTTCCAGTCGAGAACACTGGACACCCCTAGGTCCACCTGGTGATACTACGAGTGGTACCCTGCACTCCATCCTATCATTGACCTTTTGGTGTCTGGGTTCGAGTTCATTTGAGAGCCAGACAAGACCATGCAGGTGTGTGAAATAGACTATAAACTATAAAGACGAACGTTCGCGAGATAACTCCTTCCGGTGAATTTGTTTCTGATAAGTACAAGCGCTATCTCGTGTTGAGGAACGTAAATGGTTCTGTTGAGAAGATGGCCGTGAGATAAATAATGTAGTGTCTGTAGCTTGCACGACGTTAAGCCAAGCCAAACCAAACTAAACCAAACCATTGTGGAACAATCAGGGAGACTGAAGAAAATGCCTTTACTTTGTCTCAGTTTAAAAATAAAAAATTAAAAAAAATTAAAAAAATTAGGAAAAGCTTGTGACAAGACTTTTCGAACCAACCAATGAATTTCTATAATTTTCTCAAGCCGCGTGTCCCAACACGCAAAAGGCTATCCGGCCGAAGTCGGCCGCAGTGGGCCCGCGCAGTCGACCGATAGCCTTTGGGCAATGGGATCCGAATGCTGCGCCATCTCGAAAGTGTTAAACGTAAAGCAGGCTTACCCAGTGTTCCTCCCAAACGCCCATGATGACTGCAGGACCGAAGCTGCGTGCACTGTTCATACCGGCCCGGGTGTAGTCAATCTGGAACACACACACACCAAAACAAAACAAAAAAGTTATTTAAGTATAGTTTAAAGCATGATTGTGCATGCCGGTCAACTGAAAGGTCCCTTTCTTTTTTTTTCCCCAGTATACTGTGTATGGTTAACTCATTCGAGACGCCTTCATACAAATACGCGGCAATTTGCCGCGTATTCGTAATCGGCATGTCTCGAGTGCATTACCATAGGTACATCGTATAGAAACACCAGTAATCATACACCACGAAAACAAATTAATGATAATGCATACATCTCAACAACAATCAGGACCTTTTTTGCGTTTGAATTTAGGGATTTTTTTTTCTCAACTCATTACATCCTCATTCTTAAAGATATACTTTGAGGCCTACGTCACAATTCTGGAGACAGACCGACAATAATAATTAAAGGGTAGGGTCAGAATAGCTTGGTGCCCACAGGCGCCAATCTATTCTGGCACCACCCTTGAACTATCATGGTCGATAGTCGATCCAAATCCTATCGTAGATGTCAGGGCTTTGTGGGTTAAAAGTTATGAGACCATGCGGAGTTCCAGCTGATACGAAGCCGAAGGTAAAATACTGGGACAATGTGTCCCTTGTTCTTTGTGTGGGTGCATGCACACACAGCCATATTCAAGTATAAACCATGTGGCTGTAGCACCTGCCTTTTGGATGAGCCAGAAACCTTTCATTTTCACCCAGCGTCCATCAACACTGCTAAAAGACTCATCCCAACCCCATACACAGGAGCCGTAGATGTTGATTAGTCGTCCGAAGCCTGATCAACAAAAGCTGCCAGACTTTGCTCGTCAATGCGTCTGAGATTTATTTTAGGCCTGTATTATTCTGTTTTATCTGTACATTATCTGCGAGGGGCACAGTTCCGCATGAGCCCTTCACAAACTGATGCAGATGCGGGTGTCTCAGTCTTGCGACGTCTTGTCTTTACCCGAAAGCTTCTCAGCCGTAAGGCCCTGCCCTGTGATGCACAAAAGAGCTTACAATTCTGCGCAAGACACCAAGCAAGGTGCTCCGCTATAGCGGAGCACCTTGCCTAATGTCTTCCGCAGGATTTAAGCTCACTCGTGCAACTGATCTTACACACAGACTTGCTCCCATTTAGGGGTAACACATTTGTGCGCTGGCCTGTGATTCTGAAATCCCGAACCTGAACACATGTGTGTCATGTAATGAGTATCCAAGCAAAGACTGTCTTTCAATAACCCCAAACCGTTCTTAAATCATTCAGCCCCGACAGACCATAGCATGTCATGGATCGAGCATGATAGTTTAAGGGTGGCGCCAGAATAGCTATTCTGGCACCACCCTTGAACTATCATGCCCGATCTGTCTCTAGAATGTAATACAGTCCTTCAGAAGGCAATTTCAACATTTGGGGATTTCTGTCCTAGCATAGAATGTGTTATGGACTAATGACAATCTGTGTCTTTTGCAAACGTAGGGAAGGTAGTGGCTGTTTCTGTGTGTATGTATCCTAGTGGTCAAGACAATTGATAGCGCTGAACCATTTGTTTTTTATGAAAGGTCTCCAGACAGACAACTGCAGCTCTTGATGAGGCGAGTCGTCTCCTTTGGGGCCCCATGCATGCTAGGCAATATCTGTATTAGAATCTCTAGCGGTAGTGCAGTACAGACTCAAAGAGAATACTGCAAGTCTCTTAGAACTCTCTACATGTTGAAGGAGCATAGATTCTCATGCATCTGATCCCTCACCATGCACAAAGAGTATACGTCAGTTGTGCGTCTGCCACAATAGACCTTTTGTCGTCGGGTGTCGACACTATATACCCAGTATACGGATTATTCAGGTATGCTTTGAATGTAAGGACAACACAATGTGTGTGCTGGTCTGTAATTTTGGACCTTACGGCTTTTAGCCGTAAGGTCCAACATTACAGACAAGCGCACACTGTTATGGCAACTGTATGTAGCGCTATGTACGGTGCATAAGGACCCGACCATATTTTAGACCTGTGCCTTTCATAGGAGCCCATGCTCTGACAGCTCGGTCAAAAATCACGAATGTATATATATATTAACATTCAACACGAAATAGAGGCTGCTCTTGATATTGGATGTGTGTTGCTAAATGGTCTTAGCTTTATTTAGGCCCCATGTGTTAGGTTTATTTAATGCATTTGACCGGCTGGCGACATACATTCAATTTTTTTTTTTTTTTTTTTTTTTTTTTTTTTTTTTTCACAAGCAGTGCAGGCACGTCCTGAGAAAGCCTTGTTGCTGTCGGGACGTTAAGCAATGTACAATCAATCAATCAATCAAAACATTATGAGCCCTACACATTGTGGTGAACCATGAATATCTATGCATTGTGAAGATGTATGTCGTTAGTAACAGCATAAACAATAAAACGTCGGGACTGACCAAGAAAGAAACGTCATTGTTTTCACAAGTGGACTATATCAGCAATGGACACAATGTCTGAGAGAGAATGCTGCTGATGTAGCCTCTTTCACAGCCATATTTAGATCCAAAGACAGACCTTTTCCACGGCACTGAGCTGCACGTCCTAGGCTTCAGAGTAACTTGATATATGTCGTGTTTGCTTTGTCTCTGGTTTTGGACTTTTCGGTTGGGGAAACAGACTGAAAGACGTTTCTTCAAAGTTGCATTTTTGAGGGCCATGATATTTAACTCATACAACACTTGCTGTATCCGTATGCGCGGCTTCAAGCAGCACGTCTCGAATGTGTTAATCTTCTAAAAGAGTGAAACCATTAAAAGTTTCTGCAGGCAAACTTACTCTCAGTTTCATCGTGAATAGTGTCCATGTTTCATGATCGAAAAGTGGGTGCTGGCCGGCATGGGGTAAACACTGCGAATAACGATTAACTCATTCGAGACGTTCCGCCTCCGGATACGCGGCATAAGCACGACTCGAATGAGTTAAAACCTGACGCCTTCAGACGCCTGAATTATGTGTTACATTCTTACTGCCGCAGAAGTTCATAAAAACCTGCATCTCTTGCACTTGCAGGCCTGGGCTGGAGGTGTGGAGGGAGGTTAATCAGCAAAAGGCCATGTGGTGCAATATCAAATTGAAATTACTTCCAAATAGGTCGACCTCGTGAAACAGTAGTATATGGTGCATAGTTTACAAGAGAAGACCTTCCCTCGTCAAGAGGAACAGATAATCATGAGCCCCTGCAGCCAGCAGAGCTTCTGAGAATCCGCGCCTCTTTCTTGCTGGGGGAAAGAAAACCACCTCTTTCTTGCTGCAAAAAACAACAACAAAAAATAACAAACAAACAAACGCCACTTGTTCTTCCCCATAGAAGTGTGCGTCGGTCGACTTGCAACGAAGTGAAAACATAATAATAATATGTCCATATAACTTGTCCATATAAATGAAAGAAACTTTGTTGTGACAGAAAAAAACGTTTTTGAGAAGACAAGAAACAAGTTTCTTGTCTTCTCAAAAACGCTTTTTTCCCCACCACTTTAATGTTTCTTTCATTTTTATGTGGTAACAGTTTTAACTGTCTCTAAGTCAAAATGATAACGCTGCGGTCTTTCCTACTGTATGAGGTCTTGATCCTCCATGGCCCCCTGCAACTTGCGTAGGTTCACTAGGATCTATGTCTGATCCTGGCTAGGAAAACATCTCCCCAAGTTTCATTTTTGTGCTGTAGCTTGCTTTGATGCAAGGGTTCATCAGTTTTTCGGACTAAGACAGCGTAATCCGCATGCGCACGTGCGAGTGAGCACACATCCACTCTCAGATCCAAACCAGGTCACCAAGTAAAATTTAATTTTACGCCTGAACAACGAACACCACACAACTGCCACAGACGCAGATCGTCATTAACATCAGCGGAATGGAGAGGCTCACTTTTCTGGGATCATTTATAACTATGTTTCAAAGGAGGGAGGTTCTTTGGGTGTAAATACACTGTGGCTTAGAGGGATGAGAAAAATAAAAGTTTGACAGGTGAAAGATTTAGCAGTTTACGGATGGATGGGTCTGATTTCCTGCTTTGTGTTTACACTACAACATTTGATGAGGTAACTTTTAGTCCCCACCTCAAACCTTCCCCTCTCCCTATTCGCCCCCCCCCCCCTTTTCCTCACACCCTTCTACGCTGATGGGGAGCAGAGACCAGGAGTCAGCTGCATCGGAGCTCCTTGCTTAGTGGCTGGCTCAGGACTAGGCTCACTCATGCAACTTCTTGAAACCTCTATCCAGTATAGCCCGTCCGCCAGGTTATTGTGCAAGAGGCATAGACTTTCATGAGTCCCTGCTCTTCGATCAAGACGCACAGATTCTCATAAGCCCTTGCAGCTTTATGGGAATCCATGCCGCGTTTTGCGAATGAGCTAGCTTCAAAGAAGCAGGCTAAATCAGGAAGCAACAAATCGCCGGGCTCGTTCGAATAAATTATGAGCCTTTGTAGACGGAATGAGACAGCTTTCCAGTAAGCCAAGGATCCCCAGACCGACGTCGGCCGCAGCGGGCCCGCGCACGCAGGCTCGAGGATAATTGCTTACTGTGTTCTGAGAAAGCTGACCTGTAAAGATAAAAGACAGTAAGTCCATTTGTGAAAAGCGAGATTTTTCAATGTTATACGATGAAAATCGTGCTTTTCACGACATGGACATGCTGTCTTTTTGCCTTCACTGGTCAGAGGGGGGCAAAAAACATAAAACGACCAATCAACCACACCCTGCTGAGTAAACAGCCTGACCCTAGGCGTGGGAACCAAAACAGGGCTACAGTAGACTCGCAGACTACGGCCATCTTCATTACATTTGGTCGGGACAAGCCGCACAAGTTCTGTAGAAAACGTTTTGAGAGGCTGCAGTTTAAATCTGAGCAGAAACAAAATCGAAAGTGAACAAAGCCGATTGCTTTATGTTACTGTGTTTGCTAGCAGTAGCAATAGCAACAGTCTTCTGTGCCATGACCCCTGAAAATTATTTTATAACAAGAACCCTCCACCCTCCCAACCCCCCCCCCCCCTTCCCCCACCCTCCCCCACCCCGACACCGACAATTGCTCAATGTTTAAAATAAAGAATATGAGGATGGAGTAAAAAGGGTTTATTAATTAAGCCGGAACACTACCCAAGATCTATCTTTCGCTGTATTCCGATGGTACCAGGACATAACCTTATCGCGTCCAGTCGCAACCCCTATGCTATTCAAGTACCGGCAGTTTTCGTGAAGTGTAGTGGTAACTAGAGTCTGGAAGCAAACAATATCTCAGTCAACCCCTTCCAACGTTCTGCAGTTGAGAGGCATAGATTCTCATGAGTCTGTGCGGCTTCAATGGATACAAATTCTCATGACAACCTGCAGTCGCAGGGACCATGAGAATCTATGCCTCTTGCCGGCAAAGTCTGCATTTACACCCTACGAGGAAGTCGTCTGAAGTATACAGCTGGATCTGGAAGGGAAAAAAGTTCACAGGTTAGGGGGTCACGGCCTCTGGATGAAATAATTTTTTGTCGGTAGATCGAGGGCGTGCGTGTGGGGGAGCAGGGAGAGAGAGAGAGAGAGAGAGAGAGAGAGAGAGAGAGAGAGAGAGAGAGAGAGAGAGAGAGAGAATTCAATCAATCAATCAATCAATCAACGCTGAAACCACAAACATAATCTAACAGGATGAAAACACTTCTGTTGCTGCTGTTGTTGTTTGTTTTGTTTTTTGTTTGTTTTTAAATTTTTTACTTTTACAGATTTACACAGTCAATCATAAATACATACAAAACCTGAAGCAGATCAAACTTTGCGACTGGGCTAGCTCGAGAGAGAGAGAGAGAGAGAGGGATGGGGGGGGGGGGGGCGGGAGGAGGGTGGTGAGGGGAAAAAACAGAGCTTGATGACATTACTGATTAGAGTGGAAGTGGTGCTGATGGTTAAACGTGTGGCAGTCGGCAGGAATCACCTCGACAAAAAGCGCTACCGACAGCCAAACGGTTCAACAGAATGTGCTGGCGATTTTGAGGGTGGGTCCGTCCTTAAACTACAAAAGGAGCCACACACAGTCACTACCTCCGGGTGCCCGTACCCATATAATTAATACATTCCCTCAAGGCAGCAGTATGCAGCCTCTCAAAGACACAAATCTATCCGAGAGACTTTCCTGTCACTTCAACCTGCTGGACGGGAGACACAGATCCTCATGACTTCAAAAGGCTGCAGGGTTAAAATGCGAACGTTTACGGTTTGGCTTCTGTGGACAGTTAATTTTAGTCAAACGTTTTCTGTTTGCCATTTGCGTTCCTTTTTTTTTTTTTTTTTTTTTTTTTTTTTTTTTGCCGAGTCAGTAGCCAGCAGTTTAAATACAGACCTGTGCAGGGCTCAGATTCCTGGAACCAGTTAGAAACTGTTTCATAAGAAATCGTTCCGAAGTCTCCAAGAGGCATAGATCTTCATGAGCCCTCGCGGGGGCTAATGGAGATCTATGCCTCTTGTCGTCCTCATTTTAGTTCTCTTTCCTCGGGATAAGGAGTGAGGGAGGTTCGGTTTATAGCTGTTTGCAGGCCAAGGTCGCGGATTCTATTTGTACTAGCTCTGTCTCGTCAAGACACTAACACTATTTGTCACTGAACGTTTACCGTATCCCGCCTCTCGTCTTCCCTACCACTTCTGACGGAAAAAAAAAATCCTTACATTTTTATGGTTTTAGTTTATCTCATTCTACCCCAACACCGAAATCCTAAAATTTTGCCGTTGTCCTCTGGAAACTGCATTGCAATGCAGGACACAGATCGACCATGATAGTTGAAGGGTGATGCCAGAATAGCCTGGGGTAGAATGAGTTATAGCAAAAGAAGTGAGCTGGTTTGTAAAAGTTAGGATATTACGACTTGAAGCTGTAAAGCCTAAACAGTTCTAACTCAGACTCAGAAAAACCTAATCATTTTGATTCGATGGAATGTGAGCTCGCGCTCTTCTCGGTTTCTGTCCAGTTTTTCAAGCAGAACGGTTGCTGTCATCGCGTCTAATACAATGGCGGAAGGCAGTCACTGAATCAGCTCGCGCAGCTTCTTGTATGTAAGGACCAGCATAATGATAGAGGCAGGCAAGAGTCAGGATTCTCATTAGCTTTCGTATCTGCGGGCGTCATGAGGATATATGTTTATTCCAGACAGGAGGTGTTTATCATTGAGTGTATCTAATTCAGTGTGATAGTGGTCCTTTCTACAGATGAGAAAAGGCATAGATCCTCAAATGTCCGCCACGCAAGTTACAGGACCGTGACCCATGAGAATCTGTGCCTAAGTTTTGCTTTTTCAGTTCACACAATTTTAATTTCCAGGCTGAGCGGGGGAAAGGGAGCGAGATGCGCTATTGTGTTTTGCAGTGAGTTTCAGCCGTTTCTTTTGTTTTTTAGTAACTGTACATCAATGGCCATATTATAAATGAACACACTTTTCCCCCCTCTTTTGTTCTGGTACAGTGAGAGTCGGGTTCACTACGGAATATACTTGTATCTGCTGAGGCACATATACGGGCAGAAATTTAAAAGCCAGGTTACAAATAAAAAATTAAATATATACTAAAATGGTCTTGGATAGGGCTATTATTTGGTTGATGGCTGGAGACAGTACAAGGCTTTAGCCTGCCTTAAAGGCCGCTTTCATCGGAACTGCCGTCAGATGGTATGGCAGAAGGTTCTCTGTTCCATCTGATGTGCACAGAGACAAATGAACCTATCAAGAAACATTCATTCCACCGTTACCGCATACTTTCACGAGGATAATATATTCTTGTTTTTACATCAGACGGATGGCATTCACTGCCTAGCAATGTTCGCCCATAACCAAAGACAAAACTCCCCAAGAGGCATAGATCTTCATGAGTTCCGCGCAGAGTGCGGGGGCTTGTGAGAAGCTACATGTACTGTATGTATCTTGGTGGCTAGTGTTGCCTCTATGCTGCTATGTTTACGCAGCCGGGATAAAATCGCGACCACCGAGCCCAAAACAAAACACCCATCCATGGCTGTCAACACGTGTGATTCGACGACCGTCCCAGCACTGCGGCGTAGAATAACCGTAGAATAGCGCGATGCTCATGCTCCCTTTAGGTTCACGGCAGTGCAAACTCGAGTTTGGAGACTAACTGTAAAACCACATCCAGCACACACATTCACATCGCAAGACTGGCACACAGATCCTTGGCATTGACGGAGCTCTAAGTTCGTGGCTTATGCTTTTAAAAATGTCATCAAACTTTGAGCAATATCACACCAATGGCTCCTGAATGATTTTGTTTGTAAAAAAAAGAGTCTTTTACAGGTTTTAAAATTGTCACTCTTGCGACCGTACAGGTTAAGCAGAATTTGCAAAACGACTTTCCCACTGTTTATCAAAAGTCTGAATTCGAGAAGTCCGAGTCTCAAGTCACAGGTTTAGCTACCTAGTTTGCAACTTCAGAAGCAGCAAGTTCCAAACTCTCACATACAACATTTAAAGCGACCTACTCCAGGCACGGCAGTAATGGGTTAAAATCTCTTGATAAATGTTCTCAGTATGTGTTACAATAATGTTGCACAACTCAAATGGTTAACTTAACTCATTCTACCCCAGACACACCACAGCAAGATAAGGATCGACCATGATAGTTCAAGGGTGATGCCAGAATAGCTTGGCACCTATGGGCGCCAAGCTATTCTGGCATCACCCTTGAACTATCATGGTCGATCTGTGTCCTGCACTGCAAGGCAGTCTTCAGAGAACAACGGCAAAATTTAGGCATTTCGGTGTTTGGGTAGAATGAGTTAAAATTATGAAGTTTGAATGATGCTGTAAAATGAAAGACTTTAATGCTCTTCTTCAAGTTTGTACGTCAGGCTCAACAGGCAGTGGATAGCCTCTGCCTCTGACACGTGTGCCTACTCACATGGATTGTGAAATGAAGAGTAGAAAAGTCTTAGCTGAGGCAAGACAACATTCATCAGTAACCCGTTATATCGGCTAGCAATCAGAGCCTACCAAAGACTCATTCAAGACGTGCCGCGTATCCAGATGCGGCACGTCTTGAATGTAGAAGTCACTACCCGCGTAAATGGACAGAATCGTGGCGGCGACTCGCTCCCAGCGTAACTTGATTTTCACCGCTCTAACTATTCATCAACAAACCTAACGAGGCATAGCACAATGAGGAACCTGTTCCCCCACGTGCCTACGTAACCAAGTTTACAACGAGAGGGACTACCGAAACGTAAAGGAAGCATGTTTCAGGTAGCAGTAATCAGCAACTAATGAAGATAAATGCTCGGAACTAATTTCTGTGTCGCAACCGCACAGCTGCCAGGACTCACTTTGCACTATAACGCTATCCGGTTATTGCCTATGGGCGCCGATTAAATACGCCTGTGATGTGTGTGTTTATTCCTACAGGTTTCTGGAACCATCGAAACTATGATCTATCCATGAACATCCACGACCTCCTCAATGTAGGGAAGATTTATCAGTGAGTACGCGATATGTACGGATTTTCATTTCTGATTTAACTCATCCGAGACTGCACCGCAGTGTGTCTTGAACTGTGTTAACCCTTTAGCTGTCGGTAGCGCTTTTTGTCGAGTTGATTCCTATAGGAATCACCTCGACAAAAAGCGCTACCGACAGCCAATGGGTAAACCTCACCTGTAGCTTTAGCAGATGGCTAATTTTCTCTGATAAAGTGGGAATTACCATGTGATAATTACAGAGTTTAAATGAAACTGTCCTGATTATGCAACAATCTCAGATTTCATGAGCCTCTGCGATCTGCATGGGTTTGTGAAGATATGTGCTTGTTCCTGAAAAAAAAGAGTTCGTCATCTGAAAGCCTAACTGTGGTAAATTTAGGAAGGAATTAATCAGTGATTAAGTTGCTTTTAGGTGAGGGGTTGCTGTAAACAAAGATGCATATGCGTTTATCTTGAATAAACTCAAACTTGTCGCCTTTAAAACAAAACAAGAATATTATGTCATTTTGCTGTCAAACCAGGTAAATGATTGTGTGTTGTTGTTTTTTACGTCATTACATATTATGACATGTAATCTTTTCACCTCAGTGTCTTGTCGGATGAAATAGCGGGGGCTCTGAAATAGTTCACCAACGCAAAAACAAAAACATCACTTTCACAAGCCGAGACACCGCGCGCTATACCTACGCGAGGAGTACGGGCTATTTATTCCTTTGAGTCCCTCTTGAAGATGGAGGGGACTAGAGTGTTTGGAGTTCGTGCAATTTTTGAACTTTTTCTGATTTAAGGATCACCTCTAAGGCTCTATTGCGGTTACAATTGTCAGCTGTTTTTCCGACATGTACGGCATAAACGCCCATCGAGACCCATCTGAAGACACACAGTTAGTTGTGTTGCAGGATTTCCTTCTCCACATTTTTTGCGTGGGTGGGGTGCTGGGTTGGAAGGGGTTGGGGGCAGGGGTGTGGCTGAGGGGGCGCAGCGTCTATAGAACAGTTCAGAGAAAATGAGCAATCATACACTCCCCCTCCCCCCCCCCCTCCCCCGGGAGGGAGTGTATGGTTCCTCAGTATCTCTGAAGCATTCTGAACTGTTCTAATAATTATATGCATATATAGATGGCGCCTGCAGAACACGTTGCTCAGGTTCTGTCAAGCCATGATATTTGTGATAATGGACCTTCAGGTCGACAATGAGATCAACAATCATCCACAAAAACAAATAACATTCCACCCTCACAATAAATATGCCGTATCTCCTCCACTGGCGTGCGCATGCTGAATCTCACCCATTTACGTGTTGACTTTAGGAAGCATGTTCCATTTTGAGTACGTTTTCTTTGCCGATTGTGTTTTCAGAGTGTGTGTTTTGTCAAGTGCGTGTATGTTATTTCTCATAGCTGTCCTTTCTCGTCAGTCAACTCCACCCAAACCACATTTTACCCTGCACAACCCCCTCTCACCACCAAAACCCAGACCTCTGGTCCCCGTGCCGTAACGCGTAAAGCCTTTTTGTTATTGTTGTATCTGTGTAGACAGTTTATTTCATTCGAGTTGTATCGCATAAAGATGCTTGGCTTTTTCAGTATATGGCAAGTCTCGAATCACAACAAAGAAAATATGAAGAAAGGCCAAAATAATTAACCCCTTCGCTGTCAGTGATCGCGAATTTGGCGTTTGAAACCACTGCACGCTGACCGACATTAGCGTGAAGTAACAGATGTAAATGCGACTAAAACAGGTTTAACTCATTCTACCCCAGACACACCACAGCAAAATAAAGATCGACCATGATAGTTCAAGGGTGATGCCAGTATAGCTTTGGCGCCTATGGGCGCCAAGCTATTCCGGCATCGCCCTTGAACTATCATGGTCGATATGTGTCCTGCACTGAAATGCAGTCTTCAGAGGACGACTTCAAAATTTGGGGATTTCGGTCTTGGGGTAGAATGAGGTAAAGGAAATACGACTAGCAAGAGACATAATCCCTCATGAGCCCCCGTTGTCGCATGAGGGTTTATGTCTCTTGCAGCTGGGTAGCGTTCGCCTTGCCCCGTCAGACGAGAGGTTAACCCCTTCCCTTCGACTGGGCGCAGATTGCGTTTCTGAAATCTTTGTTCACTCAACGCCAAAGAAGTTCATTCGTCCAAGTAACGTGGATACAAAGTGGGGCCAGCAAAAGGCATAGAACCGCATGAGCCCCAGCAACTGCGAGGGCTCGCGAGGATTCTATGCCTCTTGCAGTTGACGGTCTGCTTATTGTCTTCCGGTAGCTAAGGGCTTAACGTTTTCATACAGCGACTGACATCACATCACGCACACGGTCCAACATTGGCACTAGCAGCAACAAAGTTGTACGACTGCTCCGTCCGCAACATGTTCAAGTCGCAAAGCTTTAAATTAATTTGCAGCCAAGGAGTTAAATCATGTCCACTCTTGGTACCGGACTTTCAGTGTGTGGTGCTTACGTATGGTCACTGGCATGGCAAGAGTTAATTTAATGAATGAAGAAATCCAGACCATAAAAGGTGACAATGAAGGATTTAACCAACACGGAATGCAACACCCTTCGGAAGAACTTCTAGGACAAAACAGGTCTTCTTTTCTTGAAAGGAAGCACTCAGACCAAACAGGTGTATACCAAGCGTGAAAAATGTGAAGAAATCCCCCATAAAGAACGAAAAACGCTTAGAAAAGAAAAGTAAAACACAATTGTCTTGTGTTTGCTCTTTCTACGCGCGTTTCTTTCTTTGTGGGGAATTCAAATATGGAAGACAGGTCAGTACTTACAGCAAAGAGCTGGCAGACGACCACAGCCAGTCCAATGGTGAGCGGCGAGGAGCCGGCCAGATCTGTCCTGGCGGAGTCACGAGACGCGAAGAAGGACAGTACGAAGACAAACGTAATCAGCATCTCGACACCGAACGCCTGAAAGTTGGGGAGAACATTTGTGTAAGAGACGTTCGATAAAGAGTAAGACATTCTCCATACACCCCCTTCAAGCCTTCGCCGAATGAAACTTATGCTGAGACCTTAAGATGAGGATGATGAGAATATTCTACTTGTAGAGTGCGCTTAGTCATACACTTAGACACCCACTTTCAAGTTATCACATTCTGCCCGCGACACACCACAGCAAGATATGACTCGACCATGGTAGTTCAAGGGTGGTGGCAGAATAGCTTGGCGCCTACAGGCGCCAAGCTATTCTGCCACCGCCCTTCAACTATCATGATCAATCTGTCTCCTGAATTGCCATGCAGTCTTTAGATGATAAATCCAAAATGTGGGTATTTTGTACCTCGGGCACAATGTGTTAAACGAATGCTTGTCCAGAAATAAGAAGAAGAAGAAGTCAGAAAACAAAAGAGTTCTCTAATACGATTTGTTTGTAAATTAATACCAGTTGATTTTTGTGTTAGACATAACATAGAAGAAACTCAGCTGCCAAATAGGAATTTCAGTACACATTCTCGGCATTTTCTACGGATTATCACACTAAATGAAAGCAGATTGCTGACGAGGCATTCCGCCGAGAAAAAGCAAGATCTCTACAATGTACGCGGCAGCTCTCTCCCCATACTGGTTGTCTCCCTCGATACAGGTACCGATGATCAGCGGTAGCGAATCGAGGGAGACAACCAGCGTGCTCTTTCACTCCTTCAAAACAACCAGAAAAAAAGATGCGCCAAAGTAGCTATTGTTGCGCATGCACTTAGTGAGCCTGCTAAAATCACAGGATATACCCGTATAGAGCACTGCTCTTCCTTACGGTCGCAACATCCAAAATCACAAAACAACGATGAAGACTACCTTCTAGCTGCCTAATTCCTTCAAGGTTCAGCAAGCATTAACCCTTTGGCTGTCGGTAGGTGATTCCTACTTAGGTGAGCCCTGTACAAATCACCTTGACAAAAAGCGCAACCGAGGGCCTAAGGGTTAATTCAATCGATACGTACCGCATTCGGTTACGCGGCATAATTTAACTCATTCGAGACGTGCCGCCCCCTGATACGCGGCTTATCATTATGCCGCGTATCCGGAGGCCGGCGGCACGTTTCGAATGCGTTGACTCATCCAAAGGGCCCCGTATCAATAGCTGCACGCTATACGGCACTTCCGCAGTTGTTGATGCGGGACGCCTTGAATAAGTTAATAATAAAGTTAAGATCACAAATCTCTCTTACCTGGGCAGCCGTCACTCCCATCGTGGAGCGGATGACCGTGGCGCCAAGGTTCCCCCGCTTATCGACCGGCGTCAGCCCGTACAGGATGCCCGCGCCCAAAATGCCGCCGAGGATCTGAGCGATAAAGTACAGCACGCCGCGGACGATGGACACACGCCGCGTCACCAGGGCGCCAGCCGTCACGGCCGGGTTGAAGTGGCCGCCACTGATGTGGGCGAAGCTCCAGACCATGGTGGCGACGGCCAGGCCGAAAGCCAGAGCGATCTGCACCACGTTAGGCCCGGCGAGCGACCACTGGATCCACGAGCCGCATCCCAGGAGCACGATGACCAGGGTGCCCACGGTCTCGCACGCTAGAGAGCGCCACAGGTTGGGGCTCAACAGATCCTCGACGTTGTCCTTCATGATCTTCCACATAATCTGGTCACACTATCACCTAGCGGGCATAGAGAAAGGACGTGAAACACTGGCATAAATCAAACAGCATTGACAGGTTTAAACAAACAAAGAGAGAAACAAACAAACAAACAAACAAATCAAGGAAAAATATAAAAATAAACCTGACAAACTTGTAGATATTACGTGAAAAAATGGAAAAACAAAAACGAGAAAATACAAACAAACAAACAAAGATAACTGAAAGACAGGAAGCAAGAACTAAGCAGACTAACAAACAAAAACAAACAAACAAACACTACACATCACGAACAGAGTCGCTAAAACAATTTTGAAGAGCTAAAACAATCGCACGGCAGCTAAAGTTGTAAGTAAGTAAGTAAGTCAAAGACGCCATAAAAATTAAGTCCACTTATGAGCGCGAAGAATATAATACGAACTACGATCAAGTCAGAAATGACAGAAATGGTTTCTGCAGCGTCAACTTCAGATTCAGATAAAACAACCTTCAATGTAACATATACACCACTTTCATGAAATGAAACGTAGAAGCCTATTTAACTCATTCAGCTCGATGCACGTATTTTCCAAATTTTGGAGGCGTCATCTAACGACTATGCACCTGCTGCAGGAGATGGATCGACCATGATAATTCGATCAAGGGCAGTGCCAGATTAGCTTGGATGCCGACAGGCGCCAAGCTAATCTGGCACTACCCTTGAATTATCATGGTCGACCCATCTCCTGCTGTGGTGCGTCAGGGCTGAATGAGTTAATACAACCCAAAAACTAAGTGGCTACATGAAAATTAGATACACCGACACCACTGAAATATTTTCGGAATAACTGACTTCACATGAAAAACAAAGAAAGTACAAACAACCACAGACTAGCACACACATTACACAAAGGAAAAATTACAAAAACAGAAAGAACAGTTACTTAAAGTCAGTCTTGAGAAGGGAAAAGACATCAAATCCATTTTGTGGAAAGCAAGATTTTCATTGCCTTGCAATGAAAATCTAGCTTTCCACAAAATTGGACTTACAGTGCCTTGTTCTTACAGGGAAGAATTAAAAAAAAAAAAAAAATCACGGTTCTCAAACTGACCTGAATACTGCCGCAGTTGCTCTCAGTCTGCGCCTCTTTGTCCCAGTGCTTCTATGCGTCTGTACCTTCCCCCAGGGGTTCTCCACAGACGCTACGTGCACGGGCCACGCCCCACGCGCTGACCTTTATACCTCGCGCGCGCAAGACTCCCATTGGCCCATTTGAGATAAGAGCTGCCGCCTATTGGCTGCAAGCGCCGGCAGCTAGCCACACGGCGTGGGCACGCTACGCTACGGTGCCAGAATTTCGGCACTCGACCGTTACGCGGTTGTAGTAGTAAATGTTTAGTGCGGCTCCAATGGTCTTTACCGTGCACTTTTCGTGTACTGTTTTCCGGTCTACTATGCAATGACACTATGACAACCATGCAGCACGCAGAAGGTCTTCGGGCCGACAACGGCCACAGTTGGCCCGCGCACGGCTGTGCGCGGGCCAACTGTGGCCGTCGTCGGCCAGAAGACCTTTTGCTATTACTAAGTATTAGGGAAACCAGGCTGCTATTTCACATTAACCTATTGCTGGAAACGTTTAATGTTTTATAATTGTACAACTGAATAATTTAAAGAGACGGACTGGCAACAGCAGCTGTGAGCAGTAATGGTTAAAGTTAATACTTTTATTGTGACCCTCGGTGTAGCCAAACAGCTTGAGAGGAAATTCAATCACAAGAAATGAAAATTGAAATAAAAATATGCCGTGTGAAGGCAAAATCAGTTAAGTCCATTTGGTCTGAAAAGCAAGTTTTTCGTTTTATTACAATTAAAACACACACACACACCATCACACATACACACACACACACACACACACACACACACACACACACACACACACACGCACACACACACTTACTGTTTTACTGAATTACATTCGCAGTGGTACACACACAGCTCTTATCTGTCTGTCTATCTATCCCGTTGTCTTGCCGACCGTTGGGGCACCACTGATGAATTGGCAACCAGCTCCTTCCATTCCACTCTGTTCTCTGCCATTCTTAGTGTGTCGCTCAGCTTCAGTCCTGTCCACTCTGAGATATTGTCCTCCCATATTTTACTCTGTCTACCTCTCCTTCGCCCTCCTTGCACAGTGCCTTGCAGGATTGTCTTGGCAAGCCCTGCTGATTGCGTGACATGCCCATACCACTTCAGTTTGCGTTTTTTTCACAATGGCTAATAGGTCTTCATAGGGCCCGATGGCTTGCCTAATTCTGCTTCCCATTTCCTCGTTCGTGATGTGATCTCTGTACGAAATGCCTAGCAGCCTTCTAAAACATCTCATTTCAGTGGCTTATCCTCCTTTCGAGGTCTGCTGTGAGGGTCCATGACTCACAGGCATATAAAAACACTGAGATGACTAAGGAACGATTCAGTCTGATCTTGGAGCAGAGTGTGATGTTTAGTGTCCTTCCATATGGTCTTCAGTCTTGTCAGCGCTGTTGTTGTCTGCGCGATCCTGAACAGTATTTCTGGTTTTGATCCCTTATCTGTCACAATGGCTCCTAAGTATTTGAATTTCTTAACTGTTTCCAGTTTGTGGCCTCCAACTATTCTTCTTCTTCTTCTTCTCGAACGCCGTCACACTTGGAGTTTGGCTCTCAAAATGAAATCTGTGGTCTTCTGTAGCGCCTCCACAGGCCCGTACAGTTTCTCTTGTAGAGTGGCGGGCTTCGGCCATATCTCCTCCCTCAGCGGCTGGTGGTTCCCACAGTCCTGGAGGATGTGCTCTGCGGTCTGCTCTGCTTCTCCACAAGGGCACAGGGGAGATGGCACGAGGTGGAAGCGTCTGTGCAGGTGGAAATTGAGTCGGTTGTGCCCGGTCCTCAGACGAAAGATGGTCACCTGCTCTTGTCTGGACAGCTGATGGTAACTGTCTAGGGGCCGTTGTGGTGGTCTGTACACAGACTTAATGATGGTCTTCATCTCTGTGAAGCTGACTCCATTTTCATCTTGTTCTTTCTCTGCGCCCACTTTTGCCATTCTGTCAGCTTCTTCATTGCCGTAGATGCCACAGTGTGAAGGGATCCACTGCAGCACCAGTCTGGTGCACTTGATGTTTTGCAGTGCCTCTTGTAGACGTGGCAGTTTGCTTGCTGTTGCTGCCTCAAGGACAGACATGGCATCAGTAAGGAAGACAATCTGGGCATCAGGGTCTGCAGTGCCACTAAGGGTGTTAGCTGCGCGGACTAGGGCTTCCACCTCAGCTCTGTAATTTGTGCAGTGAAGGCCTGTTGGTACTGCCTCTGCCTGCCATTTTCCGTTTGGGTACTGAATGTACACCCCAGCCCCTCCATCCTGAACTGCATCTGTGGCTGATCCATCGGTGTATGCCCGTATCCATGCTTCCTGGGGATACTTTTCTTCGAGCATGGCCAGTGTCAGGGCTTTCTTGCTCACAGTGCTGTGCTCATCTCTGGTGGTGATGTAGGGTACCGTGGAAGAGATGGTGATGTTTTCTGGCTTACTTTCCCAAGGTGGAAGGTCGCTAGCAGGATTCAGAGCCTCTACCTGCGCAGGCAGCTTTGCCTGGTGTTTTCTCTGCAGTGCTCTCGTCTCCTTCACAAAGCTTGATCTTTTCAGTCTCCCTGAGGTTGGTTGTTTCATCCTAGCGTTCATAGGATGGTCTTTGGAAGACTTGACCTTTGTGGACTGTATCAAGGCTTTGCAATCTCTTCTCATGCGCAGGGGTGGGATGCCCGTTGTCTCTTCCATCTTTTCAATTGGTGTGGATCTCATTGCGCCGGTGATGATACGCAGTGCCTGGTTCTGAACTCTGTCAATGGTCTGCTGATGTGACTGGGCTGCCGTCAACCATGCATTAGATCCGTACTCAAGGTGTGGTCTCACTGTGCCTTGATATACATTTTTGAGGATCTTTTCATTGGCTCCCCATTGTGTTCCAGCCAGTTTTCTCATGATGTTCAGCTTTCTTCTAGCTTTCGCTTCTGCATTCCAAATGTGCGGCTTCCACGTCAGCCTCTTGTCAAGGGTGACTCCCAGGTATGTCTGTTGGTCTTCATACCGCAGCGGGGTGTTGCCCAGTGTTAGGTTGCCAGCCTTTGCCTTGTTGGAGAGAGAGAAGAGTGTGGCTGATGATTTTTCTGTGTTGATGGTCACACACCAGTTGTTGGTCCAGTCTGTCAGCCTGTCCAGGGCTAGCTGCATCCTGTATGTAGCAGTTGTTGCATACTCTTTTGTGCACCAGAGTACCAGGTCGTCTGCGTACAGGGCTGCGTGTACTCCTTTTGGTAGCTCTGGCACAAGGTCGTTGATGAAAAGTATGAACAGTGTCGGTGACAGGACTCCCCCCTGTGGCACCCCCTGACGCAACAGCACTTTTTGGCCACAGTACCCATCCACTGTCACACGGGCTCTGCGATTGTGCAGGTATGACTTGGTCCACCGGTACATATTCCCTTGGATGCCACTGCGAAGGAGTTTCACAAGGAGACTATCCTTCCACACCTTGTCGAAAGCCTTCTGTAGGTCAATGAAGGCAGCTAATGTCACCTTCTGATCTTGAAAGGCATCTTCTATGACCTGTGCAAGGTGTGTTGTCTGGTCTTCTGTACTCTTGTAGCTTCTGAAGCCAGCTTGCTCTGGCACGATAATGCTCTCAGAGTCCAGGTACCACTGCAGGCGCTTGTTGATGATGCGCTCCATGGTCTTGCACACACAACTTGTCAGGCTGATGGGGCGATAACTCAGGGCTTTGGACTTATTCTTCCCTTTCTTCAAAATTGGGATCATCCTGGCTTCCTTCCAGCACTGGGGTACCTGTCCTCCTCTCCAGCTGTGGTTAAATATGTCCAGTAGCTTCATTAAGGCAGTGTTGCCAAGGTGTTGTAACATCTCGTTTGAGATGCTGTCTGGACCTGGAGATTTTTTCTTCTTCAGCTGTTTGATGGCCATCTTCAGTTCTGGAAGGGTGATGTCCTTCTTCATTGCATCATGGATGTTCACATCTCTTGTTCTCTCTCTTTCTTCCTGTCTGATTTCTTTCGCAAGCATTCGTGGGACAGTGATGTCACTTTCTTTCGCATAGATCTGTGCAAACATGTTTGCAGCTTTCCTACCAGTCAGTGCTTTCCCTTCTTCTTCCAAGGTGATCTTCTGTTCCCTGGTGCCCTCATCGTTCAACGCCTTGGTCAGTCTCCACAACTTCGTGGTGTCCCTGTCCATGTTTAGTCTTGCAGTCTTCTCTCTCCAACTTCTTCTTGTGCACTCCAACTTCATCTTCAGATACTGGGCCTTACTGTGTTGTAGCTTGATGTTGTTTTCTTGGCTGGGTTTGGTTTCAGCGTCTTCTCTGGCCCTAGTGAGGTTGTCATGTGCTTTCTGAAGATCTGCGGTCCAGTATGGGGTGTAGTTTTTCCGGACCCCTCGAGGTATGGATTCCTTGGCTGCCTTACTGATAATGTCATTAAACTCTCTGACCACATTGTTGATGTTTCTTCCAGACACAGCGAGGTCTTGCATTAGCTCATTTGTTCGGATACTGAACAAGCGCCAGTCTGCCTTTCGGTAGTTCCATCTTGGCCGGTGTGGCGAGCTAGCTGCTGTGCATCCTTTTAGGGTTAGGAGGATAGGGCGGTGGTCACTTCCTCCTAGCTGTGGTCCTACTGTTCTGCTGAGGCACTTATGAACATCTTCAGTGCAAAGCGCCAGGTCCGGTGTAGTGGTGGTGTGCCAGCGGCGAGAGTAGAAGGTAGGTTGGTCCTCAGGGTCATTGGCAAGTATCAGGTGGTTTTCATCTTGCCACTCCTCAATGTCTTCTCCTCTCTTGTCCAGTGTGTCATATCCCCAACTCTGGGACTGGCTGTTGAAGTCACCAGTGATGAGGAATCCACTGTCCGGGACCTGGATAGTGTCGAGGGACAGCAACTTATCATTAGGGCAGTAGTAGTTGACAAGGTCAAGGGTGCTGTCACTGGTGGTTACCTTGACCTGAATGTATTCTGCCTCTTCCATGAATCTCCTGGTTTCGCTGGCATTCAGGTTGTTTCTAACTAGGGTCATAACCCCCCCCCCCCCCCCCCCTTTCTTCCTCCCTTGGCGATCACTTCGGAAGACCTGATATCCTCTGACCTTAAAGGGTTTCCCTTCTTGCAGGTGTGTCTCTTGTATACAGCAGATGTTTATGCTGTTTTCATGCAGAAAGTGCTCTAGTTCTGTTTTCTTGTTGGTAACCCCTTCGGCATTCCAGTGCATGATGTTCACATTGGCTTTTTCTTTGTCTCTGGTCTTGTTTTTTCGCTGGCCAGTCGCTCTACTTCCCAGTCCCCTGGCTCCTCGAGACAGTCGGGAAGGTCCTCCAGTCGCTGGGGGTGGGCTCTGAAGAGGCGCAGAGCCCGGTACTGCACCTGCCTGGTGAGACTCCACAGGGCGAGCACCATTCCTCTTGAATCCATCTCCAAGTGTCATATGGCTGTATATGCATGGTACTGTGGTTTATTAGAGTGCGCTGTGCAGCCCAGTACCTCCGTCTTCAGCACTCGGGGTTTCTGTCGGGGTTACCTCACCCTTAGCTCCTGGTCAAAAGGCCTTTCCTGGGAGCACAGGATGGTTTAGTTTTGGAGTATCCTTCTCCTAGATGGATTGCCGACCATGGCTTATGGGTCCCATCTACTCAGGTTTTCCTTCTCGAAGGAGATCTGCCAACCAAGGCTATCGAGCATCCCTGCCCGGATTTGTATAGGGTTTACTCCCCTAGCCTTTGCCTCTTCCAAGGCACCCACAAGGCAGTGGGGCTATTTACCCATAGCTGGGGATCTGGTTCATGGGCATCAGGGCTTGTCCACACATCGATGGGCCTGCATGCCGCATGTCTGGGGGCCAGATCTCCTCCGAGTCCTCTGTAGTTCAGCCCGAGTCCGTAAGGTGCTCGGTTACCATGAGTCACCACGAGGAGGCACTACATGAGGCTTGTTGTTGGAGAGGCTGTGTACTGGCAGGGAGAGACTGACATGTTCTGCTCCCCTTTTTGCAAAACTGCTAGCCAGCGGTGGGAGCTGAAAGCGAGAGCGACAAGCACAGACGCTACACTACCACACTAGACGCATCACAACAACCATTTGACCCACGCCTCCAACTATGATTTCAGTGCCAATGCCACTGGCATTATTGGTCATCAGTTTGGTCTTCTCTGCGCTGATTTCCATCCCAAACGCAATGGCTGTACTGTCCAGATTTGCCACCAGCTGAGCTAGCTCCTCCTCTGTTCCTGCAGGGCCATCAATGTCTTCCGCGAAGCGCAAGTTCTTGATTGTTCTGCCTCCAATACTGACAGTTCCTTCATGATCTTTCAGAGCGTCTGTCATGATTCTTTCCAGGAAGATGTTGAAAAGAGTAGGTGAGAGCAAGCAGCCTTGTCTGACTCCGACTGTTGTCCTAAACCAATTTCCTATTTTGCCGATGAAGCAGACTGCGCTAGTGGCCTTGTTGTAAAGGTTTTCTATTACTTTGATAAGGTTGGCATTGATGTTGTGCAGCTTCATGGTGGACCAAAGGGCCGCATGCCACACCCAGTCAAACGCCTTCTTAAAATCCACAAAGACATGATAGAGGTCTTGCTGGTGCTGGAGGTACCTCTCACATAGAACTCTCAGGCTAAAGATCTGCTCACTGAGTTGTGTTGCGCCCTGGTCTGAAGCCTGCCTGTTCCTCAGCTATGATTTCCTCTGCCTGTGGCTTCAGCCTGTCAGTATGATCTTTAACATGATTTTGTTTGGGTTGCATATAAGACTGATCGTGCGATAATTCTGTCATTGTTGTAAGTTGCCTTTTTTCGGGAGAGTTATTATAAGTGATTGGGTCCATGGTGTGGGCCATTCCCCTGACTGCCAGATCTTATTGCAGATAGTTAGTAAGGCATTTATCATGTCTTCTCCCCCTTCTTGGACTAGTTCTGCTGGGATGTTGTCTGCCTTTCCTTTTGTCAGCGACTTCACGGCAACGTCTACTTCTTATCGGAGGATGGGGTAGATGTCACTGTTGGTCACTGGTGGGGTGACAAGTATGCCGTGCAGATGTGAACATCTGCCCACTGTCCACCACAGCTCTTATACTGAGGAGGAAAAGAAATGCGACATCATTTGAGTCATCGGAAACACTTCAGTGTGCTGCTAAACATATAGCAGCAGGTGTTTCCATTCGAAGTTCAGTTGGGAAGTAAGCTTTGACAGTCATAGAATCTGAATCAGGCACCGAGCTGTTCTGTGGCATTGCTCTAACTGTCGTCGATACATCTTACTTTGTAATGTAATGTGGTGGTGATTTACGTTCCGATACTTGGTTTTGACTCACAAAGTTATGGCTCAAGGTTCATCGGTGAGGATTTGTGTTTTTTGTTTGACCTATGCTCTCTGTACGCCTAATTTTGTCCTGTTTGCTTATGTGTTCTCAAAGCGAATCCCAGTGCGCAAAGGACATCGGGCTGACGTCGGCTGCCGTTGGGCCGCGCACAGCGGTGCGCCGGCGGGCCGCCAACGGTGGTCGACGTCGGCCCGATGGCCATTTGCGCACTGGGATGTCGGTCAGTCAGCAGTCATTTCAGACGCGCGATTCCGGCGAGATCACTGCAGCGAAAGAGTTATCATGACGTATTACACCCTCATCGCACTTCCACTTCTCTGTCTTCTACGACCACTTTCTTTCCTTGCAGGAAAGCGGCCTGTGCCGGGTTGCTTGATGCAGGTTCTACCATATCCGGCGCCGCCCTTGGCTTCCAGAACGTGACAATACGACGTCGTTTAATCAAACTGTTAGCGTGGCTAGAACTGGTGCCAGAACTAATTAGTTAATTAGTTCTGGCACCAGTTTTTTCCACGCTACCATATTTCGGCCGAAGGGCCCGGTTACTGACTCAGTCCAAAGGCTGTTCTGTCCGCAGTTGTAGTACTGTCTCTTGAACTAACTATAATATAGTTATGATCGCAATATATCTGATCGATACATTCTGATTCGTAAACTTCAGAGGCACTTAGGCTACTCGACCTTGTGGCTCAATGTGCAAAATTGTGAGCATTTGGCCAGCGTGGAGTGTCAAGCTGTACTAGTGACGTAAACTGAGCAAATGCCACCGATTCAAGTATTCGCGACATTGACCATTTCAGAAACAGTGCTTGCGTCGTCAGGAGCAGTAACGTTCAGTGTTTTTGTACCGTCAGCGTGGCACGGTCTGATTGCACTCGGGTTAGAACTTAGATGCCGTGAGGACGGGCGCGAGTTTTGTGTACTCCCGGGGGAGGAGGGGGGGGGGGGGGCAGGACGCAGTCCCCGTTCTCTGCCCCTCCTATTTAGCAGATTTAGCGACCAGGGCTACGCAGCTGGAGCCAGTCTCTCATCGCAAGAGGCGCGGATTCTCGTGAGCCCCTGTGCACAGGGACTCACGAGAACCCTCGCCTCTTGTGGTTTGATGAAAATCTGTGCCTCTTGCAGTTGGAAGGGTCTGGAACGGTGGCTGCGGAGGAAATTGGGACACGGTGTTTATATCATTACTTACCAGAAACCCCATCCCCATCACCACCACCATCACGCAACCCCCACTCCCCAATATTGCATTACCTCGCCGGTTACATCCTTAGGATGAAACTGTCCCTTTTATATATCTGTTGAGGTGTAAGTCTCAGATCTGGTGACAGATTGACCATGATAGTTCAAGGGTGGTGTCGGAATGGCTTGGCGTCTAAAGGCGTCAAGCTATTCAGACACCATCCTTGAACTATCATGGGCGATCCTCATCCTATCGTAGCATGTCAGGGCCGTTATGGGTTAACCACCATCCCTCCCCTCCACCACCTCCACCACCACCACCACCACCACCACCACCCCCCCCCCCCTTTAGCTTTCTACTTCTCAGTCTAGATAAGCCTATTCAACACAACGTTTTGCTTTGTATGCCTTTGTTCCTGTGTGTCATACCATAACCTGTTTTGAGCGACTTCTGATGCGAAATTGCCACCTAAATGATGATCTTAATGTCAGGTGACACTTTTTGCCCTTATTGAAGACTCCTCTCGAAAGCGCACCTTTCTAAAAGGTGGTTCTACTGTATCAAACAGGTTCTTCTAGTCACTGACTCTCACCTCCGAAACCACATGGCCATGTGTCCTACAGACCGTGCAGCTGAATTCAGCCATACATCGCAATGGTTTCTGGAAGGTGAATTTTATCACATGAGGTTCATCATATTTTCAAGTGCCGCTCCAGTTTCTATCACTGGGGGAGGGAGCGGGGGGGGGGGGGGGGGTGGAGGGGGGTGGGGGTCAGGACGCAGTCCCGGTTCTCTGCCCCTCGTTTTTAGCAGATTTTGCGACGAGGGCTACGCAGCTGGAGCCTCAGTGTCTCTCATCGTAAGAGACGCGGATTCTCGTGAGCCACTCTTGTTTCCGCCAGTCTCGTACAAACTCCACAGCTGAGTATTGTGATCACCATGATCGATCAGCTCGGTAAACTGATTGGCTTCCCAAACGTTATGTTTTATAACCCGGCCTTCCCTGCCACCTGATACAGACAGATTGTGTTTCATGAAAAGCATTCTAGTTCAGCAACAAAGAGGTCTATCCGTCTAAGGAACAAGGATGCAAAGTGGTTTCGGCAAGAGGCATAGATCCTCATGAGCCCCCGCAACTGCTGGGGCTCCTGAGGATCTAAATCTCTTGCAGCTGGCTGGTGTTAATTTTGTTATGGATAGTGAAGGGGTTAATTGATTTTTTAACATATCATTGAGATACTTCCCAGCTTTGTTGGCTTAGAAAGCTTTCCGGCAAAACTGGCTACGGTCAGTAACGTAAGTAATCGACGGTTACAGTCTCGTGAACAGCAGGGACACCGCTGAGGTCGTCCGTGTCAAGATGCTCTGTGTGGTTTCCATACTTTCACCTCTTCACTGCTACTGACGAGACCGCTTGCCGGCGGAACTTGACAGGCTCGTAATTAATATGATACGCATCTCTTCCGGGACGAGCCGGTATCTTCTGAGCAGCAGTCAATGTCAAAAGTCAATTTAGAGCGAAATTTGAGAGTTGCCGTCCTCTCAGTGAAGCCCACATGTCTGCCGTTATTTGGGCAAGAGCCAGTACCGATGTTCACCGCTTTTCGGCGCTGAATCGCTGAATCGTCCCGGAGTCAGTAAGCATTTGCAGTGGTGATTGTTGCGCTTGGAGAAGCCGTCCGGCAGATTTATTTCCCATTTCTCCATACATCGCCTTGATGCCGCTAACTCCGCAGTCCGACGAAACATACAGATATCTCTGCCTTTTATCTCAGTGAGCACGGTCGGTGCCATCGTAGTGTCGAAGTCGGCGCGGCGGCTCAGTGAGTCTTTGCCGTCTAGTCCTGCACGGCTTGTGGGCCAACTCACGCCGAGGGCGAAGCCGGTCGGCCGAAGGCCTTTTGTTCACTAGGATCATACTATGTCAGTAGTCCCCGGTCTCGGCGCCGGTACTAAATCGTGAATCACCTGTTGTTTAGAATGAAAGAAAATAGTCCATAAGCTAGCCAGATCTACAGGGTTCTGCAGGATGCTATTTCTTTATGTTCTGCTGCACTCCACACTGCAAAGTCATCCGCATGCAGGATGTTCGAGACGAACCTTGGTACTGTTGTACTGATGTCATTAATGTAGACCAAGGCTGAACAGCATCAGACACAACATCTCCCTGAGGTACACCTTCCTCGAGATTGACAAGACTGCTGAATGTGCAGACGGTAGACGCTTCAGCGGCAGCCCCTGTTAAACATGCCTTAACTAAAAAGAGTTACAATTAAATTGATGGGTCACATTGAAATTAATGAAATGATAACAAATGTTTATGCTCAATATGCATACTTTGTTAAGAAAACTGGCAACAAAAATATTTAAACAGAGGAGAATGACATAAGCAATTCAGTGTTATGATCATTTTGCATTCCTTTGCGTACTGGTAAAATAGGGGTAGGGCAGCAGATTTAGCCACTGTGGCCCCTAAATGCACCACAGCATCATAAAATCAGGTTGGGAGTAACTGTGGTATTATATCAGTTGTATACAAAATTTCTGAGGGCATCGGAAACAACGTACGTTTCCCAATTCGGCAATTTTAAATGGGAAAAAGGTATCATTCACCACGAATGTACCGTAAAGGATGCCGGCTTTCCTAATTTTCTTGCACTTTATGCTCACATTGTTGAAACTTAATAGGTAAACAGAGGTCAAAATGAAATGGAATAACTTTAGCAATTTTTTCTAATTAATTTTGTGTATTTTTACAACTTGGGGTAGGGATACAAAATCAACCCCTGTGGCACCCACAGTGATCACAGCATCACCTAGTAAGGTTTATAATAATTGTAACATCCTGTTTTAATGATGTAAGCCTAAAAATGAACTGCCGGTGCTATAGAAAATGTTAGAAAGCATCGGACACATTATTTTTGTCTTTTGAGATTTTGTGGAAATGGCCGTTTACTGGGTGCACAAATACCTTCACTGTGAGCCAGAGATTTACTTTTTTTCATTCTGTTTTTTGCAGAGAATGCAGAAGGTGTGCCTTAACATAATACTGCCTGATTTCGGCTTCTGGATTGAATTCTGATTTATTTAGAGGAAAATGTTTCTCAATCTCATTTTAGCATCCAGGAAGAGCGTGAATGAGGGTACCCTTGAGACATCGGCTACTGATATCTCTGGTGTGTTTCTAAGTATTTTCGGGGAACATGGCTTAAACATCTCAGGAAATACTAAGGTACACTTTGAAACCCATCTTATTGAGTACTGGGAGGGGGGGGGGGGGAGGGGGTGCACGGTAGACTGGGCTAGCTTATGGACTAAAAGCCAAGTTCAGCCAGGATCCCTCTCAGTCATATTGATTCGGAAGATGTTCTCTGTTGGAGTAGCCCCGATCACTGAGTGTAACTCCTCTTATCAAGCTTGGTAGTCAGTGGTGTAACGAATGTTAACAGCTCGGCGGGAGATAGATCACATCAGTCATGATAGTTCAAGGGTAGTGCCTAACAAGCTTCCCAGCCTTTGGCCTAGCTAATCTGGCTCAACTTTTGAACTACCATGGCCGATCTTGATCTTTCTCTGGCATACAAAACTGACTGGTCACTGATAACTCAGTCTTGCAGAAGCGGGATGGTTACAGATTGTTAGTCCATCAGTTACAGTGCAAGGGCAGTGCCAGAACAGCTTGGCGCCTGTAGGCGCCAAGCTGTTCTGGCACTATCCTTACACTGTACGAAGAACCTTCGAAGAGGCATAGATTATCATGAGCCCCTGAAATTAACTGCCTCTGTTTGGTGGACATCTACCACCAGCGCTCTGACAGAGGATGGTCGATGACTGAGTAGGTTTGACTCGCCATATTACGTAGTAAACATGCAAGGCAGTGTTCTATGGGTCAAACAAAAAACACAGTTGGTACCTGAGGAATTGTTTGACTTCAGAAAGGCTGACAGGGAGCTACTATCAGCTGCTTACCATCGTGTTTATATCTCTGAGAGATGAAGAGCACGAAGTGTAAACCACGGTATTGGGTGAAATATACAGCCACCTGCATCGAGTATAGATCTTAGGTCAGTTTCCAAACCCGAGTAGTTTTCTTGATCAGGAAAGGTCGGCGGGATCTTGTTTTTGCTGATCAGTTTGCGGAGAGGGAAGAAGGTTCGTCGCACGGTCGGCACTGACGTACTTTTTTTTTTGTCAGTCTTCTACAATATAAGTTATTGGTCAGTCGCGGGGGTTTGCTACACGACCCTTGTAGGCCTGAGTGAGGTCAAAGAAACCATTGTACCCCCTTTGGTTCCTTTGACCTCCCTCGGGCCTACAAGGGTCCGTGCAGTAAGCCCTCGCTACCAATAACGTATTTGTTTTCAGTCCTCCACCGATTTCCTCCACTATTTTCGTAAAAGAGATCAAGAAGAAATCTTCCGACCTCAGTGGATCGCGCCGCGCCAAACATGACTGACGTAAAAGGAATATATATATATATATACATAATAGACGTATGACGTAATTTAAAATCTTTCATGACGTTACCGTCTCCAGTAGTGCCCCTGTTGTTTCGAACAACACTATATATTTGTTTTTACTTTAGAACGTTTTGATGATCATTTATAGAACAAAACTCGCATCCAAGATGCGTCACAAAGAGGGCTACAAGAAGTCCGCCATTTGTCGCTACAATATAAGTTATTGGCAGCAGGGGTTTGCTACACGGACCCTTGTAGGCCTGAGGGAGGTCAAAGGAACCTGTCACGACCCCAGCTTCAGGGGCGCGAACAAGGAGCGCTACCACGCGAGTACAACCACCCACACTAACACAAACACCAGATGAACAATTACGACAACATTTATTACATATAAAGCTAACAATAATCCAAAATATCCTCACTCAGTCCTATCCACGCACTCACACATCACATTCACATACACACACACGTCCAAACTCCCCAAACCGAATAACCACTATACACAATAATACAAAATAACATCAAATATATAATAAAACAAATATCCTTAATAAAATACAAATGAAAAATTGAGGAAATTGAATATAGTTCACAAGTCACTGGACCTCCTCGACGGAAGCACAAACGTCAAGCTCAGCTCCGCTTAACGCTCTTGCTTCCGCGATAAGGTTTTTCATAGCACATGGCTCCTTTTGAATAACTATACAATATTTCAGAATACACAATATTTCTGTCACTGCAAAAAAGGTCTTCTCACAATATTGTCACCACGAGGAAACGAAATTAATCTCGCAACGTCCTTTACAAATTTACCAATGGACAAAACTGTACTTTAATAAGATAATAAATGCTAGATGGGACGACCCGACCTGGCTAAACACTACGGGGCGTGCCGCGACGCTCGCAACAGCGCTCAGGTACGGCGTCGTAGTCCCACGAGGCGGAGTAACACAGCCAGCCTCCACTCTCACAACGAACCACCCAGGCCTTCCGCACAGTAACAGCGGCGGACTAATCCACCCAGAACTTTAGACTTTTGGTTTTTGGAATCTTTGGATGCACTAAAACAAGGGTGAAAAATACACATATGAATAACTAACAACCAAAGAAAGGTAATCACATCAACCTTCCCACCATTTCAATTGCCGTCTTTTATAGTCCTTCACCTTACTCCCAAAACAATAATAAATTCAAACTCAACAAGATGCATATTTACACGTCACCATATGACTCACTTTTCAATTTACACTCTGACGCTAGATACTACGAAATAAAATAAATGACATTTATTTATACATTCTTACACTTGCCCCCCAATACGTGCTACCCAAAATAATAATATAATAACAGCACAAGCACACAGACAAACCCCCCGAGCATATGGCCACTAAAGAATTGTTGCGTGTACTCACTGTCATCCGTGAAGACGCCCAGGCTGGGACGAAGACAAACAAAGACAAGACAAGACAGGGGTTTAGTCGTCGCAGCTTTTCTCTCTCTCCTTCCCAGGGCAACGACTCTGGGGCGACCAGAGCCGTATTGCGGGACCGCTACGGAGGAACGGCACAACCGCTTGAGGGCTTCAGCTAATGGCGAACCACGCCTGAATGACCTCCCTAGGAGACTGCTGTTTAGAAGCGACTGTCTTTGTTCGCTATTGGAAAGCGACTGACTGACAATTTGGATATCGTACGGTTTAGCAAAAATGCGCTCAGTAAAAATAGTGCGATGTAAAAACAGGTGAGTTGGGAACCACCCGATCGCGCAGGGCAATCACGTGCGTCACACGCCGTCCTTCGACTCTCGTACGGCAGCAATTCCTCATGTAAAGGCCAAACAACTCACCTATGCTATCGTTACCCGGTGACTAACTAGTCTCTGTCACCCCTCTAAATTTAACTCCCTTACAAAAATAGGAAGAAAAAAAAAAATCCGTGTCGTGACAGAACCACTGTACTCCGAAGGCCTGAGGGGTACAATGGTTCCTTTGACCTCCCGAAGGCCTACGAGGGTCCGTGCAGCAAGCCCCTGCTACCAATAACGTATTTGTTTTCATTCCTCCACTATTTTCGTAAAAGAAATCAAGAAGACATCTTCCGACCTGAATCACGCCAGACATGTTTGACGTCAAAGGAATATACATTAATTATACATAATAGACTTATGACGTAATTTAAAATATTTCATGACGTTGTCGTCTCCAGTACTGAGTGTGCTAGTTGTTTCGAACAACACTAAGTAACTTTGTACTTTAGAACGTTTCGGTGATCTTTTATAGAACAAAACTCGCATCCAAGATGCGTTACAAAGAGGGCTACAAGAAGTCCGACATTTGTCGCTACAAGGGTTTTTGTATCACGGTCACATGGTACGGTTTGCGCTAAAGTGACTGGTCGTGTGACGTAGGGATGAAAACAATATAAGTTATTGGTCGGAGGGATATGCTACACGGACCCTTGTAGGCCTGAGGGAGGTCAAAGGAAACATTGTACACTGAAGGCCAAAGGCCTGAGGGGTACAATGGTTCCTTTGACCTCCCGAAGACCTACAAGGGTCCGTGCAGCGAACTCCTCCGACCAATAACGTATTTGTTTTTATTCCGCCACTATTTTCGTAAAAGAAATCAAGAAGACATCTTGCGACCTGGATCACGCCAGACATGACTGACGTCAAAGGGATATACCTTTATACATAATAGACTTATGACGTAATTTAAAATATGTCATGACGTTGCCGTCTCCAGTACTGAGTGTGCCTGTTGTTTCGAACAACACTAAGTAACTTTGTACTTTAGAACGTTTGGCGATCTTTTATAGAACAAAACTGGCATCCAAGAATGGTCATCAAGAGGGCTACGAAACGTCCGCCATTTTTCGCTACAGGGGTTTTTATATCACGGTCACATGGTACGGTTTGCGCTAAAGTGACTGGTCGTGTGACGTAGGGAGGAAAACAATATAAGTTATTGGTCGGAGGGGTTCGCTACACAGACCTTTGTAGGCCTGAGGGAGGTCAAAGGAATCATTGTACCCCGAAGGCCTTCGGCCTTCGGGGTACAATGATTCCTTTGACCTCCCGAAATATATAAAATATATAAAACAGATATAAATATATATAAAAAAAAATATATATTCCTTTGACGTCAGTCATGTCTCAGATTTCTTCTTGATTTATTTACGAAAATAGTGGGGGAATGAAAACAAATACGTTATTGGTAGCAGGGGCTTGCTGCACGGACCCTTTTTAGGCCTTCGGGAGGTCAAAGGAACCATTGTACCCCTCAGGCCTTTGGGGTACAAAGGTTCCTTTGTCCTCCCTCAGGCCTACAAGGGTCGGTGTAGCAAACCCCTGTGACCAATAACTTATATTGTACCACGGTCACATGATACGGTGTGCGCTAAATCGACTGGTCGTGTGACGTAGGGATGAAAACAAAGTTTTTTTAGTAGAACGGCAGTCACATGGTACGGTTTGCGCTAAAGGGATTGGTCGTGTGACGTAGGGATGAAAACAAAAACTACATGTAGTTCAGTAGTGACGGGAGATCATGGATGATGACTTGTGGTGGAGTGGGCAAACTACGTTGATCCCGCTTTGGGTACCGCAGGAATCATCGCGACAAAACCCGCTACCGACACCCTACACGCTTAACCCTTATCATTCGGAATACACCAGTGTGTGAAATAAGTTCTAATGTAGACTTACAGAACGAAGGCAACATATAACACAGGCTTGAGTCACTACAAATCTGCTACCTTTCTACATCAAAATTAGATCACCCCGGGCAGCGCAGCCACCCTCCCCCCCTCCCCCCTCCCACACACACACACAGTCACAACCGTCCGACCACCACTTACACCCTCGGTGGCCATCTGAGTGTTAACCCTTATCATTTGGAATACACCAGTGTGTGAAATAAGTTTTACTAAAATAGTTCAAGGGTAGTGCCAGAATAGCTTGGCGCCTCTAGGCGCCAAGCTATTCTGGCACCACCCTTGAACTAGAGCCATTGGTCTATATCCTTATACGTAAGTACTATAATGTAGCTTGCATTTGGCAGTGTACACATTTGAAGCTTTTAGCCTCAGTTATGTGTTAACTCTTCGGTTCGTCAATATAATCAACTTTGTTTTGTTATCATGGTTATTTTTTTAAGTTGCCTTGACCAGGGCGTACTTTGATTGCTAAAATTTGCACAATCCATGTATCAACAGCACGTCAGTAACAGAGGTGTGCACAAAGGGGGAGATTTCCTGCTTAGCAAAGAAGAAGAACAGAGAAGTCTTTCACAAATTGTACGACATTAAAACTTCATAATTAAACAAAAGTTAAGTTAGTCCTGTTGTGTGGCATCATTGCAAGATATACCAGGGGTGGATCAGTTACCTCGAAAGGGGAGGGGGGGAAGGGGGGGGGGGTCCATTTTTTTGTTTGGACCTGCAACCCGACACAAAAGGCCTCCCCGACGCTAGAGACCTGTGGCCGAAAAATCAAACAACGAGGGGAGGGGGGGGGGAGGGGGAAGGAAGTAGGAGAAGAAGGTGTGTGTGTGTCAACACTTTCACCACTCGCCAAAGTCAGCAGTATCGAACCCCTGAACAGGGGTGGGGGAGGGAGGGAAGGGGGTATAGCGTGTCTATGTGTCAAAACTCGCCAAAAAATCAAAGAGAGGTGGAGGGGGATCCAAACACCCCCAAAAGGACTTTGTTGTAGCATTTTTTGTTTAAAAAGATGGGTATGGAAGGGGGGGGGGGGTAGTGGAAGCCCTAGGCTCGGACCGCTCACTCATGTGCACCAGAATTGCGCGCCAGTTTTGTGTAGACTCGGAGATGGCGGAGGCCGCTTGAGTCACGCCCCACGCCCCTGAATCAAGTTCATTGTACTTGTAGTGTGATCATCTCTCGTACTTCAACTACGACGGTGCAACAATGGCGCCGCTGGGGCGTTTAACCTAGGCACAGGGTGAGATATCCCAACTCAGCTCCAGCGTCAAAACTACGCAAGGGGACAGCACTCCGCGGGGTTGCTGGCACTTTGTAACCGCGATAGCGTGGCTAGTGCCATGACCACATTCCTCTCGTGCGCTCTGTGGTCTGCCGTCTGCCAGGTTGGTGGCCTAGCCTTCTAGGCCATGGAGACCAGGTCTGGCGCGGTAGTATCTTTGTTGACTTGAATAGCTTGAGATGCGCTCGTACGTAAATCATACCAAATCAGAACTGTATTCTTCCATTCTATAACCTGCTAGCTCATGAAATTTCAACTAATCGTCGAATATACATGGCACTACTAGTCAAGGCGGAAAAGGGCGGACGGATCGACCGTAATTATAGCTTCCGGTTGCTGTCCCAGGTGACAGGCACAGGCAGGCTTGGCTTCTTGGCTTACTCACGTACGCATGACCAGTGGCGGCCTCGTTATTCCAATCAAGTTAGACAAAGGTAATTAGCAGCAATTCTTCAGTCGTCGTAAATTGGCTTGAAGTCTCTACTTGACAACCTCTTCCCCATTAGAGAAACACAGAAGTACATACAGGCAGCAAGAGGAATAGATCTTCTTGAACCCTCTCAATTGCGGAGTCCCATCAGGATCTATGCCGCTTGCAGATCATGCTGAAGGACTCGATGAAAAGTGACTAGAAATCCCTAAATCTCATTTTCATTGAAAAAACACAGATGTAAATAAATAACTCAGCAAGAGTTATAGATTCTCATGAGCCCCCGCAAGGTCCAAAACCTCAGACAAGCCCACAAATCGGTACAGATCGTTGATGCGAGCCCGGCGCTGTAGGGAACTGCTACCTGCTTCCCTTGACACCTTGTCAGCGTTATTCAATGCGCCTACAACTGATTTGCATCATGGACAGAACGAACAATGTCCGCATTTGTCTTAGACGCACAGATACGGAGGGTGCGTGTGCGTGTGCGTGTATGTGTGTGGGGGGGGGGGAGGGGGGGGGGTGACGTTTATGTTTTGAAATGTATTCCAAACTGCTAGGCATTTTTAGTGGGCATGCTGAATTTCCATTGAAGCAAAGCTGTAAAGAAGGGAGTTTGTTTGTCTTAAACTCAGTTACGAGCTGATAAAACCCAGCTTCTCAGTTTTCTAAACAGGCCGGTATTGCTATGAACATCTGAAAACTAAAAAATTCAATGAAAACTACATGAAAAGGAGAAAACCGAGGAGCAGATGCTTGCAGAAAATTTTTAAGTCAAAAGGTCAAAAGTTTTCCTTTCACGTTTAGAGTTGAATGTATTGAGAACTCACAGTTTGGAGTCGTCTCCTATACTTGGTTGGTTTGTTGCTTTTGCACGGCTGGTTGGATGGCTGGTTGGTAGGTTTTTAGGTTAGCTGGCTGGTTGGTAGGTTGGCTGGCTGGCTGGTTGATTAGTTGATTGATTGTCTGCTTTGGTGGATGGATGGATGGATGGATGGATGGATGGATGCATGGATGGATGGATGGATAGATTCATTCGTTCTACTTACTCCCCCCACCCCACCTCCCACCCGCATCCCAACCTCCTACTGTGCAAATCCCTGACGGGTGATAGTCTGATTGTTTCAAAGCATTACTAAAGCATTACTTCACCGTCGAGCACCTGTTCTGGAGACCTAAGATTTACTGTTACTGCACCTTCCGGTCTTCAAGACTAGCATACGTTATACCCTCTCCATCCCTGCCTATCTCCTAACCATAATTCTATCGGCAATGAACTGCACGCGGCGCAATAAAAGATACTGACATTTAACCCACACAGCAATGCCACACTACATCAAGAAATACATCGATCATGGCAGTTCAAGGGTAGTGTCAGAAGAACTTGGCGCGTCTGATTTGGCGCCTCTCAGTATACATCAAGCTCTTTGGCACCACCTTCGAACTATCACAGTCGATCTGTCTCACAAACTGTAAAATAGCCTTAACTCATTCGCGGCCAGCCGCATGCGGATGCGCGGCTTATGCGTACAGGTCCCAAATGTTAGAAATCCGGCTCGACCTCACAGCTCAATGGCACCACCCTTGAACTATCGTGGTCGATCTGTCTCCTGAACTGTAGTGTAGTCTTCAGAGGAGGAGTGCCCGATTTGGGGATCTCAACCTTAGGGCTTAAAGCAGTCTGCTCCAGGGGCCGGCCAGTTGCATGAGCGTGTTGTCCTGCACCAGCCACTAAGCAAGGTGCGCCGCTATAGTGGCTGGTGCAGGACTAAGCTCGCTCATGCAACTGGCCACAGGATCTCAACTAAGACTTGCCTATCGTTCTTTCACAATCCATATGAGAAGGCACACGTAACACTAAGGGGTTCTTCTGCTTCTTGCGTGTAAAGGCGGAACTCTTCTGCCTACTTAAAGAGACTGTGAACTCTTTCATTTTAAGACATACAAGCATCATATTAACTTGAGGCCGTTTTTAATGGAGATATTGTACACATATTGACCCTTGAATGCCTGGAGCAGGTGCCTTTAAAACGGTTTGGTGAGCCCTTTTGTCAGCATTATTGTAAAAAACGAAATCAGTCCAGACCAAAAATGTGTTGTAAGTGTGTTGTAATTATCTTTTCTAAGCATGTTTATTTCTTCTTTGGAATTTTCTTAGCATTACTGACTGACATATTAAGAACATTTATAGTGAAAATACTGCAAAATAGCACCTTTTTCTGTCTGGAGCAGAGGTCAGTTGCATGAGTGAGCTTACTCCTGTGCCAGCAACTAAGCAAGGTGCTCCGCTTTAGCGGAGCACCTTGCTTAGTGGCTGGCACAGGACTAAGCTCACTCATGCAATTGGCACATGTCCCTTTAAGCTATAGTTGCTGTACGTTTGCGTAGGTCGGAAACAGTATGACCAGGGCTTACCTGTTGGGTAATGAAGTTCGTGATCAGTGCGGTTTATATATGACGTTTGGTGCTATCTTTATAGCCGTAGATAAAGATGCCGTTGATTATCTCACTATCAGGAACATATATATATATATATATATATATATATATATATATATATATATATATATATATATATATATATATATATATATATATATATATATATATATATATATATATATATAAAATGTGAAGAAAGGATCCACATACACCACGTAGTTTAGAAGGAGTTACACTTTTAATCAATGCACAAATTTTCGCCCTCTCAGCGAGGGCTTCTTCAGGGGAATGCCCAGGTAACTAGGTAACAAAACATAATTTACGTGTGAGAATGTAGTGCGTCAAAATAGATACAGAATGTACACGCATGCACTTTCAAATTCTAAAGTATCGTAATACTTTTACACATAGACTAAGGTACAAAAGCATGTGCACAAGTTCGTGATATTAGTGCGTCATTACTGATGACATAAAACTTTTACGACACGAGTATTGACACGCAGTGTGCGGAGGAAAAAGTGTCGCTGTTACGATTGTGGTTGTGTTATCCTGTGAGAGCGTACATGTGGTATTCGTAGGTAACGATATGTTGTTTATTTGAGCTATCACAGTTATGATTTCGTGCCTTTTTAGTAAGATTTTCTTTTGTTCGTGAGTAGAGCCGATTTCGTTTTGTTAAGTTTAGTCCGGAACGTTGTAGACAGGTCGCACTGTCTGGTGGCCTCGTAAGTGTCACGTCGGTTAGGTGACATCGCAACATTTTTCGCTACTTTTCCTTGTGCGCGTGTAGTGAGCAGCTTTTATTTTGTTTGGAATGTTCTCGTACCTTTTTGAGCTATCATAGATAGGGATACCATACTTTTACGTGTCTTTATTATATGCTAGAATTTAGAGCTGCGGTGAGCAGCCGTATTTTTGTAGCCTGTTATATTGTTTCTGGAAAGTTCATGTTAATGAGTTTCGGCTGCGCGTTTCGTTCTGGTTGTTTGAGTTCATGATTTCCGTAGAAGATTCTAGATTTTGATAATAGTGTATATAAGGAGGGCGCTGGGAAAGCCCGTGAGTACATTGTCTTGCTTTGTCAGTTGTAGAGATACGCAGTTTATTGCGAGAGACGCCGTATGAGAAACTTTGAGTGGTAGTGAGGACATAGCAGAAGAGACTTTGTATTCAGTAGTTTGTGCATTTGAAAGAGCATTACTGTGAGGATATCGCATCGCTGAATTAAATATTGTTGGAACTGTTACTCCAGTTTTGTCTACATCCTTAAGCCACGGTTGACGCCGGATTGCAGCTGAATGAGGTCTATTTAAAAGAACTCTACGTGCGTGTGTGTCTGGTGTGTTTATCATACTTCGACTACAACTCAACCACGTAACATTTTGGCGACCCCGACGAGATCTCTTCAGTTGGTTCAGTGGAAAGGGTAGCAGGAGAAAACAGCCAGCAGTGAAAAGCAGAGATGGCGACATCAGAGATGGAGATATTCCTGAAAATTGGAAAGGAATGTGGACTCGAAGGAGCTCAACTCCTCGAGTTTGTAAAGGAGAGAGAGGAGAAAGAAGAAAAGAGACGAGAGAGAGAGAAGAAAAGGAGAGATTGGAGAGAGAAGAGAAAGAAGAGAAGAAACGAGAGAGAGAAGAAAAGGAGAGATTGGAGAGAGAAGAAAAAGAAGAAAAGAAACGAGAGAAAGAAGAAAAGGAGAGACTGGAGAGAGAAGAGAAAGAAGAAAAGAAACGAGAGAAAGAAGAAAAGGAGAGACTGGAAAGAGAAGAAAGAGCCAAAGAACGTGAAATCAGGAGACTCGAAATCCAAGCAGAAGAAGCAGAGAAACGGCGAAGAGAGGCAGAGAAACAACGAGAAGAGGAGAGAGAAGAGGCGAAGAGGCAGCGTCAACACGAAATTCATCTAAAGCAGATGGAGATTGAGGCACAGAGCCAGCGAACTAATGAAGCAACAGCATTAGCGAGCAGAGAACAAACAGCCCGTGCGCCAAAACTTCCACCTTTCGTTGAAAATTCAGATAAGATGGACGCTTATCTGGAGCGATTCGAGCGCTTCGCAAATAGCAACAACTGGAAACAAGAGACTTGGCCTATTAAACTGAGCGCACTTCTAACTGGCAAAGTGCTTGAATTTTATACCCGCTTACCAAGAGAAGAAGCCGAAGATTATACTCAGTTGAAAGCTGCCCTGTTGAGACAGTACGACTTCACTGAAGAAGGTTACAGGCGACGATTTCGGAACTGCAAGCCTGAAGAAGGAGAAACACCCGGCCTATTCATTGAGAGAATCAGAAGCTACCTGGAGAAATGGATAGAGCTGGCTGGCCTAAACAGAGAGTACCAAGACCTGTGCGACCTCATCATCAAAGAACAAGTTTTCAGCGCATGTTCTAAGGACCTGGCCGCCCACCTTAGAGAGCAAAAAGACCAGTCACTAAAGGCCCTGGCCGACTTCGCTCAAAGATACCTTGACGCTCACAACATGAAGTTCGGATCCAGTAAGCCACAGCGTGTGTCTGCACCAGCAGAGGAAATCCACAATGTCAGAGACACCCCGAGATACAAGCCGGTGGAGAACCTGACATGTTTTCTCTGTGGAAAGAAAGGTCACAAAGCAATACGGTGTCCTTCTAAAGATGTTCCCCGAGGTGACAACATCAGAAGACCTAACCAAGATCGCGGGATAACAGGCAGAAGTAATACCACGTCTCATTGGAGGAGGTGGAGTCCTTCACCTATCTCGGGAGCATCATAGACAAAAAAGGCGGCACTGATGCAGATGTCAGAGCACGAATCGGTAAAGCCAGAGCAGCCTTTCTCCAGTTGAAAAAAGTGTGGAGTTCCAGAGAGCTGTCACAACACACCAAAGTCCGGATTTTCAACTCCAATGTAAAAGCAGTTCTCCTATATGGAGCAGAGACATGGAGATTGACAAAAACCACAGTCAACAGAGTACAGACCTTCATGAACAGTTGCCTTAGAAGAATTTTGAAAATCCACTGGCCAGAGAAGATCAGCAACGTCAGACTCTGGGAGAGAACAGAGCAGATAACAGCAGAGAATGAAATTGGGCGAAGAAGATGGGGATGGATTGGTCACAGTCTGAGAAAGCCAGCTTCCAGTATCACTAGGCAGGCATTGTCATGGAACCCCCAGGGAAAGAGGAAAAGAGGTAGGCCGAGAAACTCCTGGCGTCGAGACCTCCAAGCAGACATCAAGAGACTGGGAACCACCTGGAGTAGAATCGAAGGAGAAGCACAGGACAGGAGTTGCTGGAGGTCTCTCGTCGACGGCCTATACCCGGGTAGGGGTGACAGGCGTAAGTAAGTAAGTAACACAGAGCTGCCGCTGTATTAGCCAATGATATAACATCATTCAGTGACTTTGAGTCTAGAGAAAAGCGAGCGACACCAGAACTGATCGAATCTTTCAAAAAGAATGGACGCATCCCAGTAGGAGATGGGACTACATTTTTACCAGTCATTTTTACCAAACATCGCGTTGCCTGAGAATGAAGTGCCGAAGTGTCAGGATTCGTCGGCGACACACCAGTGAGAGTGTTGAGAGACACTGGTTGCAGTTGCATCATCGTGAGAGAGGACCTAGTAGCTGAAGACCAGAAGCTACAGGAGTGGACCACCCTCATTTTGGCTGACGGAACTGTAAGAATTATCCCCCTTGCCAAAGTCAGTGTCGACACCCCATACTTGACAGGAGAGGTGAAGGCATTGTGCGTGAAGACGCCAGTCTACGACCTCATCATCGGAAACATTGATGGTGCCAGAAACGCAGACGATCCAGATCCAGAGTGGAGACCTGAAATATGTTCTGTTACCACGAGAAGTCAAGCAAAGAAGAGTCGCCAGACCATCCCTCTAAAAGTGGCGGACAACACGGAAGCAGCTGTCGTGAATAGGGACAGGCTGGTGGAGCTACAGAGAGGTCAAGACAAACAAAAATCGGCGGAATCGGTGCGTCTTGCTGATGACGAAAGACTAGACGACGAGAACCTATTTGACCTTAATGAACTCCGACATAAAGAGGATGTAGAAGATATCCAGTTTGGTCAAAATCTGACCCAGACTCAACGTGAAGAACTGCGCGTCCTGACTCAAGAGTTCGAGCATCGGTTTACACCTGACCCAGGGACAACAGACACCATCATGCACGAGGTAAACCTGACGTCAAACGAGCCAGTTCGCAGCAAACCTTATCGTCTTCCTTATAACACGAGAGAAGAATTGAAAAAGGATATCAAGGAAATGCTGAGTCTGAATGTCATCAGAGAGTCCAAGTCACCCTATGCGTCCCCAGTTGTCATCGTGAAGAAACCAGATGGATCCAACCGAGTGTGTGTGGACTATCGCAGACTCAATAAACTAACAATCTTTGATCCAGAGCCTATGCCCACAGCAGAAGAACTGTTCCAGAAGGTCAGCGGAGACCGATTTTTCTCCAAAATTGACCTAAGCAAAGGGTATTGGCAAATCAAGGTTGCAGAAAAGGATATCCCCAAGACAGCGTTCGTCACACCCGACGGTCATTGGGAGTTCCTGAAGATGCCTTTTGGTATGGTGAACAGTGGTGCCACATTAAAGAGAGGACTGAAAAAGATCCTAGAAGATATGCAAAATGTGGTCTTTTACTGGGATGACATTTTGATCCATACCAAAACTTGGGAGGACCACCTCAAAGCCCTCCAAGAACTGTTCCAAAGACTGTCAGATGCGAATCTCACCATCCGTCCAAGCAAGTGTATTCTTGGGGCTGACAACATAGACTTCATTGGACATACATTGAGCGAAGGTTTAAAGGGGCTACACGACGCCAACGTGCAGAAGATCAAGGATGCCCCGCGACCTACGACCAAGACGCAAGTCCGCTCATTTATGGGCTTGGCGAACTACTACCGGGAGTTCATACCAAACTTTGCGGCAGTTACAGCACCCCTGACTGATTTGCTGAGGAAAGGACAACCTAACATAGTGAAGTGGGAGGATGCCCAAGAGCGAGCATTCCAGGCGGTTCGAGACATCCTAACCGAGAAGCCTGTTCTACACCTTCCTGACCCGTTGAAAACGTTCTTCCTGAGAACAGACGCCTCCAACGAAGGAGTAGGTGCAGTCTTGATGCAAGAAGATAACGGAAAACTCCACCCAGTGAACTACGCCAGCAAAAAGATGACCAGAGCTGAGAAAAACTACTCGACCATCGAGAAGGAGTGCCTAGCCATCATCTGGGGAGCAAGGCGATTCGAACTATACCTTCTGGGAGTGCCATTTGTTCTCCAAACAGACCATCAGCCCTTGAACTATCTAAACTCTGCAAAGTTTACTAATTCTCGTATTATGAGATGGGCGATGTTCTTGCAGAATTTTGACATTAAACTACAGTCTATCAAGGGTTCGCAGAACTTTGGAGCAGATTACCTGAGCCGAGCAGTTTAAATGAACATATCTGTGTCCAGAACTTTTGTATGAAACATTTCGATGCTCAGGACTGTTTACAGGAACTGTGAGACGTTTTTTTTTTAATTCGATTTTTGATGTGTAGTTATATTTGTTTAGGGTTTTGTGTAGGTTTACACAGCCACAACCGTATTTTTGAATTTGAGAAGAAATTTTTGTGAAATTTCATTCTTAAGAGGGGGGGGGGGGGGGGGGGGGGTAATGTTACGATTGTGGTTGTGTTATCCTGTGAGAGCGTACATGTGTTATTCGTAGGTAACGATATGTTGTTTATTTGAGCTATCACGGTTATGATTTCGTGCCTTTTAGTAAGATTTTCTTTTGTTCGTGAGTAGAGCCGATTTCGTTTTGTTAAGTTTAGTCCGGAACGTTGTAGACAGGTCGCACTGTCTGGTGGCCTCGTAAGTGTCACGTCGGTTAGGTGACATCGCAACATTTTTCGCTACTTTTCCTTGTGCGCGTGTAGTGAGCAGCTTTTATTTTGTTTGGAATGTTCTCGTACCTTTTTGAGCTATCATAGATAGGGATACCATACTTTTACGTGTCTTTATTATATGCTAGAATTTAGAGCTGAAGTGAGCAGCCGTATTTTTGTAGCCTGTTATATTGTTTCTGGAAAGTTCATGTTAATGAGTTTCGGCTGCGCGTTTCGTTCTGGTTGTTTGAGTTCATGATTTCCGTAGAAGATTCTAGATTTTGATAGTGTATATAAGGAGGGCGCTGGGAAAGCCCGTGAGTACATTGTCTTGCTTTGTCAGTTGTAGAGATACGCAGTTTATTGCGAGAGACGCTGTGTATGAGAAACTTTGAGTGGTAGTGAGGACATAGCAGAAGAGACTTTGTATTCAGCCGTTTGTGCATTTGAAAGAGCATTACTGTGAGGATATCGCATCGCTGAATTAAATATTGTTGGAACTGTTACTCCAGTTTTGTCTACATCCTTAAGCCACGGTTGACGGATTGCAGCTGAATGAGGTCTATTTAAAAGAACTCTACGTGCGTGTGTGTCTGGTGTGTTTATCATACTTCGACTACAACTCCACCACGTAACAGTCGCAATGAAATATTTATAATAATAACGTCATCATCAACATTGACACCATCATTATTAGTAGAATTTTCAAACGTGCAGTCAAGAAAAATCTAAAATCACACACACAAGTACAATGTTCGTCATATGATTACGGTATAGTCCTAATCTCTCTCTCTCTCTCTCTCTCTCTCTCTCTCTCTCTCTCTCTCTCTCTCTCTCTCTCTCTCTCTCTCTCTCTCTCTCTCTCTCTCTCTCGCCAAAAACACCAGCTTGGCTCTCTCTCACTCAGTCTGTCCCTCCAAGGCAAACCCATCAGCCAAGTTACTAACCATCGCCTGCTAGGAGTCACGGTGGACAACCAGCTTAGGTGGCAGCTACACATCAGTAACGTTTGTAAAATTGTCTCCAGAAATCTGTACATCTTAGCAAAACTTAAACACATTACTGATATGGAGACACGTCAACTGTTCTTCAATGCCCATATTAGATCGCATATAGACTATGCTTCTACTGTCTGGGATGGTTCGAGAGATGTCAGTTTGAAAAGATTGAACTCTCTACATCGGAGAGCTGCCAAACTAATACTCCCTGATCCCAGCTTAACTACTGACCAAAAATTGGCAGCCTTAAAAATTCTGCCCCTGAAAGATCATCTAATTTACAATAAGGGAATGGTTATGTTCAAGGCATTAAACGATAAGCTACCCGGATATATCACATCGCTATTTACCGTCCAGTCATCAACATACTCCAGATCAAGAAAATCCCTTATTGTGCCGCGACCTAGAATTGATCTCTATAAAACGAGTTTGACGTTCTCTGGCTCTAGTCTTTGGAATGCCTTGCCTAGAAACGTCACGACATCAGCTACTTTCTCCTCGTTTAAAGTCAGTCTCACCAAGTACTTATTTTTGTCAACAGCATCCCCGTGACTGTGCACATATTGAAAAATACTATTTCTCATTAGATCATTAATTGCGTGTATCACAGGTTTCGACTGATGACTCATATTTATTCGGTACAGCTTGTATGTAGCCAGCTACTCATATGTGACCAGCTTAAGCCGCGTAAGCGTGTGTGTGCACGTGTGTGCGTTGTGCGTGTGTGCACGTGTATATTAGAGATAGAGAGTGGCGTGCTCAAATGTGCATGCGTTATGTATGCGTATTAGGTTGTGTGTATTCTTATTATATTATTTTAATTAAACCTCACAACATGTCATTATGCCTGACCAGTAAAGTTGGTAATTCCTATGTCACTTCCCCCCAACATTATTTTTACTTTTTTATTTTTTTTTTATTATTTTTTTTTTTCTTAACTTCTTGGCTTGTGCTGTGTCATGTCATTTTTTTTTTCCTTCTTAGTAGTAGAAAACAATTAGTACGATAGTAACTCTGTAATCAGTAGATTAGCAACGGCAAGTTTGAAAAATGGTTGTTATTACCAAAACTTTTACCGTTGTCAAATAAAGGATCATTGTCATTGTCATTGTCTCTCTCTCTCTCTTTCGCCCAACCCACACACACATTTATAAAACACCAATTTTAAGGTTGCAGTAAATAGCACGTGCGCAAGTTCGTAATACGCTGGTGCTGATGACATAAGAAAATCATGTAATATTAACATGGTCATGCAATGTTAGCAAGGTATCTGTATTATATTAATATACTGTCACGTCATCAACAACATTAGCGTCACACCTAGAACTTGCACACATGCATTTCCAAGAAACTGAAGGCTTAGAAAATCATCAAACATGCGATGGAAATAAGAAAACAACCAAAGTTTCGCCAGGGTCAGTGAGGCAGAAAAAAGGAAATCTATCCTTCTCTCTCTCTCTCTCTCTCTCTCTCTCTCTCTCTCTCTCTCTCTCTCTCTCTCTCTCTCTCTCTCTCTCTCTCCCTCTCTTTCTCTCTCTCGCCCCCACCCGGGTCTGCCCTGGGGTACTTGGGTGGGGTTAGGTATTTTTTAGTTCCCAGGGTCACCCTGGTCAGCCCCACAGGGTGGGTTTTTTCTCTCTATTCTGGGGCATGTGTTTCTGTCTACCCTTTGTTCATTCACCTGTATTTGCCTTTTTAAAACTCTCCCTACTGTCTGCACTGCCTGTAGCTCTTGATATTGGATGTGTGTTGCTAAATGGTCCTAGCTTTATTTGGGCCCCATGTGTTAGGTTTATTTACCGTATTTGACCGGCTGGCGACATACATTCAATGTTCTGTTTATTTTTTATTTTTTCACAAGCAGTGCAGGCACGTCCTGAGAAAGCCTTGTTGCTGTCGGGACGTTAAGCAATGTACAATCAATCTTTCTCTTTCTCTCTCTCTCTCTCTCTCTCTCTCTCTCTCTCTCTCTCTCTCTCTCTCTCTCTCTCTCTCTCTCTCTCTCTCTCTCTCTCTCTCTCTTTTACCCCACCCGGGTCTGCCCTGGGGGACTTGGGTGGGGTTAGGTATTTTTTAGTTCCCAGGGTCACCCTGGTCAGCCCCACAGGGTGGGTTTTCCTCTCTATTCTGGGGCATGTGTTTCTGTCTACCCTTTGTCCATTCACCTGTATTTGCCTTTTTAAAACTCCCCCTACTGTCTGCACTGCCTGTAGCTCTTGATATTGGATGTGTGTTGCTAAATGGTCTTAGCTTTATTTAGGCCCCATGTGTTAGGTTTATTTAACGTATTTGACCGGCTGGCGACATACATTCAATGTTCTGTTTATTTTTTATTTTTTCACAAGCAGTGCAGGCACGTCCTGAGAAAGCCTTGTTGCTGTCGGGACGTTAAGCAATGTACAATCAATCAATCTCTCTCTCTTTTACTTACATATGTTTTATCTTTTGATGTATCGTCTGATGTATTTTTATATGTGTAGAGTAGCAGGACAGTTTGGAAGATAGGCATTGCTATGCCTAAAACTTTTTATCCTGAATAAAAACGTTTCATCATCATCATCATCATCTCTCTCTCTCTCTCTCTCTCTCTCTCTCTCTCTCTCTCTCTCTCTCTCTCTCTCTCTCTCTCTCTCTCTCTCTCTCTCTCATGGTCAGTGATTAATTACAATTATACGTTTGCCGCCTTCCTAGCCTCAGCATGGTAGCTAAATCTTTTCGTGAATTCAGGCCAACAAAAATAGTTCCAACATTGGCCTGCCACCACGTTTCACGAGAGATCAGTTCACTCTCATCTTTCACTTGTTCAATAGGAAAGATCTTCAAAAACGGTACTGGCCGATCTACTGGATGGGTGGTGCTAACGACATGTTGAACAAGTGAACACTTAGAGCACTTCTTAGTGTTGTTGATGTCACTTTTGTGATTTGCCCAACGCAGCTTAAGATTACAAGTAGACCCAATGTACATGGCGGTTGTATGACACGAGCACTGGATAACATACACAACATTTGGTGTTGTACACGTCAAGTCAGTTCTGCCGTATATGCCACCGTCGTCCATCCCATGGAGATTTAAACTCTTGGACTTCGATGGCGTGTGCACACGTATCACAACGCTTCTCTAAGTGTTCACTTGTTTAACATGTCGTTAGCACCACCCATCCAGTAGATCGGACAGTACCGTTTTTGAAGATATCTTTCCTATTGAACAAGTGAAAGATGAGAGTGAACTGATCTCTCGTGAAACGTGGTGGCAGGCCAATGTTGGAACTATTTTTGTTGTACACAAACCAAGGGGAATCACTCAGCGCTTGACAGTTAGATCCCCTGCCCCCGCCTGTCATAGTCAGGCACCCATTCGCCAGCCCACAGAGAAATACGCAGGTATAGAACAAGACGATCATCTACAGGGGATCTAACTGTTTGTCTGTCAAGCGCTGAGTGATTCCCCTTGGTTTGTGTACAATTCTGCCAGCGCTAGCATCACCTATCTGGTTTGTGAGTATCTATTTTTGTTGGCCTGAATTCACGAAAAGATTTAGCTACCATGCTGAGGCTAGGAAGGCGGCAAACGTATAATTGTAATTAATCACTGACCATGAGAGAGAGAGAGAAAAGGATAGATTTCCTTTTTTCTGCCTCACTGACCCTGGCGAAACTTTGGTTGTTTTCTTATTTCCATCGCATGTTTGATGATTTTCTAAGCCTTCAGTTTCTTGGAAATGCATGTGTGCAAGTTCTAGGTGTGACGCTAATGTTGTTGATGACGTGACAGTATATTAATATAATACAGATACCTTGCTAACATTGCATGACCATGTTAATATTACATGATTTTCTTATGTCATCAGCACCAGCGTATTACGAACTTGCGCACGTGCTATTTACTGCAACCTTGAAATTGGTGTTGTATAAATGTGTGTGTGGGTTGGGCGAAAGAGAGAGAGAGAGAGATTAGGACTATACCGTAATCATAATACGAACATTGTAATTGTGTGTGTGATTTTAGATTTTTCTTGACTGCACGTTTGAAAATTCTTCTAATAATGATGGTGTCAATGTTGATGATGACGTTATTATTATAAATACTTCATTGCGACACTTTTCCTCCGCACACTGCGTGTCAATACTCGTGTCGTAAAAGTTTTATGTCATCAGTAATGACGCACTAATATCACGAACTTGTGCACATGCTTTTGTACCTTAGTCTATATGTAAAAGTATTACGATACTTTAGAATTTGAAAGTGCATGCGTGTACATTCTGTACCTATTTTGACGCACTACATTCTCACATGTAAATTATGTTTTGTTACCTAGTTACCTGGGCATTCCCCTGAAGAAGCCCTCGCTGAGAGGGCAAAAATTTGTGCATTGATTAAAAGTGTAACTCCTTCTAAACTACGTGGTGTATGTGGATCCTTTCTACACATTTTAAGTATTTCACTGCTGCTTGGATCCATATTTGGAGTGTGTGGTGTCAGTTTTCTTGGACTGGTTTTATTTATTCATATATATATATATATATATATATATATATATATATATATATATATATATATATATATATATATATATATATATATATATATATATATGAGACCATCAAGAGGCATATATCCTCATAAGCCCCCAGGGACTCATGAGGATCTATCCCTTTCGTAGATGATATAGTAGTGTTTATGGCTCACACTGCGTTATGGGAGTTCTTTAACCGGTGACGGAACAGGTTCGGTCTTTGAGAGTACCTCGCCTTCACTGCCGAGAAAAATTGAACAGCTAGACCCAGATGCAAGAGACATAGTTGCGGGGCTCATGAAGATCTATGTCTCTTGCTGACATCAGTTGCATAGAAATTCGTTTAACGGCTTGGACTGTTAGGTGTTTAGCTAAGAAATATATTTTTCAGAAACAAATTTTGCGCCCACTGGCAACAAAAGAGACATCTTTGATTTCTGGAAATGTGCATAGGTAACCGGGGACTTTCATCTCTCATATCGGAAACGATTTCAGTAGTGACCTAAATTTCCGATCTGCGTAAGTGATCTTCCGGCACTAGTGAATCGTTTCAAAATCAGTATAAAGGGCTGACTTTTCCATCTTTCAGTAGAATCCTTGGACCTCCCGCAATGATTGAGAAAATCATCAGAAAATCCCAACAAAGAAAGAAACAGTCTTAGAATGGACAGTTATACCGAAGGGACATCGGATTAACTTAGACAAAATAATGTGTTCTTCATTTTTTATATAGGCAACAACTCTAACACTGACATTTTTTGGGTAGTTGAATGAACAAAGATTTCAGAAACAAAAATGTACTTACGTTTGCAGGGAAGTGGTTAACGCTAAATCATGTTTTGGTGCAGTTGCCTCTTCTGAGGAAATAAATCTCATTCCTAGCAGGTCATATATTCTGATCAGAATCAGTGTAAAGAGGTTTTAAAGCAATAGCCGCCGGCCACCGGCAACGCTATACGACACATTCGCAGCTATTGATGCGGAGCCCTCGAATAAGTTAACTGACAATTCAATTAGTTTCATCGTTAGTCACTTGGATTGCGAACAGACGCCCATGTACGACCCCCGCTACTCCCCCCCCCCCCCCCATCCCCCAAGCACTAGCTGACCCTAAGCCGCAAACGATCGCGCACAGCTCTCTGTCCGATGACCTTTTGTTAACTGGGAACTGAGTAAACTGTCGCCGGTTTGCCGGTTGCGGTTTCTGACCTCACTCACTGAGTCTCATCTTGCAAATTAGCGCCGGTGAATGGTGTCAGATACGACTGTTCCGATAACAACTGACCTCAGTCAGTCGAAGGCCGGCAAGTTTGGCTGCCAGGGCGATGTCCGGGCCCATGAGGAGTCGTCCAGTGTCTGCACGGTCAGTCTTGAAGTTCGTCAGTCAGTATATGTGCGGCCCAGTGCAGAAAAGGTCATAGGGCCGATGTCGGTCGCCGTTGGCCCGCGCACGTCGGCCCGAATGACTCATTTGTTTAACGGAGGTATAACTAAATATAAGTCAGTGACTGACTCATAGGGAGAACCGGTCGGCTTGCAGTCATCATTCCGTCACTGAATGCGCGCTGGGGTTTGTCAGTGACGGCCGGCTTAGACCGCTGCTTCTCTTTGCGGAGCAGTAGGGAATAGCAGGTAACCAGTGTGATAGGCTCTCTAGCGGCCTGGCGGGCGGTGTGAAATGTAGCGGCCAGCGAAAGATGAGGATGGATCGGCCGGGCTGAGGTTCTGCTGGCCGGAGGGGAGAAGGTTTGGACTGTGGGGCGGGATGGGGGTGGGGGGGGGGGGGGAAGGGGTGGAGGGGGGAGGGTGAAGGAGAGAGAGAGAGAGGGGGACGGGGGTTGCAGTAAACAGCAGACAGATAGTATAGACAAAGACAGGCCACTGTAAGTAATCAGACTCGCCAGGCAGACTACCGCCCCCTCCACTGTACCCCTACATCTCCCCTTCTCTTCTTTCCCTTTGTGCCCTGCGCCGCCCCCACTCCTCCCCCTATCCGTCCACTCACACAGTTTAGTAGATACACTACCAAAAGGTACTCTAGTCTGATACAGTGTTATATTACTAGAAAAAGTTTAACTCTTATCATTCGGAATACACCAGTGTGTGAAATAAGATTGAAAAAAATAGTTCAAGGGTAGTGCCAGAATAGCCGCATGGCGCCTCTAGGCGCCAAGCTATTCTGGCACCACCCTTGAACTAAAGCCATTGGTCTGTATCCTTATCTGTAAGTACTATAATATAGCTTGCATATGGCAGTGTACAAATTTGAAGCTTTTAGTCTCAGTATGATATGGGTTAAAGCGAAAAAGTTAATTTGGTGAAATATATGGTGCGGATGGACAAAATTGACCACTTTACAGAAATCATCTAAAAACAATAACACTCAAAACCCACACAATAACACACGCTAACTCAAAATCAGCCACATAAACGACATCAACCACAACAAGAACAAATCAACAACACATTGTGGGTTTGTTTATGCAGATGACCTTCTGGACAGTTTGACTAGTCTTACAAAACAAGTTTTTACCATCCAGATTCACATCGGCAGCATTTACGAATTCATTTTCTGACCTAAATACCGTAGCCTAGAAATGCAACCCTTAAAGTACTATTACGCATAAATCTGAAGACACGTCTGCACCTTATGTGTTTGTTATGTCATGTCGACACACCTAATGAACTTAACAGCAACCGGTTTCGACAGGCAGCAACAGCACATGCGTAATCGTACTTATTTATTCTGTGCAGCCGTTAACGTTTCAAACTATCTTTAGCTGTTTCTCGTACTGATAGCACTGTATTTATAGAACGGAGTTGAGTCATTGTCAGGTTACTTGATATTAAGACGACGTGTGCTGAACTGGATTCTCCTGTGTCTAAATGAACCGTAACTAGACCGTAGGGCTTCGTAACCGTTTGTTACAGAAGTGTATCTTTGAACAGTTACGGCGGTAGTGGACCTTTAAGGCACAACTGAAAAGTCAAGATACCTTAATTGCGGCAGAAAAAACTGAAAACTATGCCCAACACTCAAGATATTTTTCACTTTGAGATGTTCAGATGCCGCTGTTCCTACGGTTCCTTTCAATCAGATACCTTTGCTCCGACAAAGGAATCCCCTGTAAGGCGTTTGTTTGGGTTCGGTCTTTATATCTTCAATGCCCAGCAAATCTCTCCTCAACTGGACACACTGCGTTAGCTTGTCTCTTCATCAACCTCCGAACAATACCAGAAATGTGATTCCAGAGCAGGGAGTTGTTAACACCCAGCCCGTCCACCTGCAAGAGGCATAGATCCTCATGAGTCCCTGCATCCGCAGAGACTCATGAGGATCCATGCCTCTTGCATTGCAAAGATTGGTCTCGGTTACATCCATATTTCTCAGATGGAGGTTTAGTGATGGGTGGGTGTGTCATAATTATTAACAGGTAGACACTGAAACCTGCAAGTGAGGCATAGATCCTCATGAGTCCCTGCAGCCGCAGGGACTTATGAGACTCTATGCCTTTTGAACTATAAAAATAGGTCTCTGTTGTGGCTTACACCCATAATCACGTTTCTCAGATGATGGTGGTTGGGGTTGGGCGTGGGGGTGTCACTGCCAGACGGAAAAACAGACGGAGCAAGTGAGCTGACACTGCGGATAGCAGATAGCCGACTTTTTTTTCCAGTCTTTTATTTATTTTTTTTCTGCTGCGCTGCCAAACAATGATAGCTTTTGTTTTAGCCTACCTATTTACTCCGACCACCCACCCCCCAAAAAACTCCCTCATCCCCTTCACCCCTTCCCCCACGCCACGCCACACCTTTTTTTGTTTTTATCAATCCATCCTCCATCTGTCCATCTTCCACACTACCGCCGAGCCTGCCTGAGGCCTAGCTGCAGGGATATGAATTGAACTAGCCAGAGGCAGAAATTCCTCATGAGCCCCGACTAATGCAAGGGCTGATGAGGATCAATGCCTCCATAGTGCCTCTTGCACTTGGGGTAGTGTTCACGTCAGTTTCCTGATGCGGGATCGAAAAACGCGAGAGAAAAATGAAGCCTGTTGGAGTTGCGACTGTACAGGTGTAAGATCTAAAACCGCAGACCAGAACTCACACAGGCTTTAGGCCGTGCCGGAGATGCAAACTGAAATCACATACTACCAGAGGTCTGTTGCATGAGTGAAATGAGCTTAGTACTGTGCAAGCCACTAAGCAAGGTGCTCCCGGCGCTATAGCTATAGTGGCTTGCACAGTACTAAGCTCACACGTCAGTGCAACGGGCCAGCGCTCGTACCCACTGATGTGGACACTTTGAAGTATTCACAGCATTCCACTATCATTTTGCTAGAAAACATCAATTTGTTTATTTTAGTGTTGTCTGAGTGGAATATTCCGTGAAGTATTTCAGTCCTTTTTTGTCCAAGGTCACCAGATTTAACTGTACAACAAAACGCTCCTAAGGTAGTGCAGAAATAGCGTACATGACTGAGCCTCCCTTCCCCTCCCCCCGATGCCAGGTTATTCTGGCACCACCATAGAAAAACATAACTGATGACATCATCTGCTTTACGGCCCGGTATGTATCCTCAGTGTAGAGCGGAATAACTGACAACCGACTGAACTTGGGAATGTCGCAGTTGTCCAGGCCACCAGGCTGAATTCCAAAGCCGGATTAACTCATTCGAGACGTGCCGCATCTGAATACGCGGCATACACTGGCAGCACGTACATAATGTGTTGGAAAAACAAAACACAAAAACACAACATTATAAACAAACACAATACACATACACATACATGAAACTCAGCATAATCGGACACTAAAACTGGGCTGCGGATTGGAGTCACACTACCAAAAAACATACGGCCAAACGTTTTATAATTGAGTCACGTTCACATGACTAATTCTGCGACTTTTTTTATTATTATTTTTTTTTTACATTTTACAGCTTGCTTTTTAGTGTGCTAAGTACTGCTCTTTGATTTAGTACTGAATGCAGCAGGGCGTGACCGAAACGTTTGGCTGCAATGTTTAAACAAAGATTGCTGGAAACATTCACACAAATTAATTTGATTCAGCTACTAAATAACTCATTGTGCCCGAGGTACGAAATACCCACATCTTGGAGTTATCTGAGGAATGCATTACAATTCAGGAGACAGATCGACCACGATAGTTGAAGGGTGATGGCAGAATGGCTTGGCGCCTATAGGCGCCAAGTTATTCTGCCACCACCCTCGAACTATCATGGTCGAGCCATATCTTGCTGTGGTGTTTCGCGGGCAGAATGAGCTATGTAGCGAAAACGAAGGGTACACGAACTGCTGGCAGAAATCGCACCAATAAATCTATGTGGCGGAGAATGTAAACTGTGTGGTGCAATTTCTACCCACGACGTATGGACAAGGGACTGACATAAATTTACACCTTTGTTTTGTTGTTGTTGTTGCTGTTTTTAAGCAATATCACCTATAATATGCTAAGGGCATTCATATTTAAAAGTTTGGGGGAAATCGTACAAATAACGAAGTTACACTGTGTAAATAGAACAGACTGCTAAATAGAATGACGGTGTGGCGAAGGATCAGTCGCTGTAACCCTTTTCATCCTGATGGCATTGCTTGAAATAAATTTGACTGATATTTCAAGGGTGGTGCCAGAATAGCTTGGCGCCTGAGGCGCCAAGCCGGCTATTCTGACACCACCCTTGAGCTAAAACAGTTGATGTGTCTCCTAATCTGTAAAGCAGCCTTCATAGGACAATCAGCAGATTTTACAGAATCAGCCTCAGGATGTTATGGGCTAATTTGTGAACCAGAGAATTCAACACATCGACCTGCTGTCGTGTCCTGAATAAATCATATGGGCCCGATGATAGTAGCTTTGACTAACGTAAATCCGCTGCGCCACCGCGTGCGCGCCACCGCCTACTAAGCTCAATTCAGAATACAAGGGTGGAAACAGACCGTTCGCGCGAAATTCTAGCTGTGGCCGGAAGTATCCCGGACCTCTTTCTCAACATCTAGACTAAGTTGAACGTTAAACCCTTTAGCAGAGTGCCGTGAAAGAGGCCTCTATGCACTGGAGTGCATCCATTGTTTTCTGCCGTGTTTACTCTAAAGTCAAAGCAAATTACTCGAAAAGATATTGACAAATGAGCAGTTTTAAAAACCAGACTCCATTAAAGTAGACCTTTCCGGGCTGGGGGAAATACGTACCTAAAGCGCGCAGGTCACAAGTTCATGTAGTCAATCGACAGTAAGACGCACTCTTGTTTTAATTTTATTGGATATGCTAATTTACATTAAAAAAAAAATTAGCATGGTGCGTATTTCCGGCCACATCACCTAAACCTGCAACTCGACGTCTGCTATGAACGGTGCTTGACTGTGCAAAAAGCCGGTCTTGACACTAAACTATCAGTTTTGATCGTAGGACAAGGTCGGTATAGATTTGTGGCAATATCTACCGAGTCTGTTTAGTGCGAGGTTTTAGGCGGATGGTTGCTTTCAGGGTTGAAAACTGCTCTGGAATCACAGTGCTTCGTCGATTTTTTTGTGTGCCTGTCGTTTCCTCCCTTGTAATCTGACTTGAGCTTAGTAGGCGGTGGTGCGCACGCGGTGGCGCAGCGGATCTGCATTAGTCAAAGATATTATCATCGTGCCCCTATGGAATATATTATGGGGCGTGTACGCCATGCTGACACTGGTTGTCTCCTCGATTCGCTACCGCTGATCAGGGGTAGCGAATCGAGGGAGACAACCAGTGTGGTTTTATGTGGACCGGGATGTTGTGGCCAACAGTCAGTCGGGCAGCACAACTATACACACATTTTATGAGACACTGTTTCTGTTAACGGGACTCATTGCCAGGCCCTGGATTCAGTGTTGGTCGCAGCAGAGCCAAATGAAATAATGGCATAGTGGCCCAGCTCATTCAACTGGACTAATAATTCAGTAAACTGGACGTATTGACATTTCGTGACAGTCATAGAGTTTCCCATCATTTAATCGTGTTCTTAGTCAGAGATAGCAGTCAACATATTTGTGTGATTACTGTATCTGACATCATTTCTTACCACGACAAGGGCTGAAGCGAAAATTCTCATGAAATGGTTTATGGCAAGAATGAATAAAGCATACCGGCCTCTATGTTTATTGCACTCTCTTTTTTACCCCCTTGTGCATGCAGCTACAGTACCGGTGGCTGCATGTATATGGGGGTTTATACGTTCAGTGCCAGCAGAGGAAATTTGAACACCAACCAAATGCAAGAGGCATAGATCCTCATGAGCTAACGCAGTTGCGGGGGCTCATGAGGTTCTATGCCTCTTGCTGTCACCACTTTCAATCCTTGTTCCTGAGCTGGGACATCCAGGTATGTTTTTGTTTGTTTGTTTGTTGTTTTTTTGTTGTTGTTTGCTTGCCGTTTGTTTTGGGGTGTGGGGGTCAGTTTTGAATTAACAAAGGTTGCACAAACACTGCCAGTCTGCGTCAGGTGGCACGAAACTGCAAAATACTGCACACAGCAAAAGTCCGTACACATGTTAGCTATTAGTGTGAAACACTAGCTGTAACAGAGGTCTTTGTGGAGCGATCTCCGCCCTAGATTTCATAGAAACCCCGCGCCGTGGTATATAACACTGTGTAAACCGACTTCCGGAGCGACAAAGGAACATGTATAATTAGAGCTTAAAGCGGCCCCGGAACCAGGGTAATGGGACACCGATTTTCTGTTGTAATAGCTGTCAGTAATTTGGCGCATTAGCCACTCATCCCATCATAGGATACACACCCCCGTCATTGAGGGGAATCAGGGGAATTACCCAAGCACTCTTTAAACCCCATCTGTACTCTCCTCCAGATGAGTACGTATTAAAGGTTAATCTGTTTATTGCCAGCGGCCACAACAGAGTTGCATTTCTATTTATTAAAAAAATAAAAACATAAAAATAAAAAATGAAAAGACCCTATGGCTGTCGGTAGCGATTCTGGACTAGGTGATTCCTGCAGGAATCACCTCGTCCAGCCGAATCGCTACCGACAGACAGCCAAAGGGTTTCCAGATAACCACACTACTCAAGCACAAAATATGGCTATCAAGAGGCACATAACCTGATGATTTTTTTCCTCATCAGTGACGGGGTAAAGGACCGCGCTGAAAGCAAGAGGCATATGTTTTTATGAGCGTCTGTGGCTGCAGGGGCTGATAATAATAATTATATGCCTCTTTCAGATGGAAGGGTTTGGTATTTTTAGAGGGGCCTGACACACTGGAGTCCGTACTTTTTCTTTTTTTTTTCCTAGATATTTTACGTATAGCTAGATAAAAGGGAGATATTGAATGAGTTTGTTAACCAGCATTGCACCTCTAGAACGTTTTGAGTGATAATTAAATATTGTTTTGACAAAAAATATTTTTTGGGGATTAATTTCACGAATTATATGGGTTAATCTTAAAACAATTGAATCTTTTTTTACGAAAAAAACCCAAAACAATCTACTCATTAATAATTGCATGATTTTTCGTATATAGTATTTACATAAGCCTACTGTTTGTCTCGGCTATCGGGTACGATTGGTCAATTGTGACCTGTATGTCCCAGGGGTGAAAATCAGACAATGCCCTGCAGCACGTTTCAGGAGTCATTAATTGTAAAACAGCTAACATAACTTTAATTTTTCTTTTACGAGAAAAGCTATCTTCTCATTAATACCCACATGATTTTTCATAAACAGTATTTGCATAAGCCTGGGGCTGGGTGCACAACAGCCTTCTAAATTAAAAAAAGCATTTTAAAGTTAAAACCGTTTTAGTTAACAGAGGTTTTAAAATACTTTTTAAAACTGGTGCATGACACGTTTCGATAAAAAAAAATTTAACAACGTTTTAGCTAAAACAATTGTCTACCGTATTACGTCACCGATATATAAATAGACTGAGAGGGGGTTCATTCGCAGTAAATATTTATAATCACTAGTATGGAGACTGAGAAAATCCCAATGAAAAAAAGAAACACGATTAGCAAAGACAATTAAACCAAAATTTATTAATATTTAGGCCTGTTCAGAATATGTATACAAACAATTAAACAATTTGCAACTTATTTTTTTTGATCATGACATGCAACTGAAGGTATGACGTGAAACAATAGCTGACGAACAAAAAAAAAAAAAAAAAAAAAAAAAAAAAAAAAAAAAAAAAGAGAAGAACTAACACCTATATGATTGACGTCAATTAACGTTTTTGCGTCAAAACACGTCAGTTCCATTCCGGTCAAGATGGCTGCTACAAGTCCGACGGAGACTATTTCCACAAAAAAAAAAAAAAAAAAAATTCCTCCGCAGAGGAAGCAGTCCTGCTGGAGGAATATGGAAATAATTAAATGCGTGCAGCGCAATAACAACAAACAAACAAACAAGAAAACTGAGAGAAGAAAAAAAAAACCGGAAATCTGTGGCTCGAACCACGCCAGACGTGGTTTCTAAAGTGACATTTATTTAGCGCGAACCTTACCGACTGCGTTATTGTGTCATTGATGGTAATCGAGCTTATTATAATTATATACAAAGTCAGGTTGTGTTACGCCGGCTGACCTCCGCCGATCTCTCCGACAATATTTCACTTCCCAAGGTTTTTCAGCCCTTCTCAGTAATCTCAAACGCTGAAACCGATGTTGTTCATCATTGTATTCTGTCATAGGATGCAGCGGTCTCTCTTTTCTTCGCTGATGTTGTCGAATTCAATGAAGCGCCTGATTCAAAATGGCGCCCATTCAGCGTCCATTCAGTTTTAAAAGCGTTTTAGCGCGTTTAGAATAGCTCCAAGCACTTCTAAAGTTACAAGCGAAAACCGTAGCTAAAACAGTTAAAACTTCCGTGCACCGCATCTAAGCGCGCTAAGCACGATTAAATAATAATAATAATAATTTTCACTTTTAAAACTGTTTTAAGAGTTAGAAGCCTGTCGTGCACCGCATCTAAGTGCGCTAAACACGATTTTTACAAAACGTTTGTAAATTTCCACTTTTAACACTGTTTTAAGAGTTAGAATGCTGTTGTGCACCCGGCCCCTGGGGAAGAATTAGGTCAAATTGTCACCTGTAAGCCCTATACGTGAAAATCAGCAAGAAAATTGCAAAGTTGATTCTCTCAGTGGTACGTCAAATGTTAGTACTGCGATGAGTGACCTATCACATCGAGTTGTCACGATGAACACAGCGTCATGGGACTAATGATGCCATGACGTGACGCTTTAAATAACGTCATTTCGCTGCTCGTGCTATTATTCTTCTTCAGAATAGCTATGCTACGCCAGACCACAGAGCTTACGAATGGCGCGAATCGCCGTGTGTCCGTCTTTATTTCTGTGTGTCAGTGTGTGTGGATCAGAGGGTGTGTTAGAGTAGAAGGAGATGGACTCCTGTCGCTACACGAGCCCACAGAGCGAACAAATGGCGGGAAGCGGAGTGTGTTCGTCTTTATGTGCCGACGTGTGTGTTGATCAGGGGTTGGCTTAGAGAGGAGGGAAATAGATAAGCTCAATAAGCTTAAAAATATGAAAAATTCTGAATGTTCCTAAAAGATAAACGCATCTGAGCTCCAAACAATACGGTAGACTGTGGGATGAAATCCTCATCTTGTTTATCTGAAGATTGATAACGCGGGGAAAGTTTCTGTAGGAGTGACGTGCTGGACATCAAACAGCGTTTTGACAGTCCTTTGACAAATGTCGAATTGGATTTCAAGATTCAGGTCGTTGGGGAAGGCAGTTCCGATTAATAAAAAGAATGGTGTCAATGTTCATTTTACACACTACCGGAAAGGTTCAGCTGGTCTCATTCACCGATTTTAGCCACGTCACCTATTGTTGTCATTTCACAGATTTAGCCCGCTCACTGCCGCGACAAATTGAACACGATCCCTCTTCAATAGACATAGATCCTCATGAGCCCCCGCAGTTGCGGGGGCTCATGAGGATCTATGCCTCTTGCTGACGTCACTTTGTATCCAAGTTCCTTTCATGGCTGGTGAGTTTATAACTATGTTGAATTTACGATTTCAAAAACTCTGTATGCGTCCACCGGCGCAGTGGAGGGGTTAACCCATATCATACTGAGGCTAAAAGATTCAAATGTGTACACTTTCATATGCAAGCTACATTATGGTACTTACAGATAAGATATAGACCAATGCCTTTAGTTCAAGGGTGGTGCCAGAATAGCTTGGCGCCTAGAGGCGCCAAGATATTCTGGCACTACCCTTGAACTATTTTAGTCAAACTTATTTCACACACTGGTGTATTCCGAATGATAAGGGTTAAAATGGAGCTTATGACGACATTTTACGGAAACTGCAGAAAATGTACGAGAGACGATAACTGTTTAGTGTAATGTGTTAAGCCTATTTGTATCACTCGCCGGCCCGCCTCACACATCTCGACTCAGGTTCGAGATCTGCCATCGATTCAAGCGCGTACGCTGCAGAACCGGTGCAAAAAACTAAAAACAAACAAACAAAACATACCACCATTACCACAAAAAGACAGCATCAAACGGACTCTGAAAAAGGCAGATGCGGCCGATCTCCACTACCCAGCGGCTGCAGAGGCTTATGTGATAGTCTACACTTGCTCTCTGAAAGTTTACACACCCAAGACCGACCAGATCTGCTACATCTCTTGCACAGGATGATCTTCGGCCATTCCGGCAGTGCCGCTGGTCGCAGATTGTGTTACTAAATTCTGTATTAATTCAACGACATAGAACCCCAAGGAACATCGATACAAAGTGACGTCAGCGAGGAGTATAGATCCTCATGAGCCCTCGCAGTTGCGGGGGCTCATGAGGATCTATGCCTCTTACCTTTTTTATAGGCAGTGAAGACTGAGGGAAGGTTTTTTTTTGCACATGTATTGTGAATTTGGCCTCCCTCGCTATTCCTACCCCTATCCCCACAGCTCGGGTTCAGAGGGTGGCCCAGGTGCACGCGTCGATAGGGGGCGCTGAAGTGGCGCAGATAATGGAGGTCGCCATTTGGGGGATCAGCCATTTCCGGTAAATGCAAGGTGAATAACGCTGATATCAGTTATCGGTCGGGATCACTAGAGCAACGCTAGGTTTCCGTCTGCACTGAAGAAAGACTATATTCCCACGAGCCTGCAGAGGTTCAGGATAATTTCAGTGGCCCCGTTTTCTAGGTAGGTATGCGTATCTGCTCTGCGTAAGACGACGAAAAAGACCGTGGATATGCACAGATACCCTTGAGGTCTCCTACCTTGCACTCAAACGGCACAAAATGTTTCCTGGCTGCCACGAGGCGCTGATTATAATGTTAGAGAGGTTACGCGGTTTATGCCTAAAGCGACACTCCGCAACGACATGAACGGGATCGAAAGCGAAATCATAGCAGATAGTAACTACATTGTGCCATCAGTAAGCACAAACAGCACTGCAAACATCTCCAAGAGGCATGGATCCTCGTGAGCCCATCGGGCTCATGAGGATGTATGTCTCTTGGAGGTGTTTAGACTGAGTGTTGTCTATACTGACTTTATGAGTACAAGCTAGTTATCCGCCGTAACATTGTTTTCGTTCAGTTCAGTCTTGTTCGCGGAGTCGTCCGGCTTCAACTTAACCTCTCTATGTTCTCTGCAGGCTGCGAACAGCCACATAGGAACAAAGCAAAAACCAAACAAACACGAATGCTGGTGTGCACATAACTTCAGATCTGAGATCTGGTCTGTGATTTTGGAACACACGCTTCTCAGTCGAAAAGTCCAAAATCATGGACCAATAGACGGCGGAATTTTAGTACGACTGACTGACTGTCGGGTCATCAGTGCAAACCGACACCAGACTGCAAGAGACATAAACCCTCATGAGCCCCCACAGTCGCGGAGACTCGTGAGGATTTATGTCTCTTGTTAGTCCAATGTTCTCTGTGCTATATTTCAGTCTCCCCATATTTGTGCTCTGCACGCGGCGAATGTCGCTCAGTTTGCAGTCGTTTCAGATGCGAAATTTGTGCTCAGTTTATTTTTTAAAACTCATTCAGCCAGACACACGTATTTCCCAAATTTTGGAGGCGTCATCTAACGACTATGCACCTGTTGCAGGAGATGGATCGACCATGATAATTCAAGTATAGTGCCAGATTAGCTTGGCGCCTACACTACCCTTGAATTATCATGGTCGATCCATCTCCTGGTGTAGTGCGTCAGGGCTGAGTGGGTTAAACGGTTCACAGCGGCATATAAAATACTTACAAACAGTACTCCCTTACAGTTACATCTGTGCTACTCAGACAGAGGAGATTGCCGCGCACGGCTCTGCCTTCGAATTGGATGCGACTGAATGGATGCCGCATGATATCTCCAGGGGTCGTATCGCGAGTGGCTGCGATCTCCTCGCGTTCCAGGGTCTCGTTTAAACACCGATATTTGTCCTTGAGGAAAAAGGAAAACGTTTGTTGTTCCAAGACCTGGAATGTGCCTCGCTTGCAGAAGAAGAAAAAGAAGAAGAAGAAAAAAAGGTACCATCAGTGTTAATCTTGCTGTCTAGTTTCGCCACAGACTGTTTGCCACCCTGGATTCCGCGCTACCGCTGATCAGCGGTAGCGAATCGAGGGAGACAACCAGTGTGGTCGTACGGTCTCACAAGCCAAAAGGGGTGGGACCAAGAGTTCAGGTTAACCCATTCAGCCCTGACGCACTACAGCAGGAGATGGGTCGACAATGTCATTCAAGGGTAGTGCCAGATTAGCTTGGCGCATGTCGGCGCCAAGCTAATCTGGCACTGCCCTTGAATTATCATGGTCGATCCATCTCCTGCAACTGGTGCATAGTCGTTAGATGACGCCGCCAAAATTTGGGAAATACCTGCGCCGGGCTGAATGAGTTAATATGTGAACGTATTTTGTCGTGGTGGATTGAGGGCGAGGGAGTCGAGGGGGGGGGGGGGGTGAGGAAGTGGAGGGGGGGGGGTGGCGGTGGTGGGGGGGGGGGGGGGGGGGGAGGGGAGGGGGGGTAAGGGGGACGGAATTGGTAGGATCTGTGGCCTTATCCGGCAATTTCAGTACCTAAATTAATTCCTTTCTTCTTTTTTAAACACAAAGGGCTAATAAAGTATTCTGTATTTTCTATATAATTATATCTGTCTAGCTGCAGGTTACAATTTTGAACTTCATCGCGTCCAGTACCATCTGAAGCAGACTATGTTTCTACAATCTTCTTTAATTCAAGATCCAAAAACCTAAGAGTGTCCAGTACGCCCAGGAACATGGATTAAAAGTGGTGTCAGCAAAGGGTATAGACCCTCATCAGCCCCCGCAACTGCAGGGGGGCTCATGTGATCTTGCAGTTGGGTGGTGTTCAAATTTTCTCGGCATTGAAAGGGTAAAATCATAATTATGGTACACAATTACAAAAACAAAAGGCGGATTTGTTCTCTAACTGACTTACTTACTTACTTACTTACGCCTGTCACCCCTACCCGGGTATAGGCCGTCGACGAGAGACCTCCAGCAACTCCTGTCCTGTGCTTCTCCTTCGATTCTACTCCAGGTGGTTCCCAGTCTCTTGATGTCTGCTTGGAGGTCTCGACGCCAGGAGTTTCTCGGCCTACCTCTTTTCCTCTTTCCCTGGGGGTTCCATGACAATGCCTGCCTAGTGATACTGGAAGCTGGCTTTCTCAGACTGTGACCGATCCATCCCCATCTTCTTCGCCCAATTTCATTCTCTGCTGTTATCTGCTCTGTTCTCTCCCAGAGTCTGACGTTGCTGATCTTCTCTGGCCAGTGGATTTTCAAAATTCTTCTAAGGCAACTGTTCATGAAGGTCTGTACTCTGTTGACTGTGGTTTTTGTCAATCTCCATGTCTCTGCTCCATATAGGATCCCCACCCGGGTCTGCCCTGGGGGACTTGGGTGGGGTTAGGTATTTTTTAGTTCCCAGGGTCACCCTGGTCAGCCCCACAGGGTGAGTTTTTCTCTCTATTCTGGGCATGTGTTTCTGTCTACCCTTTGTCCATTCACCTGTATTTGCCTTTTAAAACTCTCCCTACTGTCTGCACTGCCTGTAGCTCTTGATATTGGATGTGTGTTGCTAAATGGTCTTAGCTTTACTTAGGCCCCATGTTGTAGGTTATTTAACGTATTTGACCGGCTGGCGACATACATTCAATTTCTGTTTAGTTTTTTTTCACAAGCAGTGCAGGCACGTCCTGAGAAAGCCTTGTTGCTGTCGGGACGTTAAGCAATGTACAATCAATCAATCAATCCATATAGGAGAACTGCTTTTACATTGGAGTTGAAAATCCGGACTTTGGTGTGTTGTGACAGCTCTCTGGAACTCCACACTTTTTTCAACTGGAGAAAGGCTGCTCTGGCTTTACCGATTCGTGCTCTGACATCTGCATCAGTGCCGCCTTTTTTGTCTATGATGCTCCCGAGATAGGTGAAGGACTCCACCTCCTCCAACGGGGTGCCAGCAAGCAAGACTGGTTCTTCCCTGGTTGCGTTCAGCCTCATTGTCTTTGTTTTCTGTTTGTGAATGGTGAGGCCCACTTGGGACGAGATGTCAGCAAGCCTCGTGGTCTTGTCCTGCATTTGTTGATGAGTGTGGGACAGTAATGCCAAGTCGTCTGCAAAATCGAGGTCGTCAAGCTGTGTCCACAGTGTCCACTGTATTCCACTTCGTCTGTGCTCTGTGGTCATCTTCATGACCCAGTCTATGGCCAGTAGGAAGAGGAACGGAGACAGCAGACACCCCTGCCTGACACCAGTTCTGACCTGGAGCTCTCTGGTGAACTGCCCTTCGTGGATCACGCGACATGTCATGCCATCATAGCTGCTCTTGATCAGGCGGACGAGCTTTGTGGGTACACCGTAGTGTCGTAGGAGTTTCCACAGAGTCTCTCGGTCCACGCTGTCAAATGCTTTCTCATAATCCACAAAGTTGACGTACAGCGGGGAGCTCCACTCCAGAGACTGTTCCACGATGATGCGGAGAGTGGCGATCTGGTCTGTACATGATCGGTTCTTCCTGAATCCTGCTTGCTGGTCTCTCAGCTGGGGGTAAACGGAGCTCTTCATTCTCTCTAGGATGATCCTGTTGAAGACCTTTCCTGGTACTGACAGCAAGGTGATTCCTCTGTAGTTGGAACACTTGCTGAGGTCGCCTTTCTTGGGAAGCTTGATTAGGTACCCCTCCTTCCAGTCAGCTGGCATCACCTCCTCTTCCCAGATCTTTCCAAACAGTGGGTACAGCATCTCAACTGTTGTCTCTAGGTCTGCTTTCAGAGACTCCGCTGGGATGCCATCTGGCCCTGCTGCTTTGCCATTCTTCAAAAATGCCACTGCTTTTCTGATCTCTTCCCGGCTGGGTCTGTCACAGCTGATGGGTAGGTCGGTCTCTGCCGGCTGGATGTCGGGGGGGGTCGGGTGGGCTAGGTCTGTTCAGTAACTCTTCAAAATACTCGGCCCATCTGTCGAGTTGGTCTGCTCTGTCTGCAATAGGCTTGCCTTCTTTGTCTTTTACTGGTCTTTCTGTATGGCCATACTTACCCAACAATCTTCTGGTAATGTCGTAGAGCTGTTTCATGTTGCCGCTGCCTGCTGCCTTTTCTGCCTCTGCTGCCAGGCTGTCTGTGTAGGCCCTCTTGTCTGCCCTGATACTCCTCTTCACCTCGCGGTTGGCTTCCCAGTATTCCCCCTGTGCCCTTACTTTGGCTGCTCTCGTGCGACTGTTGTTGACCGCTGCTTTCTTCTGCTTCCTCGCTTCTATCTTCTTCAAGGTCTGTGCCGACAGCCAGTCCTTGTGGTGGTGTTTCCTGAACCCTACAGTGTCTTTGCAGGTTGAGTTCAGCGCCTCTCTAACTGCCTTCCACTGCTGCTCTGTGGTGACCGCCTCCTCTTCATTTACTAGCTCCTGTAGCGCTTGAAACCGGTTGGACAGCACCAGTTTGAACTCTTCTCTAACTCCAGTTTCTCTCAGGAGGCCTACATTATAGCGCTGTCTTCTTGTTGTCTCTGTGCGGCTTTTCTTTAGCTTGAGCTTCATTCTTAAGGTAAGCAGATGGTGGTCTGAGGCGACATCTGCTCCCCTCCTCACTCGAACATCTTGAAGGGATCTTCTAAATTTCTTGCTAATGCAGATATGGTCTATTTGGTTCTCTGTTGTATAATCAGGTGAGACCCAAGTTGCTTTGTGTATTCTTCTGTGTGGGAAGATGCTGCCTCCAATGACAAGTCGGTTTAGAGCACAAAAGTCTACAAACCTCTCCCCGTTCTCACTCATCTCCGAGCCTAGTCCCTGTCTCCCCATCACCTCTTCGTATCCGGTGTTGTCCTCCCCTATTTTGCCATTAAAATCGCCCATGACGATGGTGATGTCTCGCTCCGCACATTTGTCCACGGCACTCTGGAGTCGGTCGTAGAACTCTTGTTTCTCTTCCTCGTCACTGTCATTGGTGGGCGCATAACACTGGATGACGTTCAGCTTGAGCTTTTTCTTGGTTCTAAAGGCTGCTGTTATAATTCTTGGCCCAAGAGGTTCCCAGCCCATCAGCGCTCTCTGTGCCACTGGTGACAGCATGAGTGCTACTCCTTCTGTATGGAGGGCATTCTCCTCTTCATGACCTGAATACAGAATCATCTCCCCACTTAACAGCCTTTTCTGTCCAGACTGCGTCCATCTGGCTTCACTGATGCCTAGCAGGGAAAGGTTGTACTTTTGCATTTCCGCTGCTATCTGGGCGGCCTTGCCGCTCTGGTACATGGTCTTGACGTTCCATGTGCCCATGGTTGTATCCCTGGATAGAGAGAGGCGGCTCGGTCCTGTGGCTTCCGAAGACTTCCGGCTTTCACCACAGGACGTCATAAGTCTTCTAGTAGAAGAACCTTCCTCCTCCAGGAAAGGAATTACTGTTAGTCTTTTCGTCGGCGTTTTTGTAGCTATTTCCTTTTTTGCAGGGTGGGGAAGCTACCCCCACGCCCAACCCCCTTACTAGGAGGACCAGGAGTTTTCTGTCGGGGTCACCTTCCCTTAGACCATGTTGGTTCACGGCACCTTATTTCATTCGGTGCACCCCTCTCACGAGGGACCCCCTATCCACCACCCAGGGGACGCGCCTCAACGCCGTATGGTCCCAGCGCGAGGTCTCTAACTGACACTTCCGTTGAAAGGTCCTCGTAAGTCACAGTGGCACAGGTGCAGTGCGCCTACATTGATCAGTGTTCATATCGTACTCTAATAGCTACCCCTGTTTCCCCATGACCTGCATATTAGGACCGTTCACGTCACTCTTACAGCGAAGACTTTAAAGCCTGAAGTTCAGTTAACCAACCATCCCGTCATCGTTATCGGTCGTGAATGGGTAATTGAGACTGGTGATAGGAGAGGCCGATCTATAAACATGGCGATAGGGTTAACATTAACACAATAGGCCAGTGTTATCCATCGTTCAAAACTGAATTTATCTCGTTCGGTGCCAGCTGACGCAGACCGTGTATTTCTGAAATCTTCGTTAATTCGAGTCGACACCTAGATGTCCAAGAGACGTGGATTCAAAGTGGTGTCAGCAAGAGGACTGGAATAGATCCTCATGAACCCCCGCGCAATTGCGGGGGCTCATGAGGATCTGTACCTCTTGCAGCTAGGTGGTGCTCAGATGTTCTCGACGTCATCTATTTATTTTACACTCGTTGCATACTTCTCAACGGGCATGCATCCGGCCACACTCCGCACTCACCCACGGAAGTCAGTCATCGCGTGCAATAAGAGCTTACTGTTGTTCTGCTGTTTCGCCAAGCCGCCCCTGCCATAGAGACAGATTATAAAAATATGTTAACCCTTTGGCTATCGGCAACGCGTTTTTTGTCAGTCGAGATAATTCCTGCAGAAACCGGTTGTCGGTACTCGGTAGAGAGTTTTTTTCTTGAGGCTATTCCTGTAGGCTGTCTGTAGCCGCGCTTTTTGAGGAGGTGATTAAAGTCCTGCAGAGACTCTTATTGCTGTCGGGAACGCTTTTTGCCGAGGTTAATTACTTCTGCATGAACCCTTTCCAGACTGTCGTGAGCGCTCTTTGGCGAAGCGATTCTTGTCGGAACCCCGGATTTGGATGTCGGTAGCGCCTTTCCTGCAGGAATCATATGGACAAAAAGGGTTACCGACAGCGAAAGGGTTAAAATGCCACAGAAGAGTCTTTCCATCAGTACACGCTCAATGCCACCCACGATCGAAAATATCCCTTGGGCGTAGGAATGGGGATGGGGTAGTGATGAAGAAAGCTAAACGGGAAGTATACTGACGAGCAAAGTATTCGTCAGTATTCTTCCACTTTAGTGTTTCCGATGATTCCAAAAAATGGCGCATTTCTTTTGCTCGTCAGTATAGTTTCCACAACAGACCCCCCCCCCCCCCCCCCCCCACCCCCCCAAAGAGGTCTGTCCATCGGACCTTCAAGTCAACAAGTTGCGTCAGACCTCCATGCTAAACGATTGCGTCAGAATATTAGGAGCTCTCCGTGCTGCTTTAGCACATACTCAGAAATGTGTCGAACTGATTTTCCTCAAGGGTGGAGGCGTAATTTCTTCAAGTCAAACTCATTTTACTGTGCCGCAGTAGTTACAACTATTTTATTTTGCACATGATATTGTTTATTGTCAGTTATTGCCAGTACGTTCTCTGTAAATAACTAAACAAGTCTCATCATGGAAAAGACTTGAACTGCACTTTGATTTACGTCAATTTCTCCATGACCGACTTTGCGATTTCTGGGCCTGTAAAGTGACACTGACCCAGGTCAGTCTGGACTAAGATGAAAGTCCAGGGGATGGGAGGGGGAACACATCCTCATCAATTTACATCTTAACTCATTCGAGACGTGCCACCTCCAGATACGCGGCTTATGCCGCGTATCCGGAGGCAGCACGTCTCGAATGAGTTAACCGCATCACTGCCCGGGCTCACTCTGATGATGAGGGTCTGTAGTCAGTTCTAAGTTCTTTGTGCCCACTTTTCGTGTCTCATTTACATCTTTGTTTTACGCGCGAAAATCACTGACTGTGCAGTTTGGTCGTTTCTGAGACGCTCAGTTCGTGACATGGATACTACATTTACTGAAGTAAATATAAGTCAGTGGTTCGTGACCACTGGCAGCGATGGGGTTAAGGATGGGTGTTGGGGCGGGATGTGTTTATGTAAGATGAAACAGTTCGTCAAAACACACCCAACAGAAGGATACTATTGTAACTGCCACAGAACACGCTGAAATCGCCGTCAATAATCAAACAAGCAGCCTTTGTGCGGCACAGTGACGGACCGTGCGGACGGGGAGTTCACCGGCGTCTGGAAATCATTTTGCGCATGCGCAGTATCTTGCACCCGCTCTTCCTGCTTCTGATTTCAGTCACAAAGAGAGAGAGAATCGGATTTCCTGTCAGAGAGTTGCGGCAGACTCGTTACCAGCGTCAATATTGACGCCGCTCTGAGCGAGTCAGGGTCACAAAACTCTAACCAGAAAATCTGCGATTCCAGTCGCCTGCGCTTCAGTCACAACACGTAAGATGATCACAGGGCGATACTACATTCATGAGTTCTGTGCTCCTGACCGGTTCCGATGCGGCTGAGCAAATCCGGCCGGGGCACACGACTCAGTCTGAGGACACCCCGATGTTCATAACCGGTCTCAGTCAGCACATTAAACCCTTCACTGCCGATCCAACTGCAAGAGACATCATAGTAGATCCTCAAGAGCCCCCGCAGTTGAGGGGGCTCAAGAGGATCTACTTCTCTTGCTGAAGATACTTGTATCCATGTTCCTTTGCCAGCTGGGGGTCTTTGGTGAGGAATTACTGAACACTAAAAGATATGCCAGATGAAATCTGCGTCCACTGGCAGTTAAACGGGCGTTAGGCATACATTTTCGGTAGCCCCTACGACTACGTCCAGCGTTCTGTCGCACATGAAGATCGGTGCCTCTTGGTCGTCACAAGTTAAAAACAACATATGAGTTCTGCGCTGCAAAGACAAGACACGAAAAGTCCAATTTTTGTGAAAAGTTAGATTTTCGTCAGTTGTACTACAATGAAAATCTCGCTTTTTACAAAAATGGACTACGACTGTCTTTTGCCTTCACAGGGCCGATTTTGAAAGTCCGCAACCTTTGCTCCGGCGACTGACAGAGGGTGTTGGCGGGATTTTAGCTATCGTGGCATAATTCGACTGCCCGCCTGCAGCCTTTTCGCAAAAGGATTGCATCTCACCATAGATTCTGCAGATACGGCTGCGTAGAAGTATCTCTGATCTCAATAGTCGTGCTCATAGCAGCGAGATACGCGGCACGTTCAAGGCAGGAGAGACATATCAACAATATCCTCTACTGAGTCAGGCTATTCGGACGCACGATTCTTGAACTATTACAGTCGCTTCGTTTCCATGGTTTGATGAGGCTAACAGCGAAGGAGTTAATTAACCCTGTGCGTGTTGGTAGTGGTTTTTGTCGCCGGCGATGATTCCTACAAACCGCTACCGAGAATCATCGCGACAAACTGAAACCGCTACCGACACTCAAAGGGTTATTTCTCGGCACCTCCGCCGTATTAGTGAACTGCAGTGTGTGGCAGCTGACACTGAATTATCTATTTTTTTTACTACGTTAGTTCACTGTGATGCATCAAGAGTGTCGTATAGACCTTTGGCCCTCCATAGCCCCCCACCCCACCCCACCCCCACCCCCACCCCCCATTTGCCGGGCGGGGGATCGGAGGCTATGTTTTTTTTTTCTTCTGAAAGTCTATCCAAAACCACGTAGGTTCCTAGGTGTTTGCCAAAAATAAACACCATATCGAAGATACCACAGAGTTTGACCGAACCCACCCCCCAAAGGGGTGATAGTTTTGGGTGGTAGGGGTACTAGATGGACAGTAAAGCTATGATAACTACAAGAAAATACTTATTATTTGGTATCGGTGTGTTCGTCCTTTATCGGGCATTCAGAAAATAATAAACGTATTATATTCTTCTTTTATACATGATGACGTCACAGCATTCCGTATTTGGACCCTATGAATGTGACACCGGGCCATTTTTTAGGTGAGGTGTTCTGATGCACTTCTTCCATGATTAATGAAATTACACGCACACAAAAGACTTTTCATGTGCTAACATACTTTCAGTAATATATGTCCACTTTATATTTACACAGTTTGTAAAATCTGGTAACGTCATACAACAGTACCTTGAGCTTAAAGTGGATTGATTTTATTACGTTTCCAGAATATGAATTTTTACAGCTAAAGTTTTTGTAATTTTTCAGGCTTTGAAGTGTGGTGGAATTTAGTCAGTTTATGCTAAGAATGTGACTATTACGTCTATGCTGGAAATAAATTTAAAAAATGGAGGCAGGTTGGTGAGAAAGTGTGTGTGTGTGTGTGTGTGTGTGTGTGTGTGTGTGTGTGTGTGTGTGTGTGTGTGTGTGTGATGTGTGTGAGTGTGTGTGTGTGTAAGGGGGCTGAGCTCACACACACAATACACACACACACACACACACCACCACCACAGAGCCACCTCACAGGTATGTTTCTAATTAGTGTAAGACTGAGACTACAATTATGTATGCCTACAGTTGTGCTGCCCCAATCGGAATAGAATGAAAGAATACGCGTATAGACTAGTAGGGCGCCTGTAATACGAGCTGCACAATACATCTATTTACCTTACGTCAGTGACTGACAAACCGGCGTATGGATGAAGGGATTTTAATACTAGTTCCAATGCAATAGCAGTTCAAATGTCGAGATCATTTGTTGATCAGTGTGTGTGTGTGTGTGTGTGTGTGTGTGTGTGTGTGTGTGTGTGTGTGTGTGTGTGTGTGTGTGTGTGTGTGTGTGTGTGTGTGTGTGTGTGTGTCGTGTGTGTGTGTGTGTGTGTGTGCCGTGTGTGTGTGTCACGGTGCGTGCATACGCGTGTGTATGTCACTGGGTCGTGCTTTTAAAGAATGGCTGGTCGAGGTAAGGGTTTGCGATTAAAATGTGGGCATGTGGAATAACAAAAAAGCAGTTCAGGGATGCGTCTTTTCTGTTACGATCATGAGGGGCAACACATAAAATGTCCACCTTGCCTAGATGTATTCCGAAGTTTACTTCTAGACTATGTCAGTAGTGAACTGAGCTACCTATGATCCTAAAAAAATATACTACTATGGCAGACCATAACAGCGTATAACATCCTGATAGACGGCACAATCCAAGAGTCAGACACAAAAAGAACTAACCACACAGACGCTGTCGGTAAAAACAGTACTATTACTGTGCTAACAGGCATTTAGCCCTTATATCGCAAGTGGTGGGCCAACGGCCAAGCAAACCGTCGGCCAGTAAGCCCAAACAGCCATATGCATGAGACAACGTTTGTGACGATCTAAGTCAGGAGCACATTAAACTATGGCGCGTTTGATATTCTGTGTGTACGGTATCGTAGATTGTTAACATTTTCCCATAAAATCACCTGTGTACGCTATTTGGGCGTTTGAAAACACACACACACACACACACACACACACACACACACACACACACACACACCTACACACACACACACACACACACACACACACACACACACACACACACACACACACACCGGCCCAGGGGCGGAACAGTTACCTCAGGGGTGGTTCCAACTATTTGCTTGGGACCTTCAGCCTGGTACAAAAGGCCTCCCAACGCTACACCTTGCTTCCAATGGCCGAAAACATTCACCAGTCGCAGAAATATCAAACAACAAAACAAAAAACAAAACAAACAAACAAAAAAAAGGGGGGGGGGGGGGGGGGGGGGATCCAACATTTTGTTTGGGACCTTCAGCCTGGTACAAAAGGCCTCCCAACGCTACACCTTGCTTCCAATGGCCGAAAACTTTCACCAGTCGCAGAAATATCAAAAACAAACAAAGAACAAAATGAAGTGAAGTGTGGGGGGGGGGGGGGGGGAGTATCCAACATTTTGTTTGGGACCTTCAGCCTGGCACAAAAGGCCTCCCGACGCTACACCTTGCTTCCAATGGCCGAAAACTTTCACCAGTCGCAGAAATATCAAAACAACAAAGAACAATGGTGTGTGTGTGTGTGTGTGGGGGGGGGGGGGGGGGGGGGTTCCAACCTTTTGTTTGGGACCTTCAACCTGGCACAAAAGGCCTCCCGACGCTACACCTTGCTTCCAATGGCCGAAAACTTTCACCAGTCGCAAAAATATTAAACAACAACAACAACAAAAAAAAAAAGGTGGGGGGGGGGGGAAGGTGGGGGGGGGGGGGATTCTCACTGCTCATCAAAATATACCCGGTGCGGGTGGGTGGGGAGTGGGGGGGGGGAGGTGTCCAAAACACCCTATAAAGGGACTTTGTTATAGCGTTTTAAGGAATATTGAACAACAACAACAGCAAATTAACTTTGGATTGTTTTCCTGTGGTCTGAGAAACGTCTTTTCTCTCAGTGAAAGTACTCACATGACCAGTAAACCTCAATCCGCTTGCAGACACCATGTTTCAAACTAACACGTACATTCCTTGCGAACACTCATAACATGCTTGAACAGTGTCATCAGCCCCTGCACTGACTTGATAGTAGTGCGAACAATCCAGATTGCTTAATGTTTCAATGTTATTTCTAGTTCAAGTGTTTCTTGCGACGGGGTCCGTGTGGCCTGAGGTGGTGTGAGGAGGGTGAGGCCGGGTGGGGGAGGAGGAGAAACTACATGACTACCGTCTTATAGCTGGTTTAAGCAACTGATCTGTTGACTTGCGTATCACTTGCCAAGGCTACAGGCTCTGCAGAAGTTCCATACTTATCACAATGGACCATACATAAACAATAAATGAGATCCTTTTCTTTTCAGTCTACTACCTATATTAGATTCTTTATCTTTGTGTGTATGTGTGTGTCGGTGTGTGTGCGGTGTGTGTGTGTGAGAGAGAGAGAGAGAGAGAGAGAGAGAGAGAGAGAGAGAGAGAGACGAGAGAGAGGAGATGAGAGAGGAGAGAGAGGAGAGAGAGAGAGAGAGAGAGAGAGAGAGAGAGAGAGAGAGTTTCAGGACCATGGAACAGTTAACTTATCAGATTGAATGCACAGTTGTACATATTGTGACCTTGACCTTAATTATAAAGGGTGTCTATATTATAATGTTCCTGATAATCTCAACTCAACAAACATGATTCAGTAGTAAGAGATCTTATAGGTGTTGTGAGCAAATATTCCTAAATTCAGAGCAAATGTTTGGCCCTATTGTAAACTGAATATTCTTATGAACTCTTCGATAACTGCGACCTTGTCCCTTGTGAAAGTCACGTCTCATCGTTTATCAACTATTTATAGCAATTCCTTACATGTTATCACTTTTAATAAGATTTTTTTTTTATCACATTTTCAAAAATATGTTTTTTTTTTAAATAAAGTTAAACTTTAGGTGACCTTGACTTTAAATAACACCTTTCAAGGTCACCAGTGGAAAACATCGAATCGTTTACTTTTCTACTTATGATATATTATAACATTGGTAAAAATGTATTCATCATAGTATGTCAAAGATTGGACACTTTTTCTTCTGGCAAAAAGGCTATTTCGCGGATAATTAAAGGTAAAAACGATGTCGGCGCGATGACGTCACCATTTGATTTTTAGACATTGAATCATTGTAAATGGTAGTTAAATGTATTCTGTTTCCAAAGATACCAGTCATTTAGTTCTGTGAGCTTTTTTACGGGAATTGCATTGTTAACACAAACTCTACCCCCAGAAGCAAAATATAGGGCCCAAGGAAAAAAAATATGACCATAGAACCTGCCCTCCTATATTCAATACGGTATTTAATTTTGGCAAACACCTACGGTTCGTCTTCACTCATAGGTGATAGGCTTATGAAAAAAATGTGGTTTCCAATCCCCCGCAGGGGTGGGGGTGAAGGGGATGGGGAGGGGGGATGGGGGGGGGGGAGCAGGTGCTCACTTCCTATCTGACGGCCTATATTTCCCTTGTTAGACGAAGGCGGTGTCAGCTGCTGTATCACACGGTGTCATAGACGGCGCAGATAATATACGTGTCAGTCTAGCTGTATCAAACACGCTTAGAAACACATTTTACTGCAGTAGGTCCATTTTGTGAAAAGCCTCAAGATTTTCGTTGTACTACAATGAAAATTTTGCTTTTCAGAAAATAGACCCTACTGTCGTCATTTTCGAAATGGACTACTGAAATGACAATGCTCAACTTGTCTCTTTCTTTGGCGAGATAGAAAACTCTTGCTATAGTAATAAATCATATCAGTCTATGCCCTACAATCAAAAGAAAGTATGTTCATTTTCTACGAAACGCCGGCGAGATTTTAAATGTAATCCCGTCTCTCTTTCAAGTTCACAAAAATGGACTGATATACTGGTTTTACCATCGAAGGACAGAATTACGTCACTTCAGAATGATAAACAGAATTCTAGTTTATTAAATGTCTCTTCACATCTTGGTGATTTTACACACACACACACACACACACACACACACACACACACACACACACACACACAGGCACATACACACACACACACACACACACGCACGCACGCACACACACACACACACACACACACACACACACACACACACGCACCGGCACACACACACACACACACACCGGCACACACACACACACACACACACACCGACACACACACACACACACACACACACACACGCACGCACGCACGCACGCACACACACACACACACACACACACACACACACACACAAACTCTTTAACACATTCTGCACCAGGACCGAAATCCCCAAATGTTGAAGTTGCCCTCTGAAGGACTGTATTACAATTCTAGAGACAGATCGAACATGATAGTTCAAGGGTGGTGCCAGAATAGCTTGGCGCCTATGGGCGCCAAGCTATTCTGGCACCACCCTTGAACTATCATGCTCGATCCATGACTTGCTGTGGTGTGTCGGGGGCTGAATGAGTTAAACTTCCACTGTGAAACTGATAATCTAAACTGTGCATGCATGCATTACAACAGTTTACCTGTTGGAGTCTGACATAATAGGTGTTGCTATACTGGTATGTAAAAAATCTTTGACTTAGAGTGTTTCCATTTTCGTTGTCAGAGCCGTATTTGTCATTTACAGACATTTCTCATGATCAGCCGTTCTCTGCGGCAATATCCACTCTTCGACTGAAGGACAAGAAATTAAGTTACTGCATAGAGTTGAACAGGGTTGATTTTTCCTCTCTTGGAAAGAGGAATAGAGCCCGTGCGAAACAAGGGCTCATGAGAATCTATGCCTCTTCAAGATCAGTGGACAGAAGCTGCGCAGGTCGCGCTATCCAGCTGAGAATCTAATACAGCTTCATAGTGAAGACCTGATGAGGTTAGACTCTGAGCGGATAGGTGAGAAAAAGCCATCGTAAGGGAGAGAACTGTGCGCAGTTCTCTCTACTTGACTAATGCTGAGGTCAGTTGCACGAGTGAGCTTAGTCCTGTGTCAGCTACTAAGGAGGGTGCTACGCTACAGCGGAGCACCTTGCTTATTGACTGGTCGCGCAGGACTATGCTCACTTATGCAACGGGTTCTCTATGTCGTCTTCTCTCAACTAAGACTTTACTACCCTTTCTTTTGAGTACAATTCATGTGACTGAGTAGGGTTTCTACTGATGTGCGCATAGGTCCGCGGAGCTCTCCTACATTGAAAGGCAGAAAGAAAAAAAAAAAAGAGTAGAAACATCACAGGCCACACAGGCGTATTCCTTCCGGTGCACGAAATAGTTCAAAACATGTCATCCCTTTTTGCAATTGTTTTAGAGTGTAAAACTTCAATTGTTGGCCTTTTTGGGGCGTTTGAGCAGCAAAAGGCATGACAGGTGAGTGTGGAAAAAAGCAAAATTTGGGTAATTTTAATCGACCTAGTGTGTTCATAGGAGCCTTATAACTTGATATGGGACATGTGCACAGTTGTACAACAATTTTGTCAAGGGGTACTTAGTGCATTAGACTGTTGCGGAATACGCAAACAGAAATGTTTCTCCTGTGATATGCTCCGCGTGGATTTTTTGTATGGGCAAAAAGGTTGTTCGTTTATAGATTTGTGTTGCAAGAGGCTAATAGAGAAGAGTGTGAAAAGGGGACGTAACCTAATTGCCCTGTTGACCCACAGTCTTTCATTTTACAACATTCAGACTTCAAAGTTAAGTTAGCGCTTTTGTCCAGCATTAGTGTTAAGAACATCTTCAGTTAACCCGTTTAGCCCCGGGTGACCCTGCGGCAGGAGATGAATTGATCATGATAATTCAAGGGTAGTGCCAGGTGAGCTTGGCGCCTTCAGGCGCAACGGTCACCTGGCACTACCCTTCAATTATCATGATCAATCCATCTCAGTCCTACAACTGTAGCATAATCGTTAGACAACGCCTCCAAAAGTTTGGAAATGCGGCCGTGAGGTTAAGAGGGTTAGTTAACCCGTTCAGTGCTGAGAAAATTCGAACATCACCCAACTGCAAGAGGTGTAGATCCTCATGAGACCCCGCAAATGCGGCAGTTCATCAGGATCTATGCCTCTTGCTGGCAATACTGTAATTCCATGTTCCTGGGATATCTAGGGTTTTTGGATCTTGAATTAAAGAAGATTGCAGAAACACAGTCTGCGTCAGCTGGCATTGAACGGGTTAAAGGAGATATTTCCACAATGTTAACACCGTCTTGAAGGTTCCTTTAACTCATTCGCGGCCAGCTGCATCCGCCGGGATGCGCGGCATCAGCCGCGCATCCGGATGCGGCTGGCCGGCGCGAATGAGTTAAGTCTGTGACGCCGGCGGAATGTGCTTGATTGTTCTGAAAATGCCTTGGAGATCTTCTTCGCTGACCGATCAGAAGCCAAGATGTCGACCATCAAAGGATGACTCGATGTGGCACCCTGCGGGCTCCTTCACTGGCGTAAACACGTTTGACGCCCTTCATGTGAGGAGTAAGAATGTGGAGAAGAGCCAGCATGAGGTATAGTCGATTCTCATGAGCCCCTGCAGGCAGCAAGGGATCATGTTAATCGATGCCTCTTGCAAATGGATGAAATGGACTGAAACGGCGGCGCCTATGGTCGACCGGCCGAAGGTAAGACTGAAGGGCTGCTGGGCCGGACAGTTTGATCAATCGTGAGTATAGTCAGTCGGTATACTGACTCAGCCGGACGCTTTTCAGCGGTAGTCACTGAGACACAGTCACTATCACGGAATAGAAGATTTCAAGACCACTTATACATAGATAGCATCCCCACACTATAATTATGTGATAGTCTTACCGCGCTACGTGTTTGGGATATCATGGTGAACCTGTAGGCTGTTCGCAAGGTAGAGTGTGTCACAGTGACTGTTCGCATAAAAAAACACATATTCCACATTTGAATACTTCATTTCTTACACGTAGAAAGGCTACGCACAATATGAAAATATACTCATTTTCCCATTATCTATTTCGAAACGAGCATTTTAGATCGCGAATCGTACATAATAAGTCTACATATCGAAATACCACAAGAATGCGAGAAATACTACAAGAATGTTAGTAACAAGGGAAACAACTTCACATTTGCATTTTAATGTAGATTTCAGTTTTGTTTATAGATACCGAGTTACTGAAAAACAGTTTCGTATTACACTTTGTTGCTTCACATTTTGCAAGTTAAATTGCATCCTATTTTTGTTTTGTGCAAAATGGACATTTGTTACGAATTTTATTTGTTGATTCAATTGTTGAGTTGGAGTTTTTGGGTGATACTATTTACGAAAATAAATGTTTCGCTCCTGTTCAAAAGATGCGGCTGTGAAAGGTTCTATAAAACATAGAAGTGGAGTATTCGTATACTATCATTTCTACACAGACCTCGAGGCTGACCGCTCTGCAACTGTTTGATCCATAGTACACGAACACTCCACTTGTATGCTATAATAGTAAAGAAAGGGGAGGTGAATAGCTCAGATGGTAGAGCGTTAGACTCTTATCCAAAAGTCGCGGGTTCGATCTCTGCTAGGACTGATCAACATTTATTCAGACTCTTTTCTGTGCCCACAACAATAAACAACACTGAACCCAATGCGCAAAAGGCCATCTGGCCGCCTTTGGCAATCTTGACAACGCTTTTTGTGTTTGTCGCTCTCCGTTAACGCTGATTTCTACCGAGACCAGTGATGTGCAGTAGCTAGATGGCAGTTTGGACGGAGGGGAAGGTAAGTAACTTGGTGTATGAGGGGCGGACAACTGTAGACAGCCTCCAGGGACTCGTCTCGTCAAGTACTGCGGACCTGCATCAAGACTGCCATGTGCCGGCCAAACAGACCTCGGCAGTAAACCAAGTCCAACGATGTGAGAGGTGACGGTATATCTTCATGAGACCCTGCAGACTGCAGGGGCTCGCGAGGATCCGCCCCTCTTACTTGCCATGATCTACCTCGTTTTAAGTTGTTTAAATTGATATGTGTCATCAAATCCATTACCTGCTGGTGGCTACTTCCACACTGCCGGCAACTTTCATCGTCTCGGCCGGCTCCGGCCAGGTGTGTGTGTGTGGGGGTGGGGGGGAGGGGGGTGGGGTGGGGGGGGGGGGAGAATGGAGCGGAAAGGGAGACCAGTGCACGTGTGGTGCCGGGAGGCCCGGGCGAGGAAGGATGGCGGAGGAGGGGGGGAGGGGGGGGGAAGGGGGCGATAGTTAAGCTACAGTTTGATTTGTCTACCCTTGACAAAGGCGCGTCAGTGACTGATGTCAATCGCATCAAACTGCTCATGGTTCGTTACTGACCGCGGCTGCTTAGCCGATTTAGATTCTTACCTGTACTATAGCTAGGATCGTTTCGTTGACGATTGAACCGCTGGTAACAGCGGAATCAGTCAGTCGTGTGTACAACAGCCAGTCTGAAGGCAAAAGACAGTGTATGTTCAGTTTTGTGAAAAGGGCAAGTTTCCCGCTGTAGCACAATCAAACTGAGTATAGAGGCTACGCGCTTAGCGTAGCCTCTATACTCTTTGGTACAATGCAACTTGCTTGTCACAAAAAAGATGTCTTTCGCCGCCTTCACAAAGCAGACAACCAGGCTCACACAGGTTATCTCCCTCGATTCGCTGCTTTGGGGAGGGAGACAACCAGTGTAGACCAGACCGTGGCTGACTGGTTGGCTGAGCAACCAACTGGCTTGCTGGGTGGAGAGATAGACGCAGCCCGACGGGTCGACAAACAGACGAACAAGCGGACATAAGGGCGAACGAACAGACGGACAAACGGACTGACTGATAAACAGACTGACGGATAAACGGACAGACGGACACACGGACTGACTGATAAACAGACTGACGGATATACGGAAAGACGGACAAAAGAATAGACAGACGAACGACCACGCGGCCTGTAATCCGACAGATAGACAAATAAAAGATACCGCCGACACTGAGACTCACAGCGGACTGGCGCAGGGATGGCATGACGGGCGAGTGCTATGGAACGGCCCGACAGATGGTTGTGTAGACTGACACTAAGGCCGCGGACTGGGTACCATGTTGGGAGACTAGATAGAAGGATAAATGTCAAGGATTGTTTAGTGAAATCTGACACGGTACGGTTTATTATTGTGGGAAGGTGCCACTGGAATTTGGTACATTGCACGTGGTACCGGCCACGAATGCATCAGTACTACAGTGCTAATGAGAAAGGTCCCCGGGCCGACGTCGGCCCAAAGGCCTTTTGTTCACTGGACCATGAGTATAAGAGAGATAGTCATTTATAAACAGCCGATGTACACTGATTAACCTTCGAAAACTTCCTCCGTTTGTGGGACGGCAGGGACGTAAATGTTTGACGGTCCGGCCCAAAAGATGTCATTGATTATCATGAGCCCAGCCTCATTGGAGTCTGTGCCTGCTGCGGATGGAATGAGCTGGCACTGGATGGAACTTTTCGTAAACACTGTCGTGTGCAGGCTCAGTGGCTCACCGATCTTCTGATAAACACGACACAGGTACAAAGGGGCGCTCTCTCACGTAAACACTGTCGTGTGCATGTTCAGTGGCTCACCGATCTTCTCAGATAAACACGACACAGGTACAAAGGTGCTCTCTCTCTCTCTCTCTCTTCCTTAGCTCAAGTATAAATTATAAAAGGCAATTCGGAGATGAGGGATACTGAAGAAACTGCGGCAACTTGAAAGGCATTCCACTCCCTCCCTCCCCCCTCCCCCACCTCTCTTCCCCCCCCCCCCCACCCTTTCTCCGCCAAACCCTTCTAGAGCGGCCCCGGCCCCCCCCTCAAGAAAAAACGAACAAATACAAAACACCCCGGGGCCAGCCCTCCCCCCCCCCCCCCCCCCCACACACACACACTCGGCCCTTATATTAGTGTGGACTCAAACTTCTGCAAGTTCCACTTAGTAGGCCTACCGTTTCACACTGAAACTTGAAACTGCCTAACGCGGGCTGTAAAGGCTGTTGTATACCTTGTTTCGGAACTTAATGAAATTTTAAAAGCAAGATGTTCGTTGTTCTACCAAAAAATCTCGCTTTCACAAAACCACCTGAACGGAGATGACATTTTCATAATAATACAATGCCAAAATGGACTTTTTTTTCTTTTTTCTTAATACAATGAAAATTTCGCTTTTCACAAAAATGGACCCACTGCCTTCTGCGTTTCCGACCAACAGGGCAAAACCGACCTCGAACTTGTGAAATGTCCCCCCCCCCCCACCCCCCCCCCCCCCCCACCCCTCCCCCCCCCCCCCCCCCCCCCCCCCCCCCAAATTTAATAAGCCAGTGAGAGATTGATCGCCGAGAATTAAAACTGAAAAAAAGGATGCAAGCTTACCCCGTTCTCTGCCGAGAACGGAGCAGTGAACGCGGTCCAACTGCAAGAGGCATAAATCCTCATGAGCCCCCGCGACTGTGGGGGCTCATAAGGATCTATGCCTCTCGGACCAATCTGTATTCATGCTCATTGAACGGGTCTGGTTTTTCATCGGTGCCGGAATGGACAAAGGTTTTGGCACTGAGAAACAAGCATTTTTAATTTGCGTTGATCGTCGCCGGAATGGACAAAAGTTTCACTGAGAAACATTTTTTTTAAAAATATGTGTGCAGTGGCAGCAAAGGGGTTAATGCAAAAGCTTGTTTAACCTGGCCAGCACACCGGTTACGTAAACAACCTGCGATGGATCGCGGCGGGCCTGTTCAAGTTCTGCTAGACTGAGTTGTTCTGATATTTTTGCCCATTTAGTTTTGAAATCGCCGTCTCAGTTTGTGAGTTCAAAGCCCAACGAGCCCTAGCCGGCCGGCGTCTAATGGATACAAAATGGTGTCAGTCAACTCAATGGCAAGAGGCATAGAGATCCTCATGTGCACTCGCGGCAACTGCGGTGGCTCATGAGGATCTATGTCTCTTGCAACCGTTGAGTGAGTGGTGTTCCACTAGTCTCGGTTTCAGTGACTGGTCCAAAATCAACAGTAAAGTGCACACATCTATAATTATACTGTTCGTGCTCGTCTGTGATTTTGAACCGCCTTGCGGCTCTATTGACTGACATTCACAGAGCAGTACGTATATTAATTAGTTTTTGCTCGGTCTTTCAGAGGTGGCAACCCAGCGCGCAAACTGAGGCCATCGGGCCGACGTCGGTCGCCGTTGGCCCGCCGCGCACGACTGTGCGCGGGCCAATGGCGGCCGACGTCGGCCCGATGGCCTTTTGCGCATCACTGACGAATCGAAATGCACTGCGTAGGCCCCATCCCAAAGCTGCCGGATGGATACTTGACAGTAGCTGAGAGCACTGTGGGGACGAGAGGGGGAGGGGGGGATGCTTAGTACCGCTGAGTTGGTATACCTCGCCCTGTACCTAGGTCAAAGTTAAACGCACCAGTGGCGCCATTACTGCGATTTTCGCATCTGTCCGGTCGCCCGGACTGGTCCTGTGCACCAGAACTGCGCGCGCAGGGTAGGCTTCTGCACTTGTAGTGTGGTCTCGTACTTTCCCGCGGAAGATTGTGATCGCAGTCGAAAAATGGTTCGTTTCCAGTTTTAGCGTCCCTCCCCCCCCCCCCCCCCCCCCCCCACCCCCCCCCCCACCCCCGAGCATAAAATGTTCGAGGGCGTACGTCCTACTGGAAATAGATAGGTCTTCGGGATTAGTTCATTCTCGTCAGCCTGACTTGCGTAGTGTTCCTGAATCAAGTCCTGTGTAGGCGAGCACTCCTCGTACTACGGCTGCGACCGTGCATTCTGCCGCAAAGCGACGCAGATGTCGCAAAATCACCACCATTGAGGAAAAAAACTATTTCAGTTTCAAATCCCTGTTGCTACATCGTGTAATGTTCCGTGGTGCTAGCATAAGCATGCATTATTACCTGATTGTGTATGGGAAATTATTTTTTTTCTTTATTCATCTTATTTTGCAGCAACCGAACGTCACGTGATTTTTTCTCCGAGATTGCTCATTACAAGTGCAGAGAGCACTCGCTCTAAACCGATCTCTGAGTGCACAGGACCGATCCGAGCGACCGGTCAGGTGCGAAAATAGCAACAATAGCAACATGTCACCTAGGCACAGGGCGAGGTAGTCAGTTTCCAAAATTATTTAGCACCGACTGGGAGTCATCTCGTTTGAGAGCAATTTTAACTTTGTATCTTCATGAGTATGTATGAAATTGGCATTTCATACAGAGATCACATCACAAACGAGGAAGTGGGAAGCAGAATCAGGCAAGCCATCGGGCCCTATGAAGACTTATTAGCCATTGTGAGAAAACGCAAACTGAAGTGGTATGGGCATGTCACGCGTTCAGCAGGGCTTGCCAAAACAATCCTGCAAGGCACTGTGCAAGTAGGACGAAGGAGAGGAGGACAGAGGAAAAGATGGGAGGACAATATCCCAGAGTGGACAGGACTGAAGCTGGGCGATACGCTGAGAATGGCAGAGAACAGAGAGGAATGGAGGGAGCTGGTTGTCAAGTCATCAGTGGTGCCCCAACGGTCGGGAAGACTACGGGAGATAGATAGATAGATTAGATAGATTAGATTAGATAGATTAGATTAGATAGATTAGATTAGATTAGATAGATTAGATTAGATAGATTAGATAGATAGATTAGACTAGATAGATTAGATAGATAGATTAGATAGATAGATTAGATAGATAGATTAGATAGATAGATAGATAGATTAGATAGATAGATTAGATAGATAGATAGATTAGATTAGATAGATTAGATAGATAGATTAGATAGATAGCTTAGATAGATTAGATAGATAGATTAGATAGATAGAATAGATAGATAGATTAGATTAGATAGATAGATTAGATAGATAGATTAGATAGATAGATTAGATAGATAGATTAGATAGATAGATTAGATAGATAGATTAGATAAGATAGGATAAGATAGGATAAGATAGGATAAAACTGGATAAGACTGGATAAGACTAGATAGATGGACTAGATAGATAGATTAGATAGATAGATTAGATAGATAGATTAGATAGATAGATTAGATAGATAGATTAGATAGATAGATAGATTAGATAGATAGATTAGATAGACAGACAGATTAGATAGATAGATAGATTAGATAGACAGATTAGATAGATAGATAGATAGATTAGATAGATAGATAGATAGATAGATTAGATAGATAGATAGATAGATAGATTAGATAGATAGATAGATTAGATAGATAGATTAGATAGATAGATTAGATAGATAGATAGATAGATAGATAGATAGATAGATAGATAGATTAGATATATAGATAGATAGATTAGATATATAGATAGATTATATAGATAGATTAGATAGATAGATAGATTAGATAGATAGATAGATTAGATAGACAGATTAGATAGATAGATAGATAGATAGATAGATAGATTAGATACATAGATAGATAGATAGATAGATAGATAGATAGATAGATTAGATAGATTAGATAGATAGATAGATTAGATAGATAGATAGATTAGATAGATTAGATAGATAGATAGATAGATAGATTAGATAGATAGATAGATTAGATAGATAGATAGATTAGATAGATTAGATAGATAGATATATTAGATATATAGATAGATAGATTAGATAGATAGATAGATTAGATAGATAGATTAGATTAGATAGATAGATAGATTAGATAGATTAGATAGAATAGATAGATAGATAGATAGATTAGATAGATAGATTAGATTAGATAGATAGATTAGATAGATAGATAGATAGATAGATCAGATAGAATAGATAGATAGATAGATTAGATAGATAGATTAGATTAGATATATAGATAGATTAGATAGATAGATTAGATAGATAGATTAGATAGATAGATTAGATAGATAGATTAGATAGATAGATTAGATAGATAGATTAGATAGATAGATTAGATAGATAGATAGATAGATTAGATAGATAGATAGATTAGATAGATAGATTAGATAGATAGATAGATAGATAGATAGATAGATAGATGATAGATAGATAGATAGATAGATAGATAGATAGATAGATAGATAGATAGATAGATAGATAGATAGATAGATTAGATTAGATTAGATTAGATTAGATAGATAGATAGATAGATAGATAGATAGATAGATAGATTAGATAGATTAGATAGATTAGATAGATTAGATTAGATAGATTAGACTAGATTAGATTAGATTAGATTAGATAGATTAGATAGATAGATTAGATAGATAGATTAGATTAGATTAGATTAGATTAGATTAGATAGATAGATAGATAGATAGATAGATAGATAGATAGATAGATTAGATAGATTAGATAGATAGATAGATAGATAGATAGATAGATAGATAGATAGATAGATTAGATTAGATAGATAGATTAGATAGATAGATTAGATAGATTAGATTAGATAGATTAGATTAGATAGATTAGATTAGATAGATAGATAGATTAGACAGATAGATAGATAGATAGATAGATAGATTAGATAGATTAGATAGATAGATAGATTAGATAGATAGATAGATAGATAGATAGATAGATAGATAGATAGATAGATAGATAGATAGATAGATAGATTAGATAGATTAGATTAGATAGATTAGATTAGATTAGATAGATAGATTAGATAGATAGATTAGATAGATAGATAGATAGATTAGATAGATAGATTAGATAGATAGATAGATAGATTAGATTAGATTAGATTAGATAGATTAGATTAGATAGTTTAGATTAGATTAGATAGATTAGATTAGATAGATATATAGATTAGACAGATAGATAGATAGATAGATAGATTAGATAGATTAGATAGATAGATATATAGATAGATAGATAGATAGATAGATAGATAGATAGATAGATAGATAGATAGATAGATTAGATAGATTAGATAGATTAGATTAGATAGATTAGATTAGATTAGATATATAGATTAGATAGATAGATTAGATAGATAGATAGATTAGACAGATAGATTAGATAGATAGATAGATTAGATAGATTAGATAGATAGATTAGATAGATTAGATAGATTAGATAGATAGATTAGATAGATAGATAGATTACATAGATAGATAGATTAGATAGATAGATAGATTACATAGATAGATAGATTAGACAGATAGATAGATTAGATAGATAGATTAGATAGATTAGATAGATAGATTAGATAGATTAGATTAGATAGATTAGATAGATAGATTAGATAGATAGATTAGATTGATTAGATACATAGATTAGATAGATAGATTAGATACATAGATTAGATGGATAGATAGATTAGATAGATAGATAGATTAGACAGATAGATTAGATAGATAGATAGATAGATAGATTAGATAGATAGATAGATAGATAGATAGATTAGATAGATAGATAGATAGATAGATTAGATAGATAGATAGATAGATTAGATAGATAGATAGATAGATAGATTAGATTAGATAGATAGATAGATTAGATAGATAGATAGATAGATAGATAGATAGATAGATAGATAGATTAGATAGATAGATAGATTAGATAGACAGATAGATAGATTAGATAGATAGATTAGATAGATAGATAGATTAGATAGATAGATAGATTAGATTAGATTAGATAGATAGATTAGATTAGATAGATTAGATAGATTAGATAGATTAGATAGATAGATAGATTAGATAGATAGATTAGATTAGATAGATAGATTAGATTAGATAGATAGATTAGATAGATAGATAGATAGATTAGATAGATAGATTAGATAGATTAGATTAGATATATTAGATAGATTAGATTAGATAGATTAGATTAGATAGATTAGATAGATAGATTAGATAGATAGATTAGATAGATTAGATAGATAGATTAGATAGATAGATAGATTAGATAGATAGATAGATTAGATAGATAGATATATTAGATTAGATAGATAGATTAGATTAGATAGATAGAGAGATTAAATAGATAGATTAGATAGATTAGATAGATTAGATAGATAGATTAGATTAGATAGATAGATAGATTAGATAGATAGATTAGATAGATTGGATTAGATAGATTAGATAGATTAGATTAGATAGATTAGATTAGATAGATTAGATTAGATAGATTAGATTAGATAGATTAGATTAGATAGATTAGATAGATAGATTAGATAGATTAGATAGATAGATAGATAGATAGATAGATTAGATAGATAGATTAGATTAGATAGATTAGATAGATTAGATAGATAGATTAGATTAGATAGATTAGATAGATAGATATATTAGATCAGATAGATAGATTAGATAGATCAGATTAGATAGATTAGATAGATAGATAGATAGATTAGATAGATAAATTAGATAGATAGATAGATTAGATAGATAGATAGATAGATAGATAGATAGATAGATAGATAGATAGATAGATAGATAGATAGATAGATAGATAGATAGATAGATAGATAGATTAGATTAGATTAGATTAGATTGGATTGGATTGGATTGGATTGGATTGGATAGGATAGGATAGGATAGGATAGGATAGGATAAGATAAGATAGGATAAGACTGGATAAGACTGGATAAGATTGGATAAGATTGGATAGATAGATTAGATAGATAGATTAGATAGATAGATTAGATAGATAGATTACATAGATTAGATAGATAGATTAGATAGATAGATAGATTAGATAGATAGATAGATAGATAGATAGATAGATAGATAGATAGATAGATAGATAGATAGATAGATAGATAGATTAGATAGATAGATAGATTAGATAGATAGATAGATAGATTAGATAGATAGATTAGATAGATAGATAGATTAGATAGATAGATAGATTAGATTAGATAGATAGATAGATTAGATAGATAGATAGATAGATTAGATAGATAGATAGATTAGATAGATAGATTAGGTAGATTAGATTAGATAGATAGATAGATAGATAGATAGATAGATAGATAGATAGATAGATAGATAGATTAGATAGATTAGATAGATTAGATAGATAGATAGATAGATAGATAGATAGATTAGATAGATTAGATAGATAGATAGTTTAGATAGATAGATAGATTAGATAGATAGATAGATAGATAGATAGATAGATAGATAGATAGATAGATAGATTAGATTAGATAGATAGATTAGATAGATTAGATTAGATAGATAGATTAGATAGATAGATTAGATAGATTAGACAGATAGATTAGATAGATAGATAGATTAGACAGATAGATTAGATAGATAGATTAGATAGATAGATTAGATAGATTAGATAGATAGATTAGATAGATAGATTAGATAGATAGATTAGATAGATAGATAGATTAGATAGATAGATAGATAGATTAGATAGATAGATAGATAGATTACATAGATAGATAGATTAGATTGATAGATAGATTAGAAGAGGCAGGCCGAGAAATACCTGGCGTCGAGACGTCCAAGCAGACATCAAGAGACTGGGAACCACATGGAGTAAAATCGAAGGAGAAGCACAGGACAGGAGTTCGCTGGAGGTCTCTCGTCGACGGCCTATACCCGGGGAGGGGTGACAGGCGTAACTAACTAACTATCAAACTGCCAGAGACATAGACCCTCATGAGTCCCCCCCGACTTCGGGGGCTCATGAGGAGATCTAAGCATCTTGCTGAGGACAATTTGTATAAAATGTTTTTGGGCGGATTTGGGGTTTTGGTCGTTGAATGAACAAAAATTTCAGAAACAACATGTACGTACGGTAGCAGGCAAGGTGTTAAACTGATGGAGATTTTCGGTCGATTTCGATTCACACTTAGTGGTAAACACTCATACATATTTGTCACGTGCAGGTTTGTGATACTTGACCTTTCAGGCCACAATCGTAAGGTGAAATCACAGACCAAAACCTGTTTTTACTTTGACCCATGAACAATCGGAGACAGTTATTGCCAACATTTCAACAGTTAACACGACTTCAGTAAGGAAGTGTTAACTCATTCAATGCCTCCGCATCAATAGCTACGAAAGTTTCGTATAGCGTTACCGCCGGCAACCCCATTCGACACTTCCGCATCTACTGATGCGGGAACGTTGAATGAGTTAAAGGGCTTTCATTGTCGCCTTGACTTGTTCTCAGACTTAACCCTTTACATGCCACTGACAATATAGGCGCGTCTTCTTCCCAGAGCGATATCGTCAGTAGCTGCAGTCAAGAGTTAACCCTTTGGCTGTCGGTAGCGGGTTTCTGTTTTGGTTTTTTTTTGTTTTTGTGGGGGGTTTTACCCGAAGATTCCTCCAAGAATCAACGCGTCCAAAAAAAAAAAAAAAAAACCAACCCCGCTAACGACAGCCAAAGGGTTAAATTCACCCTCTAAATCGCTGACCTGGACACGGTGACATTTGAAATGTCAGCAGAGCTCGCCACTGACCGCTGAGATATAGAGAAGACACGAGGAGGTAGGACCCAGTGCAGCCAGCAGTGATTCAGCAGTTGCACCGACAGTGCAATGATTAATGCACTGGCATTTGAGGTCGAATCTGTGGTGACCGACGTTATGTTGTAACAGCAGCCAGCACCGTTTCTGTTGTCTGTGCCATCACAGATTTGACGGCTTATTAGTCCCACACTTCAAACTGAAAACACCAAGGTCACTTTTGTATTCAAATTTATTACACAGCAGGTCAATATCATATCGACACAGCAGCCACATCGATCAGTGAATCCAATATCAATCTGTCCAAAAAAAAAGTTGATCCCCTCCCGCGTTCTCTACCTCCTGCCCCCGCCGTCACCACTCACACACACACACACACACACACACACACACACACACACACACACACACACACACACACACACACACACACACACACACACACACACACACACGCCATTAAAATGTTAGATGTCACAATACCTTTCAATTGAAGTGTGTGTGTGTGGGGGGGGGGGGATGGGGGTCGGTTTGGGGGGGGGAGGTGTGAAACAGAAAGGGTGTGGTGGGGAGGGGTTAAGTTGGGAGAGGGGGTGGTTAGTGGAGGGGGGCGGTTTGGGGGCGTCGGTGTGGGGGGGGGGGGCGAAGGGGGTTAAGGGGGGAGGGGGAGGGGGCTCGTGAAGATAATGTGCCTTGTGTCCTCGGCTGATATGTCCCCTCGGACTCATTAGTGAACATGTGGTCGCTAGTCTGTGATTTTAACCCCTCCACTGCCGAGAGTAATTGAACGACACCCATCTGTAAAAGAGGGACAGATCCTCATGAACTCCCGCAGTCGTGGGGGCTCATGAGGATCTGTGCTTCTTGCTACAGACCAATTAGAAACCATGTTCGTTTGACGAACTGAACGACGGTGGCTTTTTGTCGTTGAATGAACAAAGATTTCAGAAGCAAAATATGCGCCCAGTGACGGGGAAGGGGTTAACTCTTAAATCAGCACTGAAGCAAGCAATCTGGGGTCAGCGGCAGGAGTGAGGTTAATCCTGCGCAAGACACTAAGCAAGCGTCCTTAGCGGCTTGCGCAGACTTTAACACATTTTGCCCGTGACACACCACAGCAAGATATGGCTCCAACATGATAGTTCAAGGGTGGTGGCAGAATAGCTTGGCGCCTATAGGCGCCAAGCTATTCTACCATCACCCTTGAACTATCATAGTCGAGCTGTCTCCTGAATTGTATGCAGTCCTCAGAGGGTAGCTCCAAAATGTGGGTATTTCGTACCTCGGGCACAAGAAGTTAAGCTCATGCAACTCGGGCCCTCGTCAGTGACAAGAACAGACATTGCTGACGACTGCACACTTTGAAACCTTAATATCGCATGTTTGGTCCGTGCTTGGAAGGGTTACCACACTTTGTGGCCACGTTTTGCGCGGACATGACCAGCAACACAAGTTGACTTCTGCAGGTATGAATCGTTCTCTGCATTGCTAAGGGTCGCAACCTTGATTTGATTACGTATGCCGATTGTTTCCCTTGGCGTATTGCACAAGTGCCGGACGGAATGGCAGAAAGTAGAGGTTACCGGTTAGATGTCAAAAACATCGTCACAACTTTTTGAGGAGTCAGACTACGTAAACATGCCGCAGAGAGATTCCACGTTGGAGGCTGTTTCGGGCACATTTCAGCCCATAAAAATAGTAAGCAGAAGGAAGCGCGTCGTACAAACTACTTGTTTAAGCACTATTTCACTCAACCTGAGCAAGAGTGACTGTCACAGGACTAAGCTCACTAGTGCTACTGGTCCCGTGTTCCGCACGGAGGAGAGATTCTGAGTCGACCATACCAGAGCTTGGATAGAGTACATCAACGCGAACTGTCGACTTCTTCAGTGATCGACGAAGTGCAAAAATTAACTCATTGTGCCCGAGGTACGAAATACCCACATTTTCGAGTTATCCTCTGAGGACCGCATTACAATTCAGGAGACAGGTCGACCACATCGAGCCATATCTTGCTGTGGTGTGTCTCGGGCAGAATGAGTTAAATGTTGCGGAAGTAGATTGAACTTTCTTAGGATGATTTACATCTATGCACGGTTGTAGTATGCGTCTCTGAAACTGTGTCTACTTCAACGCCAAAGACCCCGCTCAGACCAAGTCACATGGGTACAATGCGGGGTCACCAAGAGGTGTACACTCTTCCTAAGCCTCCACACCTATTTTATTTTTGGAACTTCCCCCGAGCGGCATCGTCAGTACCCAATGCGCAAAAGGCCATCGGGCCGACGTCGGCCTTTGCTCACTGGGTAGGAGTCGAGGCTTAATTTGCAAGAAGAGAAGGGTAAGAGTTCTTTTCGTGGGTGTTGTTCTTGATGTCTTCGTGTTTCATGACGCATGGAAATAACCAAGAACGGTAGGACACAAAACATCTGGGTTTTTTTTTTTGCTCGTCCTTTCAAAGCGTATTTTTTTGTTTGTTGATTATTTTTTTGCATTCTACGTGTTTTGTTTTTTGTTTGGAAATGGTGACACACGCGTTTAAGATCATACGCAGTCTGTAAACGTGCACGCGCTCATACACGCACGCGCGCACACACACACACACACACACACACGCACACGCACACACACACGTGCGCACGCGCAAAGATTTAGTGAAGGCAAGACGAAGATTGTGAAAAAAATTTTTATTCACGAATGTAAACACCCAAGACATTTCTTGTTCAAGGCCACTATGAGGCCGTGTATTGTTTGAACTGATCATTGCGGGACATTCAAAATATGCTCTTTTTAAAAATTGTATTCCTTTGAACGGCCTATATCTTATTCTTGCATGCAACCTTTTGGGAGAAATGTCCAAATTTCGCAGTTCAGCATACACGTATGAAACACTTTAACCCGCCCACTGCCAGGTGCAGGCAAAAAACTTGTGTTTTAGAAAATCTGGGCGAAACCTCAACTCATAAACAACCGATCGCCCGAGAGGAAAATGTAAGTATTAGTTTCTAGAGTGGAATTGCCGACCTAATATGGGCTATCGCTACTACACGCATGTCACATAAGGATATGCCTGGATGAAGTCGGGCTGCCAGTGCCGATCCGAGCAAGACTTGTGCGTCTCGGGCCGCCCACTGCTCTCGGCCGAGTTCCTCTTGAGCTCAGTTTTAGCCTTTTGCATATGGTGTACTAGGAACGACATGAGTCCACCCGACGAATATCACTTTAGATGTGCGTGATTCGCGGTCAGAACTGCTCGCACGCTAGTACGCTTGTCGAGGCATGGAAAAGTGTTAATATAATTATTATATTATTACTCACACATGTCTATATCATTGATGTTCTGTGTCAGGCTTACTCCTATACACCCTGTTATATGCAGGGAACAATAAGTGGGGCCTTAAATTCTCTGTAGACTACCACCCCTATCACGATTGAAGTGTCACTGGAAGTGCAGTATAATTACGGACGCATCGTGTGTTTGACTCTTCATGGATGTTTCGGATCGCAAAATATTGTAGACACAGTACGCAAAAAGGTGAAACCAGGGCCAAACGCCCGGGTGATGGATGAAGATTTATGCTCTACTTCACTGTCCTGGTAGACTCGGTTCTACGAAGATTGTCCATAGATCAGCGGGTCAGTATTATGATCGTGTGCAGATTAAATGCTTGCGCTAAACACTCAGCAAGGAGTGACTCGCTCTACGATTAGGGTGCGTTAGCGCCGCTAGAGGTATTTTTGATTGCATTAGGGCAGTCTGGCTCAGTGTACAGACTGGGATCCGCCGAGTGGGATTTTGAACTCATCGTATACCACTTACACTCAGTACTACATGTTATCAAGTGCTACAGTGTGAAAGCACACTGGTTTCTCGTCCGTATACCACATCTCCTTAGCCCCGTCGTCCATCCGTCTCCTGCCTCGGAACTTTGCGTGTCTTTGAAACTGAAGGGTAAAGTGGTTTTGTCCCGTTTGGCGTGGACATTTCCAACTGATTTATGAAATGGCAAAAAGTCACTCCCATTCGTCCAATGAACTCCGGTTACTACGTGTACTTAAAATATGGTCAACAGAGATGGCAACGTTACCTCATGAGCCTCCCCGCGCTACGCTGGGGGGGCTTCATGTAGTTCTTTGGCCTCTTGCATTCTTTTGCCTCTTGCCTCACAACGCTTGTTCGTGGTCACACTGTAAGTGCCCCGCTTTATCCGGAAAACCTCCAAACAAATAGGTTTAGGTCACAGCGTTTGAGAGCTGCCGGTCGGCAGGAGGGGACTGGGATCACCATCAACAGCCACGCCCCGCAGGACTGACCCCCCGCATGTGGGAAATTGAAAGACGAAAGTGTCATCCTGCTTGAGCAAAGTGTGTTTGTTGGACGACACATGAGAGGAACTGGAGACCAACGCCATCCATCCAAACTTGGATCGCGTCACTCTCAT